>CAHIKZ030004063.1:0-94684 GCA_903632075.3 Acanthosepion pharaonis
ACCGAACCAGACGCCGAGTATCTTGATCGGCCCATCCGTCCAGGGGAAAGGTCCGGGAAGAGAAACTCCCTTCCACGCACCCAACCGCAAGCCCACAGACTTATCGCGGTTGATCCTGGCCCCTGTTACCATCTCATACCCACTGATTTCTTTGCTGACTTCGTCAATCTCGGCTCTGCTCGACACAAGAGCCGAAACGTCGTCAGCATAGGCAGAATACCTGGCCGAGGTGGTAGCACCAGGTAGGGAAATTCCGCGCAGGACCGGATTCGCCTTTAACTTGCGAAGGAATGGTTCCAACGCAAGAACGTAAAGCAAGGGCGATAGCGGACAACCTTGACGAATGGAGCGAGACAATACGAAAGGCTCCGACCTTACCCCATTCACTTCCACCAGCGCACCGGGGACGCATACAAGAGTCGGATCCAGGAGCGAAAGTCGGCTCGAAACCGGCCGCCGACAGGACAGCCTCCAGAAACCGATGGTCAACCCTATCGAAGGCCTTGGACTGATCTAAATTGATCAGCGCGGCTTCACTGTCGACTTGTTCTAAGATCAAGCGTACCATATGAAGGTTATCCTGAATCGTCCTGCCCTTCACAGCACAAGTCTGTTCGGGGCCAATCAGACGAGACAGGACAAGCTGCAAACGGTTGGCTAAGATCTTCGCCAAAATCTTTAAGTCAGTATTTAACATCGTCAAAGGGCGAAAGTTCCCTAACCCATCCCCACCATTCTTGTCCTTACGCAGCAACTTGATCACACCCCTGGTGAAGCGTCGGGGTAAAGACCCCTGCCTCATCCAGTGGTTGTAAATCAGCTGCAGCAAAGGAACAAAAATGGGCGACAGCCTCAAGTACACTTCGTAGGGAAGTCCATCTAGTCCCGGAGACTTATCCAGGCCAACCTGCTTCAGCGCATCCCAGATTTCCGACTCTGTTATGGGACCCTCGCACCTAGCCGCTTCAGCTGCCTCAAGGCAGGGAAAGTCAGCCAAATAGGCGTCGAACTGAGCAGAGCTCAGACCGGGCTCCCTGGTGAAAAGATCCTGAAAGTAAAGCCGAAAGGCCTCGCATATGCCCGCGCTTGTAGTCACGGTCCGCTTATCCGGCAATGTGACGCACGCTATATGTCGCTTATCCGCGTTCCGATTTTCCTCTGCGCGCAATTCTGCGGCCATATTCGTCGCCTCAGAAGACATTCTTTTTAGCCTAGCCCTAACTACCAGAGCTTGATCCTTCTTGATAAGCAAGGAGGCCAACTCTGCCTTAGCTAAGACTATGTCCCCACTAACACGGATTTAACAGCCCGATCGACCTTTTCCTCTAAAGCCGTTTGCGCCGCTCGTCTATCTAGATTGAGCCGACGGCTAAAATCGGCAACAAACGTTCTAATTTTTGATTTTAATTTTTTCCCCACCAGGCGTTTCCCACAACCGCCCCGTCAATTCCTCTGAATCATTAGTAGCAGCTGGTCCCGGAAATCCTGCTCACCAAAAAGTGAACAGTTAAATTTCCAGTAACCAGCCATTCTAACCTTAGGCTTATCTAAGTTTACACGGACCCGGACAAGCCTATGATCCGTATAAACTATATAGTGAAAACTTGGACATTCTAAGAGCCCTACATCGACTCTCCTAACTAACACTCGGTCCAGGTAGCTCGCACGCGAGCCAGGAACCGAGTCGCCACTAATAGTCCAAGTCCATGCTACCTCCTGAGGGTGCTCATTCCGGTACTTATCGACAAGATCAAACCTGCCGATAAAGCCCCGAAATGCCTTCACATCAGGATTGTTAGTACCCGGTTTTTACCTATGCGATCTATCTCAGGGTCAAGGACGGCATTCCAATCCCCCGCTAAGACTACCCGACGAGAAGTCGTCAAAAACGGGCTCGATCTGCCGAAACAAAGCAGGCCGCTCAGTATGAACATTGGGCGCATAAACCCCAATGAAACGTAAAGCCTTATCCTTTATAGTAACATCCAGCACGCAAAGCCTGCCCGCCGGATCTGCGAAGACAAGGGTACATGCAGCCTTCAAAGACTTGCTCACTAGCCAAGAGACACCCCTCGAACGACCATCAAAACATGCTGAATAAAGGGCGAACCCCTTAGACAGTATATCCTCACGGTCATGAGAAGAAAACCGGGTCTCTTGCACACAACAAACATTCACCCTGAGGCGCTGAAGGTCACGAGAGAGCCTCGCCCTGCGAGACTCGGACCTCAGGCCCCCGCACATTTAAAGTAGCTAACCAGAGAGCCATGAGAAGTCCGATTAGGGTTGTTTACCAGGATTAAACATGGCCGGGGTAAGGATACCGACAGCCTCTCCCATAGACCCATGGCCCATCTCATTCTTGATGGTGCCGTCTTGGGAGATACCGCCGATATCCCAGGGAAGGTCAGTTTAAGAGCTCTATATAGGGATGGGTGAACTAAAATAGGGACCCTCCCTGAACAGAACTGTTGTAGTTTTTTAAGTTTTTCATTAGCCACGATGGCGATGGGTAGAGGCATCTTGCATGTGTTTACTGCCTCTTCCACCATGGCCCAGGTTTGGTTGGCCGCAGGTCCTGACCTAATAACAGTCAGGACCCTCTGGGCATTTGGAAAGTTATTTGGGTCTTCTATATCTTTGTCTCCAAACTGTTTAATTGAGAGCAGATATTTTAAATCTTTAACCCTGTTGCCATAATCTTTGGCTCTCTCGGCCTGTGCTGGGGAAATCCGGCACACCTCCTCGCCAGTGTTAAAGAGGAACTTTTTTTTTCCTATCTTTCCTTTCCTCTTTTAGGGGAGTTCTGTGCCGCTTTGTAGCAGGAGGAGGCATTTCGGCATTTTTTGCCGGTGATTGCTTGGGGGGGTATGAAGGGGGTAGATTTTTGTTTAACTGGAGAAGGGTGGGAGTATTCATGGGGGTGTAAAATGACCTGTGTCTATAGGGGCTGGGATCTCTGCTGTGGGTTTTGGCTTTGGATGGTGAAATGGTTGAAGGTGGGGTTGTTTCTTTGGTGAAGGGAGGGACTAGCAGGAGATGAAGGGATTGGATCTTTTCTTTTTGCATCCAGTTGTTTTTTTGAGTGCTTTTAATTTTTCAGATTTTTCATGGCCAGGGTCGAATTTTTTTTGCTTTTCTTTGAAATGTAAGGTTAGAGACCGGGGCATCGCCCTTAACGTTGCTAAGGGGAGTGGGACTGTTAGTGCCCTTCTTCCTTGGGGCTTCAGGGGACTGAGGACCCGCTGTCCGGCGCTTCCTCTGGCCTTACCAGCCACCAGCCATTCCCCTCCCCTTCTCCACAACTGCACCGGCAGCGGGCGAAGGCTCTTTGGGGAATGTGGCTTTAGATGTGAATCTCGACCGGAGGTTTAACCGACCCGGTCCCGGAGGCTGGTACGCCCATTACAGGCGAGGTGGAATTTTGAGACGCGGTCAGAGGGGATCTTGTGTAACTGGCGCTTGACTTCCAGAGGCCTTCTTCTCTGGGCAGGAGGAGGAGAGATGACCAGTCACTCCACACCTCCAGCATACCGGTCTTCGACCCGTCACTATGACCGGTAATTTCAAAGCGCCAACCTCCAGACAGTTGGGGATGGAGCGGAAGGCTTTCTCGTCCAACATGATGTCAAAGCTCCACCCCCCCCGTTCAGGCTATCGCAGGAGGCTCCCAGAATCTCGCCATACTGGGAGAAGAAAGCGGCCAGATGCTCCCCGATAACCTGAGGAGGGACCTCGTATACTGTTACCCTGGTCCTTCGTCGGCCTTCGTACTCCGTGCGCAGGATCAGGTCGTTTTTTATTAGTTCGCGGCTCGCCGCGGCTACGCAATCTTCTGGTGTGGGCAACAGTACGTCCCACATGAAAAACTTTAGCACCCTTAACTATTCTAAGGGGCTTAAACCCGAAGGATTCTAGTGCTTTTAACACTGTGTTTTTCGTCGAGCGACAAATTTTGCGCGTACGCTTGTCGACGACGAAAACTGACACTATTCTTTTCTCAATCTTCTTTAATTCTTGGGGGTCTTCCAAAAGTCCACCTTCAACAACAAGGTGGGCGTAACTCTTGGCACGCTCCAAGAACTCCACTAAATTGATGATGCATTTCGGGGGGGACGACCAACAAGAGGGCGATTCCCCGGCCTCTGCATTCGTAGATGCGTTGTCCCTTTCTTTGTCAGCCTTTTCACTTTTTTCCGCCTCCATATTTTTGGAGGCTTTTTTCAAAGTCTCCACAATTTCCTCATTTGTGGGAACACTTGGGAGGTCAGGATATTCCTCCTTATTATTTTATCCGGTGGGTCCTTCTTGGGGTTAAATAGGTGTTTCTCATATTTTCTTTTTAAAAGAAGCAATTTTAATTTTCTTTTTTCGTAATTAAAAAGAAGGTACTTTTTTTTCCTTCTTATCCATATTTTAAATGGGGGATGGGGGGGGGAAAGGGATGGGAAATAAATTTATGGGCGAGAGGAAGAAAAAAAAAATAAACTCAAAAAAATAAAAAAATAATTATGGACAAAAAAAACAATAAACACGGTTCACTTAAACGTAAAAAAACAATAAAATACAAATATCGCCTAAAGGCGAAAAAACAAAAAACAAACAAAAAAAAAATAACTTAAAAAAAGAAAAAACTTCGACAAAAGCCGAAGCTAAAAAAAAAAAAATCAAAATGGCCGACGTCAACAAAAAATTACGAAACTATAAGACAAAGCTAGTTACAAAAAAAAAAAAAAAAAAAAAAAAATACGTAACTAAGACAGACAAAGCTAGACACAAAAAAAAAAAATGGCCGACCCTAAGCGAGTCGAACCAAAAAAAAAAATAAATTACAACAATTACAAGCAAAAAAACACGTAAAAAAAAAAAAGAAATGAATTAAAAAAAATTACAGCTAAACACAAAATAAAGAACACGCAGAAATTAAAAAAAATGACAGTTAAAAAACGGAAAACTAAAAAAAACAGAGCAGAAATTAAAGGGGGGTAGAAATGAGAAAAAAAAAAGGCGGAAATTACAGGGGAAAAAAAAAAAAACGAAATTCAAAAAAAAAATGCAAACTAGATTAAAAAAAAAAAAACGAACAAAATTAAAGGAATTAAAAAAAATAGGAAAACTAGAATTAAACAAAAAAAAAGGGGGGGAATAAAATTGGAGAGTAGAAAAAAAAAATCAAAAATTTAAACAATAAAGTCGTAAATAACAAAAAAATTAACAAACTTTAAACAAAAATTCAGTTCACAAGGGCAACAGGTCAAATCACAGAGAAAAGTAGTCAGCAACAGTCCAAAAATTAAGGTAAGTAAAAAAACCAATACTCATCTGTAACTTAATACATATCATTATTTATTGTACATTAGTACAAATACGGCACAAGGCCAAAAAGGGGGTTGGGGTAAAAGACGGTCATCACTTGTCCTAAAATTAAAACTTAGCTAGCCACAATCACTGACCCTATCATACAGAACAATAATCCTTTCACCAAAACAACACATTTATCCATACCTTTCTTACTACGGACACCAAAATACCTCTTTGACTCCATGAAAAAACCTAAATATTCCCTTATATACAAAAATATTGTCTGTGGGGGAGGGCATAAAACAACAACTTCTAAAAATGATCCCCAATGAATATATACAAAATGGCAAAATATATTTACAAGAAACTAAATAAAATTTGTGTTAGTAATAAAACCCCCCACAAACTCTTGAATGTGGCAGAAATATCAGTTAACCGGACGAAAACGATGCGGGACTTATGAAAAAAAATAAAGCCACACTCATTCTTCCACAGGCATTCACACAGGCACACACTCATTCATACACAACAACAAATACGAAAAACACACACACGAAACGAAAAAGGCGCCCCGCATCAACCAGAGAACTGACATCACTAACCACCTAAGAAAGAGGGAGGGGATGGGGAGTTAAACTAAAGGAAAAGAAAATGGGGACAGAAATAAAAGGGGGACCAATGAGCAATTACACTCTAGCTAAGTTTACCATAATAGAAAAAAAACTAAAGGAAAAAATGCAAAAACCTAATCTAACCTAACTTCGGGATGGGTTGCCTAGGTTTAACCCAGGAAAACAATATCCTTAATGCCTAACCGGCATCCAAATGCCACTCAAGGTCAGCCCCTTTTACTCGGCACATTCGCGCAAGATTCACCCACCTTTTGCTGAATTCCGATGAGGTGAGCCGCCGTTTTTCCGTCCTGATCTTGACTTTAAGCTGATGCTTAAAGAACAAGATCAGTTGGGAAGAAGTGAACTTCTCGCCCTCATGGAATCCCTTCTGACGCGTCGTCCAAATCACGACTCTCATAACCCCTAGTAAGCAACAGAACACATAGTGTTCAGCCTTCGTCATCTGCGGCACCACATTGCTACAAACAGAACAGGCTTCCAGGACAAAAAACTTTCCCTGCAGCATGCGAACCATGAGGCCTTCAACAAACCTGCACAACGGCACTACCGCCCTGCACTGAAAGAAGGCGTGACCAATGGTCTCGACTTCCCCCGTACAGCGACGACAGTTTGGATATTTCTCCAAGCCTGCTGAACAAAGTCTCTTGCCGACCCAGAGGGCTTCACGAATCACCAGCCAGGTGAGTGATGCCTCATCGTTATTGAGGCATTTCAACCCGGGCGCCCAAGGCCATATCGAGCGAGCCTCCTGCTTCGTAAGACCGAGCTCGCCAATCAGATCATCTTGTACGGACCCCTAACTAAAACTTGATATAATGCCTTGCGAGACAACGCCTGGGCGTTGGAGAGGCCACCGAAGCCCGTAAGAGGAGCTTCAGAGCGCGACGACATTCACGATAAAAGGGCACTCGGCACGTGGTGTACGGCCGGCCTCTTCTTCGCACGAGTGCACACTTTTCAGGGACGGGAAATGTTTCTGGACGTCTTCTTTCCAAAAGGCACCCTCCTCATTCGACCCACGACACATTCGGTCTAAAAAGGTAATGCGAAGCATATATTGACGGATCTCAATGCTAGGCATCCCCAGACCGCCCTCAGAGGGATGGAGGCAACAGACCTCGCGAGATACCATGGGGGCCTTGCCCTTCCATAAGAAAGAGAACAAGGTCCGGACTAATGACATTAGCCGGGCATACGGGAGTGGAAGCACAGAGAGTCGGTAGAGGAGGATCGGATAGATGTGTGAAACACATACTTCCGCCCTTCCCTTCAGGGAAAGTCTCCTCCGAGACCACAGATTAACCGCGACCTCGGCCTTCCCTTGTACCTCCGACCAGTTCATTTCCAACTGGAGATCAGGACCGAACCAGACGCCGAGTATCTTGATCGGCCCATCCGTCCAGGGGAAAGGTCCGGGAAGAGAAACTCCCTTCCACGCACCCAACCGCAAGCCCACAGACTTATCGCGGTTGATCCTGGCCCCTGTTACCATCTCATACCCACTGATTTCTTCTGCTGACTTCGTCAATCTCGGCTCTGCTCGACACAAGAGCCGAAACGTCGTCAGCATAGGCAGAATACCTGGCCGAGGTGGTAGCACCAGGTAGGGAAATTCCGCGCAGGACCGGATTCGCCTTTAACTTGCGAAGGAATGGTTCCAACGCAAGAACGTAAAGCAAGGGCGATAGCGGACAACCTTGACGAATGGAGCGAGACAATACGAAAGGCTCCGACCTTACCCCATTCACTTCCACCAGCGCACCGGGGGACGCATACAAGAGTCGGATCCAGGAGCGAAAGTCGGCTCGAAACCGGCCGCCGACAGGACAGCCTCCAGAAACCGATGGTCAACCCTATCGAAGGCCTTGGACTGATCTAAATTGATCAGCGCGGCTTCACTGTCGACTTGTTCTAAGATCAAGCGTACCATATGAAGGTTATCCTGAATCGTCCTGCCCTTCACAGCACAAGTCTGTTCGGGGCCAATCAGACGAGACAGGACAAGCTGCAAACGGTTGGCTAAGATCTTCGCCAAAATCTTTAAGTCAGTATTTAACATCGTCAAAGGGCGAAAGTTCCCTAACCCATCCCCACCATTCTTGTCCTTACGCAGCAACTTGATCACACCCCTGGTGAAGCGTCGGGGTAAAGACCCCTGCCTCATCCAGTGGTTGTAAATCAGCTGCAGCAAAGGAACAAAAATGGGCGACAGCCTCAAGTACACTTCGTAGGGAAGTCCATCTAGTCCCGGAGACTTATCCAGGCCAACCTGCTTCAGCGCATCCCAGATTTCCGACTCTGTTATGGGACCCTCGCACCTAGCCGCTTCAGCTGCCTCAAGGCAGGGAAAGTCAGCCAAATAGGCGTCGAACTGAGCAGAGCTCAGACCGGGCTCCCTGGTGAAAAGATCCTGAAAGTAAAGCCGAAAGGCCTCGCATATGCCCGCGCTTGTAGTCACGGTCCGCTTATCCGGCAATGTGACGCACGCTATATGTCGCTTATCCGCGTTCCGATTTTCCTCTGCGCGCAATTCTGCGGCCATATTCGTCGCCTCAGAAGACATTCTTTTTAGCCTAGCCCTAACTACCAGAGCTTGATCCTTCTTGATAAGCAAGGAGGCCAACTCTGCCTTAGCTAAGACTATGTCCCCACTAACACGGGATTTAACAGCCCGATCGACCTTTTCCTCTAAAGCCGTTTGCGCCGCTCGTCTATCTAGATTGAGCCGACGGCTAAAATCGGCAGCAAACGTTCTAATTTTTGATTTTAATTTTTCCCCACCAGGCGTTTCCCACAACCGCCCCGTCAATTCCCTCTGAATCATTAGTAGCAGCTGGTCCCGGAAATCCTGCTCACCAAAAAGTGAACAGTTAAATTTCCAGTAACCAGCCATTCTAACCTTAGGCTTATCTAAGTTTACACGGACCCGGACAAGCCTATGATCCGTATAAACTATATAGTGAAAACTTGGACATTCTAAGAGCCCTACATCGACTCTCCTAACTAACACTCGGTCCAGGTAGCTCGCACGCGAGCCAGGAACCGAGTCGCCACTAGTAGTCCAAGTCCATGCTACCTCCTGAGGGTGCTCATTCCGGTACTTATCGACAAGATCAAACCTGCCGATAAAGCCCCGAAATGCCTTCACATCAGGATTGTTAGTACCCGGTTTTTTACCTATGCGATCTATCTCAGGGTCAAGGACGGCATTCCAATCCCCCGCTAAGACTACCCGACGAGAAGTCGTCAAAAACGGCTCGATCTGCCGAAACAAAGCAGGCCGCTCAGTATGAACATTGGGCGCATAAACCCCAATGAAACGTAAAGCCTTATCCTTTATAGTAACATCCAGCACGCAAAGCCTGCCCGCCGGATCTGCGAAGACAAGGGTACATGCAGCCTTCAAAGACTTGCTCACTAGCCAAGAGACACCCCTCGAACGACCATCAAAACATGCTGAATAAAGGGCGAACCCCTTAGACAGTATATCCTCACGGTCATGAGAAGAAAACCGGGTCTCTTGCACACAACAAACATTCACCCCGAGGCGCTGAAGGTCACGAGAGAGCCTCGCCCTGCGAGACTCGGACCTCAGGCCCCGCACATTTAAAGTAGCTAACCAGAGAGCCATGAGAAGTCCGATTAGGGTTGTTTACCAGGATTAAACATGGCCGGGGTAAGGATACCGACAGCCTCTCCCATAGACCCATGGCCCATCTCATTCTTGATAGTGCCGTCTTGGGAGATACCGCCGATATCCCAGGGGAAGGTCAGTTTAAGAGCTCTATATAGGGAGGGGTGAACTAAAACTGGGACCCTCCCTGAACAGAAATATTGTAGTTTTTTAAGTTTTTCATTAGCCACGATGGCGATGGGTAGAGGCATCTTGCATGAGTTTACTGCCTCTTCCACCATGGCCCAGGTTTGGTTGGCCGCAGGTCCTGACCTAATAACAGTCAGGACCCTCTGGGCATTTGGAAAGTTATTTGGGTCTTCTATATCCTTATCTCCAAACTGTTTAATTGAGAGCAGATATTTTAAATCTTTCACCCTGTTGCCATAATCTTTGGCTCTCTCGGCCTGTGCTGGGGAAATCCGGCACACCTCCTCGCCAGTGTTAAAAGAGGAATCTTTTTTTCCTATCTTTCCTTTCCTCTTTAGTGGGAGTTCTAAGCCGCTTTGTAGCTGGAGGAGGCATTTCGGCATTTTTTGCCGGAGATTGCTTGGGGGGTATGAAGGGGGTAGATTTTTTGTTTAACTGGAGAAGGAGTGGGAGTATTCATGGGGGTGTAAAATGACCTGTGTCTATAGGGGCTGGGATCTCTGCTGTGGGTTTTGGCTTTGGATGGTGAAATGGGTGAAGGTGGGGTTGTTTCTTTGGTGAAGGGAGGGGAGCAGGAGATGAAGGGATTGGATCTTTTTTTTTGCATCCAGTTGTTTTTTGAGTGCTTTTAATTTTTCAGCCTTTTTCATGGCCCGGGGTCGAATTTTTTTTTGCTTTTCTTTGAATGTAAGACTAGAGACCGGGGCATCGCCCTTAACGTTGCTAAGGGGAGTGGGACTGTGAGTGCCCTTCTTCCTTGGGGCTTCAGGGGACTGAGGACCCGCTGTCCGGCGCTTCCCTCTGGCCTTACCAGCCACCAGCCATTCCCCTCCCCTTCTCCACAACTGCACCGGCAGCGGGCGAAGGCTCTTTGGGGAATGTGGCTTTAGGTGACGCGCCGACCGGAGGTTTAACCGACCCGGTCCCGGAGGCTGGTACGCCCATTACAGGCGAGGTGGAATTTTGAGACGCGGTCAGAGGGGATCTTGTGTAACTGGCGCTTGACTTCCAGAGGCCTTCTTCTCTGGGCAGGAGGAGGAGAGATGACCAGTCCTCCACACCTCCAGCATACCGGTCTTCGACCCGTCACTATGACCGGTAATTTCAAAGCGCCAACCTCCAGACAGTTGGGGATGGAGCGGAAGGCCTTCTCGTCCAACATGATATCAAAGCTCCACCCCCGTTCAGGCTATCGCAGGAAGCTCCCAGAATCTCGCCATACTGGGAGAAGAAAGCGGCCAGATGTTCCCCGATAACCTGAGGAGGGACCTCGTATACTGTTACCCTGGTCCTTCGTCGGCCTTCGTACTCCGTACGCAGTATCAATTCGTTATTTATTAGTTCGCGGCTAGCCGCGGCGACGCAATCTTCTGGTGTGGGCAACAGTACGTCCCACATGAAAACTTTAGCACCCTTAACTATTCTAAGGGGCTTGAACCCGAAGGATTCTAGTGCTTTCAACACTGTGTTTTTCGTCGAGCGACAAATTTTGCGCGTACGCTTGTCCACGACGAAAACTGACACTATTCTTTTATCAATTCTCTTTAATTCTTGGGGTCTCTAAAAGTCCACCTTCAACAACAAGGTGGGCGTAACTCTTGGCACGCTCCAAGAACTCCACTAAATTGATTATGCATTTCGGGGGGACTTCCAACAAGAGGGCGATTCCCCGGCCTCTGCATTCGTTTCTGTGTTGTCCGATTCTTTGTCAGCCTTTTCACTTTTCTCAGCTTCCATATTTTTGGAGGCTTTTTTCAATGTTTCCACAATTTCCTCGTTTGTGGGAACACTTGGGAGGTCAGGATATTCCTCCTTATTGTCTTTATCCGGTGGGTCTTTCTTTAGGGTTAAATAGGTGCTTTCTTATACTTCTTTTAAAAGAAGCATTTTTAATTTTTTTTTTTACGATTAAAAAAGAAGGTACTTTTTTTCCTTCTTATCCATATTTTAAATGGGGGATGGGGAGGGGAAAGGGAGGGTGGGCAATAAATATATGGGCGAGAAAAAAAAAAAAAAAAAAAAAAAAAAAAAATAAAAAATAATTATGGACACCAAAAAAACAATTAGACGGTTCACCTAAACGTAAAAAAAAATAATAAAATACAAATATCGCCTAAAGGCGAAAACAAAAAAGACAAACACGTAATAAACAAAATAACTTTAAAAAAAAAAAAAAACTTCGACAAAAGCCGAAGCTAAAAAAAAAATCAAAAAATGGCCGACGTCAACAAAAAATTACGAAACTATAAGACAAAGCTAGTTACAAAAAAAAAAAAAAAAAAAAAAAAAAAAAAAAATACGTAACTAAGACAGACAAAGCTAGACACAAAAAAAAAAAAAAAATGGCCGACCCTAAGCGAGTCGAACCAAAGAAAACAAATAAATTACAACAATTACAAGCAAAAAAAACACGTAAAAAAAAGAAATGAATTAATAAAAATTACAGCTAAACACAAATAAAAAAACACGCAGAAATTAAAAAAATGACAGTTAAAACGGAAAACTAGAAAGCAAAAGAAATTAAAGGGGTAGAAATGAGAAGAAAAAAAAGGCGGAAATTACAGGGGTAAAAAAAAACGAAATTAAAAAAAAAATGCAAACTAGATTAAAAGAAAAAAAACGAACAAAATTAAAGGGAATTAAAAAGAAATAGGAAAACTAGATTAAACAGAAAAAAAGTGGGGGGGGAATAAAATTGGAGAGTAGAAAGAAAAAAAAAATCAAAAATTTAAACAATAAAGTCGTAAATAACAACAAAATTAACAAACTTTAAACAAAAATTCAGTTCACAAGGGCAACAGGTCAAATCACAGAGAAAAGTAGTCAGCAACAGTCCAAAAATTAACTAGTAACAAAACCAATACTCTTCTGTAACTTAATACATATCCTGCAAACTGAGAAATCATGCTAGTATTTATATAGTAATACTTCCACTCAGGTACCAGCAGCCAATCATAGCCCAAGCAATGGACTATCCCACTTTAGCATAATGAGATGCTCCATTGCACCATAAATAGCTCTGTCTCTATGTTGAATTAGTTCTTCACTCAGCTTTTTTTGAGTCATTACTTGTCAATTTTTGGACCCCTGCTGACATTTCGTTTTTTTTTTGTGTGATTGTACCTGTTGCCCGTTTGAACTTTTTTTTTGTTTAAAGTTTGTCGATTTTATTTGTACATTTACGACCTTATTGTAAAAGTTTTTTGATTTTTTCTTTCTACTCTCCATTTTTTTTTTTCCCTCCCCTTTAATTTTTTTATTTTTTTTTACCCTTTATTCTGTTTATTCTAGTTTTCCTATTTTAATTTTTACTCCCTTTAATTTTTACTCGTTTTCCTTTTTAATCTAATTTGCTTTTTTTGAATTTTTTTTTTTCTCTCCTGTAATTTCCGCAGTTATTTCTTCTCATTTCTACCCCTTTTAATTCTAGTTTTTCGTGTTAATTGTCATTTTCTTTATTTTCGTCCTGTTCGTTATTCTGTGTTTTGTTGTAATTTCTTATTAATTTATTTGTTTTCATCCTTTTAATTTTTACGTAATCGTTTTAATCTATTTTTTTTGTTTATTGGTTCGACTCGCTTAGGGTCGGCCATTTTTTTTTTTGTGTCTAGCTTCGTCTGTCTTCGTTACGTATTTTTTTGTTTATTGACGTCGGCCATTTTTTTTTTGTAACTAGCTTTGTGTTATTGTTTCGTAATTTTTGTTGACGTCGGCCATTTTGATTTTATTTTAGCTTCGGCTTTTGTCGAAGTTTTTTGTTTTTTTTTTTATTGTCTAACGTTTTTATTTTTATTGTTTGTCTTTTATTGTTTCGCCTTTTTAGGCGATATTTGTATACGTTTAAGTGAACCGTGTTCCCTTAATGTAATTGTTTTTTGGTGTGCATAATTATTTTGTTGAGTTTGTTTAGTTAATTTATTTCTTTTCCTCTCGCCCATAAATTTCCCACCCCTCCCCTTCCCCCTCCCTTCGCTGTTTAAAAAAATGGATAAGAAGGATAAAAAAAGTGCCTTCATTCCTTATTGTTAAAAAGAAGCCTAAAATTGCTTCTTTCAAAAGAAATATGAGGAAACACCTCTTTAATCCCAAAAAAGACCCCCGGACAAAAAAAATAATATGGAGGAATACCCGGACCTGCCCAGAGTTCCTACAAATGAGGAAATTGTAGACACTTTTAAGAAAAGCCTCCGAAAATATGGAGGCTGAAAAAAGAAATGTCAATGAAGAAGAAAAGGACAACGCATCTACGAATGCAGAGGCCGGGGAATCGCCCTCTTGTTGGTCGTCCCCACCGAAATGTATCATCAATCTTGCGGAGTTCTTGGAGCGTGCTAAGAGTTACGCTCACCTCGTCGTAGAAGGTGGACTCTTAGAAGACCCCCAGGAATTGAAGAAGATTGAGAAACGAATTGTGTCAGTTTTCGTCGTCGACAAGCGTACGCGCAAAATTTGTCGTTCGACGAAAAACATAGTGTTAAAATCACTAGAGTCCTTGGGGTTTAAGCCCTAAGAATAGTTAAGGGCGCAAAGTTTTTCATGTGGGACGTACTGTTACCCACAGCAGAAGATTGCGTAGCTGCGGCGAGCCGGGAGCTAATCACAAAAGACCTTATCCTGCGCACGGAGTACGAAGGCCGCAGAAGGACCAGGGTAACAGTATATGAGGTCCCTCCTCAGGTTATCGGTGAGCATCTCGCGGCTTACTTTACCCAGTACGGCGAAATTCTGGGCGCCTCATGTGATAGCCTGAGCGGGGGGTGGAGCTTTGACATCATGTTGGATGAGAAAGCCTTCCGCTCCATCCCCAACTGTCTGGATGTTGGAGGCTTGAAATTGCCGGTCATAGTAACAGGCCGAAGACCGGTATGCTGGAGGTGTGGAGTGACTGGTCATCTCCTCCTCCTGCCCAGAGAAGAAGGCCTCTGGTGGTCAAGCTCCAGTCAACCAAGATCCCCCTCTGACCGCGTCTGTAACTTCCGCCTCGCCTGTAATGGGCGTACCAGCTTCCGGGACCGGGTCGGTTAAACCACCGGTTGAGATTACATCAAAGACCTCATTCCCCAAAGAGCCTTCGCCCGCTGCTAGTGCAGTTGTGGAGAAGGGGAGGGGAATGGCTGGTGGCTGGTAAGGCCAGAGGGAAGATCCGGACAGCGGGCCCTCAGTCCCCTGATGCCCCGAGGGCCAAAGACACGGACAGCCCCACTCCATCTGGCAACGTCAAGGGCGATGCTCCGGCCTCTCTACAAGAGCAATGCAAAAAATTCGACCCGGGATTCGAAAAATTTGAAAAGATTAAAGAGCTGAAAAAAAAGTTGGACAGCAAAGCTAAAACCAACTCAAATGCCACTCCTTCCTCGTCCTCTGCCCCGTCCACATCTTCATCCAAAAGTAAGCCTTCCCTCAATCTTCACCAACAAAAGCCCGTCCTCTCAGTAGAGATCCCAGCCCATATCAACATAGATCGTTTCACCCCGCTTCACACTCCTAGCCCTTCTCCTGTTAAAACCCCTCGCCACACTCCTAGCCCTTCCCCGTCAAAAGAAATCTGAAATGCCTCCTCCCCCCTCCAAGCGCGAACGAAGCCCCTCTCAATCAGGAAAAGAAAAAAAAAAGAAAAAATTCTTCTTCAACTCGGGCGAGGACCTCTGTAGAATTTCTTCTGAGCAAGCAGAGAGAGCCTGAGATTACGGAAACCGAAAAATTAAGGAGCTAAAGTACCTGCTTTCAATTAGGCAGTATGCCGATAAAGATGTGGAAGTACCCTATCATTTTCCACAAGCCCAAAGAGTTTTAACAGTGGTGCGGACTGGAAGTGGGGCCAAGCCAATTTGGGCAATGATCGAGGAGGCGATTGCTTCTTTTAAAATGGCCTTGCCCATTGCCATCACTCATAATGAACAGTTGAATCAGCTATCTAAACTTTGTGCAGGGAGGGTCCCCGTTTTAGTTCACCCATCCCTGTATAGAGCTTTGAAATTAACTTTCCCCTGGGATATCGGTGGAATCTCCCAAGACGGTACCATCAAAACTGAAATGGGCCATGGGTCTATGGGAGAGGCTGTCGGTATCCTTACCCCGGCCATGTTTAAAGCAGGTAAACAACCCTAATCGGACTTCTCATGGCTCTCTGGTTAGCTACTTTAAATGTGCGGGGCCTGAGGTCCGAGTCTCGCAGGGCGAGGCTCTCTCGTGACCTTCAGCGCCTCGGGGTGAATGTGTGTTGTGTGCAAGAGACCCGGTTTTCTTCTCATGACCGTGAGGATATACTGTCTAAGGGGTTCGCCCTTTATTCAGCATGTTTTGATGGTCGTTCGAGGGGTGTCTCTTGGCTAGTGAGCAAGTCTTTGAAGGCTGCATGTTCCCTTGTCTTCGCAGATCCGGCGGGCAGGCTTTGTGTGCTGGATGTTACTATAAAGGATAAGGCTTTACGTCTCATTGGGGTTTATGCGCCCAATAGTCATACTGAGCGGCCTGCTCTGTTTCGGCAGATCGAGCCGTTTTGACGACTTCTCGTCGGGTAGTCTTAGCGGGGGATTGGAATGCCGTCCTTGACCCTGAGATAGATCGCATAGGTAAAAAACCGGGTACTAAAAATCCTGATGTGAAGGCATTTCGGGACTTTATCGGCAGGTTTGATCTTGTCGATAAGTACCGGAATGAGCACCCTCAGGAGGTAGCATGGACTTGGACAACTAGTGGCGACTCGGCTCCTGGCTCGCTTGCGAGCTACCTGGACCGAGTGTTAGTTAGGAGAGTCGACGTAGGGCTCTTAGAGTGTCCAAGTTTCCACTATATAGTTTATACGGATCATAGGCTTGTCCGGGTCCGTGTAAACTTAGATAAACCTAAGGTTAGAATGGCTGGTTACTGGAAATTTAACTGTTCATTTTTTGGTGAGCAGGATTTCCGGGACCAGCTGCTACTAATGATTCAGAGGGAATTGACGGGGGCGGTTGTGGGTAACGCCTGGTGGGGAAAATTAAAATCAAAAATTAGAACGTTTGCTGCCGATTTTAGTCGTCGACTCAATCTAGATAGACTAGCGGCGCAAACGGCATTAGAAGAAAAAGTCGATCGGGCCGTCAAATCCCGTGTTAGTGGGGACATAGTCTTAGCTAAGGCAGAGTTGGCCTCCTTGCTTATCAAGAAGGATCAAGCTCTGGTAGTTAGGGCTAGGCTAAAAAGAATGTCTTCTGAGGCGACGAATATGGCCGCAGAATTGCGCGCAGAGGAAAATCGGAACGCGGATAAGCGACATATAGCGTGCGTCACATTGCCGGATAAGCGGACCGTGACTACAAGCGCGGGCATATGCGAGGCCTTTCGGCTTTACTTTCAGGATCTTTTTCACCAGGGAGCCCGGTCTGAGCTCGGCTCAGTTCGACGCCTATTTGGCTGACTTTCCCTGCCTTGAGGCAGCTGAAGCGGCTAGGTGCGAGGGTCCCATAACAGAGTCGGAAATCTGGGATGCGCTGAAGCAGGTTGGCCTGGATAAGTCTCCGGGACTAGATGGACTTCCCTACGAAGTGTACTTGAGGCTGTCGCCCATTTTTGTTCCTTTGCTGCAGCTGATTTACAACCACTGGATGAAGCAGGGGTCTTTACCCCGACGCTTCACCAGGGGTGTGATCAAGTTGCTGCGTAAGGACAAGAATGGTGGGGATGGGTTAGGGAACTTTCGCCCTTTGACGATGTTAAATACTGACTTAAAGATTTTGGCGAAGATCTTAGCCAACCGTTTGCAGCTTGTCCTGTCTCGTCTGATTGGCCCCGAACAGACTTGTGCTGTGAAGGGCAGGACGATTCAGGATAACCTTCATATGGTACGCTTGATCTTAGAACAAGTCGACAGTGAAGCCGCGCTGATCAATTTAGATCAGTCCAAGGCCTTCGATAGGGTTGACCATCGGTTTCTGGAGGCTGTCCTGTCGGCGGCCGGTTTCGGAGCCGACTTTCGCTCCTGGATCCGACTCTTGTATGCGACCCCGGTGCGCTGGTGGAAGTGAATGGGGTAAGGTCGGAGCCTTTCGTATTGTCTCGCTCCATTCGTCAAGGTTGTCCGCTATCGCCCTTGCTTTACGTTCTTGCGTTGGAACCATTCCTTCGCAAGTTAAAGGCGAATCCGGTCCTGCGCGGAATTACCCTGCCTGGCGCTACCACCTCGGCCAGGTATTCTGCCTATGCTGACGACGTTTCGGCTCTTGTGTCGAGCAGAGCCGAGATTGACGAAGTCAGCAAAGAAATCAGTGGGTATGAGATGGTAACAGGGGCCAGGATCAACCGCGATAAGTCTGTGGGCTTGCGGTTGGGTGCGTGGAAGGGAGTTTCTCTTCCCGGACCTTTCCTCTGGACGGATGGGCCGATCAAGATACTCGGCGTCTGGTTCGGTCCTGATCTCCAGTTGGAAATGAACTGGTCGGAGGTACAAGGGAAGGCCGAGGTCGCGGTTAATCTGTGGTCTCGGAGGAGACTTTCCCTGAAGGGAAGGGCGGAAGTATGTGTTTCACACATCTATCCGATCCTCCTCTACCGACTCTCTGTGCTTCCACTCCCGTATGCCCGGCTAATGTCATTAGTCCGGACCTTGTTCTCTTTCTTGTGGAGAGGCAAGGCCCCTTTGGTATCTCGCGAGGTCTGTTGCCTCCATCCCTCTGAGGGCGGTCTGGGGATGCCTAGCATTGAGATCCGTCAATATATGCTTCGCATTACCTTTTTAGACCGAATGTGTCGTGGGTCGAATGAGGAGGGTGCCTTTTGGAAAGAAGACGTCCAGAAACATTTTCCATCCCTGAAAAGTGTGCACTTGTGCGAACAGGAGGCCGGCCGTTTACCACGTGCCGAGTGCTCTTTTTATCGTGAATGTCGTCGCGCTCTGAAGCTCCTCTTACGGGCTTCGGATGGTCTCTCCAACGCCCAGGCGTTGTCTCGCAAGGCATTATATCAAGTTTTAGTTAGGGGGTCCGTACAAGATGATCTGATTGGCGAGCTCGGTCTTACGAAGCAGGAGGCTCGCTCGATATGGCCTTGGGCGCCCGGGTTGAAATGTCTCAATAACGATGAGGCATCACTCACCTGGCTGGTGATTCGTGAAGCCCTCTGGGTCGGCAAGAGACTTTGTTCAGCAGGCTTGGAGAAATATCCAAACTGTCGTCGCTGTACGGGGGAAGTCGAGACTATTGGTCACGCCTTCTTTCAGTGCAGGGCGGTAGTGCCGTTGTGCAAGTTTGTTGAAGGCCTCATGGTTCGCATGCTGCATAGAAAGTTTTTGTCCTGGAAGCCAGTTCTGTTTGTAGCAATGTGGTGCCGCAGATGACGAAGGCTGAACACTATGTGTTCTGTTGCTTACTAGGGGTTATGAGAGTCGTGATTTGGACGACGCGTCAGAAGGGATTTCATGAGGGCGAGAAGTTCACTTCTTCCCAACTGATCTTGTTCTTTAAGCATCAGCTTAAAGTCAAGATCAGGACGGAAAGGCGGCGGCTCACCTCATCGGAATTCAGCAAAAGGTGGGTGATTCTTGCGCGAATGTGCCGAGTAAAAGGGGCTGACCTTGAGTGGCATTTGGATGCCGGTTAGGCATTAAGGATATTGTTTTCCTGGGTTGAACATAGGCAACCCATCCCAGAATTAGGTTAGATTAGGTTTTTTGTATTTTTTCTTTTTTTTTTTTCTATTCTGGTAAACTTAGCTAGGGTGTATTTTGCTCATTGGTCCCTTTTATTTCTGTCCCCATTTTCTTTTTCTTTAGTTTAACTCCCCATCCCCTCCCTCGTTTTAGGTGGTCAGTGATGTCAGTTCTCTGGTAGATGCGGGGTTTTTTTTCGTTTTCGTGTGTGTGTTTTTCGTATTTGTTGTTGTGTATGAATGAGTGTGTGCCTGTGTGAATGCTTGGGAAGAATGAGTGTGGCTTTATTTTTTTCAAAAGTCCCGCATCGATTTCGTCCGGTTAACTGATATTTCTGCCACATTCAATAGTTTGTGGGGGTTTTATTACTAACACTAATTTTATTTAGTTTTCTTGTAAATATATTTTGCCATTTTGTATATATTCATTGGGGATCATTTTTTTAGAAGTTGTATTTTTTTTTTATGCCCCTCCCCACAGACAATATTTTTGTAAATAAAGGGGTTTATTTAGGTTTTTTCATGGAGTCAAAGAGGCATTTTGGTGTTTGTAGTAAGAAAGGTATGGATAAATGTGTTGTTTTGGTGAAAGGATTATTGTTCTGTATGATAGGGTCAGTGATTGTGGCTAGCTAAGTTTTAAGCTAAGACAAGGGATGACCGTCCTTCACCCCAATTTTTTGGCCTTGTGCCGTTATTATATTTTTGTTTACTAAATGTACAATAAATATATCTTTTTTAACTCAATCAACTCCACAACTTCACTGTGGTTAGATTCTCCACGTGTGGGGAGGTTTTGACATATATATATATATATATATATATAGATTTACAATTTCTCGCCTAACGAAAGAGATTTTGAAAGAAAAGATTGATATTTTTTATATAAAATTGAAGCCATCCAAATGTCAAGAGAAAGATTAATGATTTTAATGTTAAAGAAGAAATAGTTTACAAATGCATGATGTGGGATATATATATATATATATATATATATAAATACACAGGGATCGTATTGTCAAAAAACACTGCAAGTATGGAGACAGAGGCACAAAATTATCCTTGGTTATTTAAAAAGTCCTGTTGGTTTAGGAGAAATAAAAAAAACAACAAAATTTATTAAGAGCAAAGGAAATTTCAACATAAAGGTTTGATCAATTTTGTTCCGTTTATATAAATGAATATACACGGCCCATAATAGGGAAATACAGATGGAAAAATGGATCTTTCTTCCATAAAAGGGTTTACAGGGAAATTTGCATCCTACCATTAAAATTATAGGAGATCATTTTACAGGATGGGGAAATTGAGGAACCACTGAGAATATACAATTCGTTTAAATAAACAGGGCACCTTAGAAGGTCGAAGAATCTCATCTTATGTATATCTGGATGCCAAACATTAAAGACTGGAGAAATGTTTTCCTGATGATTCACTAGCTCGAACGCCTAATAAGAGTCCCTTGTTATGCTATGATCACGAACCACTCTCTGTGACCATAAAGACGAAAAAAGATATTAGGTTTATGAAAATGGATTCAGTGTAAAACACACTTTTGGAGAAACTGAAAAACAAACAATAAATTCGAGCTAATCTTACAAAGGACATTTACTATTTATTGACATGTTTGCTGCTTGAAGGGACACTGGTTCCTTCAAAGAAATAAACTTCAAGTTTGGATCTTGTAAATGGATCAAGAATTGATTTGCCTTTCCCAAGAAAAAAGACAAATACGTTTTATTTCAGCCAAGCGGGAAATTCCTGGTTCAAATGTCTCCTGAAGAGACATGGTCTCCGCCAAAAATCTTATTCAATAGAATGGATTATCTTTCAGGGTTTTCCCAATTCCTAGATAAGTCCGATGAATATTGCCTTTTCAGCTACCCAAGTCTTTTGAACAGGGATTGGTTTATCAAAATGGTTTCTTCAGACACGGATTGGGAAGACGAAGAATGAGAATAAATGGATAGCATAAACAGGGTTTGAAGTAAGAAAAAGACAAAATTTATTAAATCTTGACCTCTTAATAGGAAATTGTGGAGAGCCATGATCGCCAACGTCCTGAAGAGACACGGCACATCGAAGACGAAGAATGAGCTTTGTAAATGGATAGCAGAACAGGGTTTAGGAGAAATAAGAAAAAAGACGAAATTTATTAAGAGCTAAAAGGACAGGAAATTGTGGAGAGCCATGATCGCCAATCTCCTGAAAGAGACACGGCACATAGAAGACGAAGAATGAGCTTGAGTAAATGGATAGCGGAACAGGGTTTAGGAGAAATAAGAAAAAAGACACAATTTATTAAGAGCTACAAAGGATAGGAAATTGTGGAGAGCCATGATCGCCAATGTCCTGAAGAGACACGGCACATAGAAGACGAAGAATGATCTTGAGTAAATGGATAGCAGAACAGGGTTTAGGAGAAATAAGAAAAAGACAAAATTTATTAAGAGCTACAAAGGATAGGAAATTGTGGAGAGCCATGATCGCCAATGTCCTGAAGAGACACGGCACATAGAAGACGAAGAATGAGCTTGAGTAAATGGATAGCAGAACAGGGTTTAGGAGAAATAAGAAAAAGACAAAATTTATTAAGAGCTACAAAGGAGAGGAAATTGTGGAGAGCCATGATCGCCAACGTCCTGAAGAGACACGGCACATAGAAGACGAAGAATGAGCTTGTGTAAATGGATAGCAGAACAGGGTTTAGGAGAAATAAGAAAAAGACAAAATTTATTAAGAGCTACAAAGGACAGGAAATTGTGGAGAGCCATGATCGCCAATGTCCTGAAGAGACACTGCACATAGAAGACGAAGAATGATCTTGAGTAAATGGATAGCAGAACAGGGTTTAGGAGAAATAAGAAAAAGACAAAATTTATTAAGAGCTACAAAGGAGAGGAAATTGTGGAGAGCCATGATCGCCAACGTCCTGAAAGAGACACGGCACATAGAAGACGAAGAATGAGCTTGAGTAAATGGATAGCAGAACAGGGTTTAGGAGAAATAAAAAAAGACAAAATTTATTAAGAGCTACAAAGGAGAGGAAATTGTGGAGAGCCATGATCGCCAATGTCCTGAAGAGACACGACACATAGAAGACGAAGAATGAGCTTGAGTAAATGGATAGCAGAACAGGGTTTAGGAGAAATAAGAAAAAGACAAAATTTATTAAGAGCTACAAAGGATAGGAAATTGTGGGGGAGCCATGATCGCCAATGTCCTGAAGAGACACGGCACATAGAAGACGAAGAATGATCTTGAGTAAATGGATAGCAGAACAGGGTTTAGGAGAAATAAGAAAAAGACAAAATATATTAAGAGCCACAAAGGATAGGAAATTGTGGAGAGCCATGATCGCCAACGTCCTGAAGAGACATGGCACATAGAAGACGAAGAATGAGCTTGAGTAAATGGATAGCAGAACAGGGTTTAGGAGAGAAATAAAAAAAAAGACAAAATTTATTAAGAGCTACAAAGGACAGGAAATTGTGGAGAGCCATGATCGCCAATGTCCTGAAGAGACACGGCACATAGAAGACGAAGAATGAGCTTTATGTAAATGGATAGCAGAACAGGGTTTAGGAGAATAACAATAAAAAAAAGACAAAATTTATTAAGAGCTACAAAGGAAAGGAAATTGTGGAGAGCCATGATCGCCAATGTCCTGAAGAGACACTGCACATAGAAGACGAAGAAACTATCTTGAGTAAATGGATAGCAGAACAGGGTTTAGGAGAAATAAGAAAAAGACAAAATTTATTAAGAGCTACAAAGGATAGGAAATTGTGGAGAGCCATGATCGCCAATGTCCTGAAGAGACACGGCACATAGAAGAAACGAAGAATGAGCTTGAGTAAATGGATAGCAGAACAGGGTTTAGGAGAAATAAGAAAAAAGACAAAATTTATTAAGAGCTACAAAGGATAGGAAATTGTGGAGAGCCATGATCGCCAACGTCCTGAAGAGACACGGCACATAGAAGACGAATAATGAGCTTGAGTAAATGGATAGCGGAACAGGGTTTAGGAGAAATAAAAAAAAAGACACAATTTATTAAGAGCTACAAAGGATAGGAAATTGTGGAGAGCCATGATCGCCAATGTCCTGAAGAGACACGGCACATAGAAGACGAATAATGAGCTTGAGTAAATGGATAGCAGAACAGGGTTTAGGAGAAATAAGAAAAAGACACAATTTATTAAGAGCTACAAAGGATAGGAAATTGTGGAGAGCCATGATCGCCAATGTCCTGAAGAGACACGGCACATAGAAGACGAAGAATGAGCTTGAGTAAATGGATAGCAGAACAGGGTTTAGGAGAAATAAAAAAAGACAAAATTTATTAAGAGCTACAAAGGATAGGAAATTGTGGAGAGCCATGATCGCCAACGTCCTGAAGAGACACGGCACATAGAAGACGAATAATGAGCTTGAGTAAATGGATAGCAGAACAGGGTTTAGGAGAAATAAAAAAAGACAAAATTTATTAAGAGCTACAAAGGATAGGAAATTGTGGAGAGCCATGATCGCCAATGTCCTGAAGAGACACGGCACATAGAAGACGAAGAATGAGCTTGAGTAAATGGATAGCAGAACAGGGTTTAGGAGAAATAAAAAAAAAGACAAAATTTATTAAGAGCTACAAAGGATAGGAAATTGTGGAGAGCCATGATCGCCAACGTCCTGAAGAGACACGGCACATAGAAAGACGAATAATGAGCTTGAGTAAATGGATAGCAGAACAGGGTTTAGGAGAAATGAAAAAAAAGACACAATTTATTAAGAGCTACAAAGGATAGGAAATTGTGGAGAGCCATGATCGCCAATGTCCTGAAGAGACACGGCACATAGAAGACGAATAATGAGCTTGAGTAAATGGATAGCAGAACAGGGTTTAGGAGAAATAAAAAAAGACACAATTTATTAAGAGCTACAAAGGATAGGAAATTGTGGAGAGCCATGATCGCCAATGTCCTGAAGAGACACGGCACATAGAAGACGAATAATGAGCTTGAGTAAATGGATAGCAGAACAGGGTTTAGGAGAAATAAGAAAAAGACACAATTTATTAAGAGCTACAAAGGATAGGAAATTGTGGAGAGCCATGATCGCCAACGTCCTGAAGAGACACGGCACATAGAAGACGAATAATGAGCTTGAGTAAATGGATAGCAGAACAGGGTTTAGGAGAAAAAAAAAAAGACACAAATTTATTAAGAGCTACAAAGGATAGGAAATTGTGGAGAGCCATGATCGCCAATGTCCTGAAGAGACACGGCACATAGAAGACGAAGAATGAGCTTGAGTAAATGGATAGCAGAACAGGGTTTAGGAGAAATAAGAAAAAGACACAATTTATTAAGAGCTACAAAAAGGATAGGAAATTGTGGAGAGCCATGATCGCCAACGTCCTGAAGAGACACGGCACATAGAAGACGAATAATGAGCTTGAGTAAATGGATAGTAGAACAGGGTTTAGGAGAAAAAAAAAAAAACAAAATTTATTAAGAGCTACAAAGGATAGGAAATTGTGGAGAGCCATGATCGCCAATGTCCTGAAGAGACACGGCACATAGAAGACGAAGAATGAGCTTGAGTAAATGGATAGCAGAACAGGGTTTAGGAGAAATAAAAAAAGACACAATTTATTAAGAGCTACAAAGGATAGGAAATTTGAAGCCATGATCGCCAATGTCCTGAAGAGACACGGCACATAGAAGACGAATAATGAGCTTGAGTAAATGGATAGCAGAACAGGGTTTAGGAGAAATAAGAAAAAAACACAATTTATTAAGAGCTACAAAGGATAGGAAAATGGAGATTGATCGTCAACAATGTCCTGAAGAGACACGGCACATAGAAGACGAAGAATGAGCTTGAGTAAATGGATAGCAGAACAGGGTTTAGGAGAAAAAAAAAAAGAAAAAATTTATTAAGAGCTACAAAAGGATAGGAAATTGTGGAGAGCCATGATCGCCAACGTCCTGAATTGAGCACATAGAAGACGAATAATGAGCTTGAGTAAATGGATAGCAGAACAGGGTTTAGGAGAAATAAGAAAAAGACACAATTTATTAAGAGCTACAAAGGATAGGAAATTGTGGAGAGCCATGATCGCCAATGTCCTGAAGAGACACGGCACATAGAAGACGAATAATGAGCTTGAGTAAATGGATAGCGGAACAGGGTTTAGGAGAAATAAGAAAAAGACACAATTTATTAAGAGCTACAAAGGACAGGAAATTGTGGAGAGCCATGACTGCCTACATCCTGAAGGGACACGACACTTAGAGAGATATAAACTATTGCTGTTGTTGTTGTTTTCTTTTCTTTTTATTTGTAATTTCAAAATCGAATTTTTAACACGTTCGCACGGCAAAATATTTTAATCTGTAAACTATCGCTTGTAATATGTGTTGTCTTGCATACGTACAGAAAATATGTGTGAGCATATCAGGCGCCCCAAAAAAGAGATCAATATCTAAGTTCATTCATATCTGATTGAAATCTTCCTCCTCCTTTTTCTTTTTTTTTTTTTTTTTTTTTTTTTTTTTTTCTTTCTATTTCTTTTCTCTGGTCATATCTAACTCATCAGTTTGTTTTGTTTTGTTTTACGGCACATCAACCTCAATGGTTCATTTAATGCCAATAACTTTTTTTTTCCTGGTAATATTTTTTTGTCAAAAACCTATTTCTGTTAATATTTTTTCCTCAAAAATTTATAGCTGGTAATATTTTTTTTTTCAAAAACATATAGCTGGTAATACTATTTTTCCAAAACGTAAAAGCTGGTTTTTATTATTTTTTCCAAAACGTAGAGCTGGTAATATTTTTCCAAAACGTATAGCTGATGATAACATTTCTTCAAAAACGTATAGCTGATGATAATATTTCTTCAAAAACGTATAGCTGTTAATATTATTTTTTTCAAAAAACGTATAGCTGTTAATATTATTTTTTCAAAAAACGTATAGCTGGTAATATTGTTTTTTTCAAAAACGTATAGCCGGCAACACTATTCTTTAAAAACAAAAACGTATAGCTGGTAATATTTTTTTCAAAAACGTACAGCTAGCAACATTATCTTTTCAAAAACGTATTATCAGAGGCCTTGCTGTTGGACGTAGTTTATCGTCATACCCAGGACGCGGATGTAGTTTATCGTCATACCCAGGACGATATCTCATCAGTACATATCTATTTCAGTGTCTTCTTGATCACTGATAAGCCAAAACATTATGACAAGCGACATGTTACAAAAATGACAGCTACTGTCTTGTAACAGCTGAGCATGTCGAGATCAGAGGCACATAAGCCGATAAGCTGGCCTTGAGTAATTCCCTTCGGCGTGTTGAGTGTTGTAGATGTGAGAAAGAATAATACGCGGAGTGAATTTTAATAAATACCAAATTGTTATGACCAGTAAACGCGCGGTGGGGTACATTTTAAAAATGGCATCGCTTGCGGGGCTTATGTCAGGTATATATCGAAATGAAAATTACGGGACGTGAGGAGGCTGAGGTTTCTCAGGCAGGCGACCTAAATAAGAAACAAAGGAAAACCTCTACTTCTGCTAAAAAAACGGGAAGGTGTGTGAACCGAGCAATATATATATATATATATATATATATATATTACTCGGTTCGTACTCCTTAAAAAAAGAATAAGAAGTTACAGTTTCTGGAAGAGAGCGTTTTATCTAGCGTGATCAACTATCAAAATAAGGCCAGCAAACTCAAACTCTCAGTCACGATGACCTGTGACTTTTTGCTTTTAGCTATTGACGGTCACCAAAAGTGTTCCGTCTACCAAATTTAACCACAAGGCTTGGGTCAATTAACTCGTGGTAAAAATAGCATAATTGCAGTATAAACCTCTGTGGGTGTTGAACAAAACACAAATTAAAAAAGAAAGCAAGCGTCTGAATTAGGGAAGTATTAGCTGAAAGTAGACGGGTATTAAAAAAGTTTGTGACTTTTAAGGATAATTCCAAGGAGAATATTAATCCAGGGAGAGCTCAATGTAGACTACAGAGCATTATAATAATAATAATAAGAAGAAGAAGAATATTTATGTATATTTAAGGTTTTCCACTTTATTATATATACATATACATATATATATGTGTGTGTGTGTGTGTGTGTGTGTGTGTGTGTGTGTGTGTGTGTGTGTGTGTGTGTGTGTCATACATAAAATTTTCTTTAATAGAATATGTGTGTGTGAAGAAAGGATTTGCAGTGAAGCTGGGATTATATCTCTATCTATAAAAGGCAGGATGTGTGTATGTGTGTGTGTGTAACGAATGCACGGCCGCAATTTTCGACGGATTTGCACCAAAATTTACAGGTACATGCTCCAAGTGAGCGAGAAGGCCAAGACAGACTTTGCATTTCCCAACTCCCATCGATAGTAGAAAAAATAATCGATTTTTCATGAAAGTTTTCATGTAGTTTGCGGCCATTTTCTACTGGCCAGAGTGAGAGCCTATAGCTGGCTGCCATGAATAGACAGGAAGATTCTATTGGCCAGCGTGAGAGCCAACAGCTGACTGACACGAATGTTAACTAGCATGCTAGCATGCAAAAAAATCGATAGCTGCATTCGTCACAAGTGGGAAAAATTTAAATCTGCATGGCACTTTACTCCAATTGGCTCATTCGCTTGCTTAAACTCAACGTTGATTCTGATTCCGCAGAACTGGGTTGGGTGTGAAAAAGTATTTGTTGTTAACATTCTTTTTTTTCATTCGGTTTTTTCCAGTTACGAGTCCTTTTTTAAAGCTGATCGTTTTGTGTTCATTTTGTTTAGTTCTTTTTTCGTAACAGATTTAATGTTTAGTATAGAGCTTAGAAAAATTCGCAGTGTGAGATAGGCAAGAAGTAAGGTATGTAGCAACATCAGCATGGCAAAGGGCAAAAGAAAAAAAGGCAAGGAAGGGAAAAAATATTTTAAGTCAAGTGATAGCGATTGCTGTATGAGTCGTACGATTTTTGAATCAAGCGCGGACAACGCCGGGTCATGCTGCTAGTTATACACTAAAATAAATGTAATATATGAAATATACGTGCAAATATAAAAAGTATTATGGAATGGAGAGAGGATTTCTTCAGTGACTAAGAAGAAAGAGCTTTTGTAAATTGTTGGCTTAAGATTAAGGATTAAGAGAGATAGACAGAAGGTAAATTTTACTAAGAGCTATAAAGGATAGGATATAGTGGAGAGCCATGTTCACCCACATTCTGGAGGGACATGGCACATAGGTTGTGTAAATGGTTGGTAGTGTGTTTTTGTTTTTTTAATTGATTTGTTTTCTACGGCTTATCAAACTTTTGCAGTCTATTTAAAACCAGAAAATATTTTTAGGTTATAAGAATTCTTTTGGAGATAATAATGATTTAGTGATACAAGTTTTACTAATTAACCCATAGCTGGGGAGAGAAGAGGTGGATTCATACCTTTCCCAAGAGTATTTGCGCGTATGTGAATCTGATGAATGCGACTAGAATTGAAACTTGCCACTAAATAACAATTAACAATTCCGAGTCGTTATCAATTACACCACCCGCACTTACAAACTTAAAGCACCTGGTATTCCCAAGCGGTCACCTATCTAGGATAATGACAAGGCTCTAGGTTGCTTAACTTCAGTGATCATATGGCAACCGATGTCTCAACGTCATATGGCCGTAAGACTAAATGGTTGGCAAAAGATAGATAGATAGATAGATAGATAGATAGATAGATAGATAGATATTAACAGACTGAGATAGATATTAACGGACTAAGATAGATAGAGAGAGAGAGAGAGATATGAAGAGACTAAGATAGATAGATAGATAGATAGATAGATAGATTGTGATAGATATTAACAGACTGTGATAGATAGATAGATAGATAGATAGATAGATAGATATTGGACTGTGATAGATATTAACAGACTGTGATAGATAGATAGATAGATAGATAGATATTAACAGACTGTGATAGATATTAACAGACTGTGATAGATAGATAGATAGATAGATAGATAGATCAGAAGGACAAATTTTACTAAGAGCTACAGAGGATATGAAATTATGGAGAGCCACCTCCTGAAGAAGAAGAATCATCATCATCATCATCATCATCATCATCTGGATTGCTACTCGACGTGTTATTGAAGATGGGGAACGGTAAAAATGCCACAGGTAATAATAGCACAGGTAAAAAAATAGGAAAAAATGACACAAGTGAAAAACAGACTCTTTAAACAGTTTAAAATTAAACACCAGTAGCTGTTTAATTTTAAGCTATTTAAAGGTAAATTTCTAATCCGAGGACAGTTGTCTGTTTATTTACTTCTGGTTCAGTTCTCTGGGAACTGGCAAGTACACACCATTGATCTCAGTGTCTCTACCATAACCCCGTGATGGAAGTCATATTAAGCAATAAAGGAAAATAAAAGATTTACTTCCTCGGATACATGTATACAAAACTGATTATAAGGTGAACTCCTATCAGATGGAGATGTGTTAAGAGAACATCTTTTTGTAAAGGTACCATGACCATCAATCTTAAAAATAAAAAATAAAAATCACAGGGGGTTTTCGTTCAATTCCTGGTATCTGAGGCATCCCCAAAAAAGTGATGTGCTGAGGATGTTGAACAAGTCTGGTACCCCAGGAAGTAAATAAAATAGCTGCCATGAAAATATTTGTAGAAAAGACAGAGGGAAGCCACATTACGTCTGTAAAAAAGTGACTGTAGACGAGATGCCAAAATCAGGGCCTACCACATTGCATATCCGTCTCTGGATATTGTCGAGGACCTCGAGATAAACATTGGGGGTACCAGACCATATATGGCAACAGTATCCAATGCAAGGACGAATGGTTGATTTGTAGATTTAAAGGATGAATTCAGACGGAATAAGACCTATAGATATTTTTCCGCATATAAGACTTATGTTGAACGGTAATAAAGGCACAGGTAATAATGGAAGGATAAAAATGGTACAAATGAAAAAAATAGGAAAAAAAATGGCAAAAGTGAAAAACAAACTCTTTAAACTGCTTAAAATTAAACACCAGTAGCTGTTTAATTTTATGCTATTTAAAGATAAAATTCTAATCAGAGGACAGGTGTTGTCTGTTTACTTCAGGTTCATATGTCCGGGAACCGTCAAGTAAACATCATTGATCTCAGTGGCTCTCCCACAATCCCATAATTTAAGACATATCTATTTAATAAATATGATTGTCAGAGTGTCACTGTGTTGTGGTACGATCCACCTAATTTACATAGTGGCGTACCGACCATATAAATATGGTTGGTACCGGGAAGAAGGAAGAAGAGATCCAATCCAGAGACTCTGCCCGACTGCGACTAATGTCAACCCATTCTACAGGAACGGTCTTCCGAAGAATATACCAAACTATCTGTAAATATTGTGTACACGTTCTTGTGTCAATACATTTTGTTTAAGTACATTTTGTGTTGTATTATTATTATTCCATGCTTTATTCAAGTTTCAACACACTGTATCACACTTTTTTAACTTTACTCCTAGAGGTCGTTGCCCATTTTGGAATCAGTGCGACTCCGTGAACAAATTAAAAACATTCCGAGTTGGATCCGGACCCGCAATCCTGAAATTTTGGATTCTCAACTTTTCATTACTACAATTGTTTTCGGATCCCGCCATCTTGCTTCTACTGATAAAAGCAATTAAAGGGACACAACTCTCTAACTTTCAATAGTTCATGTTCAAATGAAAAAATTACTGTTCTGAAATTACAAGGTTTCAAAATAAAATTGTCCACGTTTTCAACTTTACTTCTAGGGGCCGTCGTCCAACATATTATACCATTTTGGAAACAGGCCGACTCTGTGAGCAAATTAAAAACATTCCCAATGGAACCGCAATCCTGAAATTCTGGATTTCCAAGTTTTCATTACTGCGATTGTTTTCGGCGATATTTTTACGTGATTTTTTTGCGTGATTCTTTAAATTACGTGACGACAGAAGAATTATCGTTGAACTTTTAAAATGTAGGCTTAAATATTAATGCAATACTTAAATGCAGCGATCAATTTTGAGTTCTTCTTTAGTTTATTGTTGCCTATCGCATCTTACTCCTCCCTACCTATTATGATGAAGACCCAATCAAGAGCCATATAGGTCGGCTTTTTAGTTATGGATACATGTATACAAAACATAAATCCTTATCTGTTTTCATCTTTTGCATACCAAATCCTTTTCAGGGCGTGGGCGATCATGGCTCTCCATAATTTCCTGTCTATTGTTACTCTATTTTTTTACCCTTTACCAAATCTCATTATTCCAGTCATACATGGATACATGTATACAAAGCAGATTACGATCAACTACTATCTGATGGAGATTTTTTTCCTATTTTCCACTTGTGCCATTTTTACTGGATCCCATATTAGTTAAATTCACTGTACATACATCGAATGGCTACGAGTAAACTTATCAACACATTACTTTTATTTTTAATCATTCTTTATTAAAATGTCAAGCCTACTGACTCCAGTATTATGACGAAGCCAATACCAATAACAGGTCAATCCTTAAAAAAAATTAAGCATGAAAAAAGGAAGCAAGTAAGTTCAAATTTCAATCCTAGGGTCAGTAACTGGAACTAAACTAGTTTGTCACGAAACTCGGAAATAAAATGGAGTATTGTATACAAGCTGTTAAGTATTCACAATGGGTTGTTATGAACATATAAAAACAACAATGAACTGATCTCACAAAAAGATTGCATTATACATTTTCCTTGTATCATGTAATAGCGATGTGTAGTAATTCGAATATTACACAACTCCTTTTATCAACGGCCACCTGGTGGATACAATCTTTTTTGCTGGTTAAAATTAATTTCCTTCCCATGAGCGTCCACCCATTCGTCGACTTCCGGCGATAATTTTCCTGACATAAATCCTTATCTGTTTTCATCTTTTGTACACCAAATCCTTTTCAGAGCGTGGGCGATCATGGCTCTCCATAATTTCCTGTCTATTGTTACTCTAAGTAATTTTTTTACCCTTTACCATACCGCATTATTTCAGTCATATTTATTCAATATGCCCTATGAGTATTAGATTCTCCAAGCCTTTTTCCTCATTATACGTTCCAGAAACTTCTTTCTGGTTCTAATTTTTGTCTTTGTAATTCCTATTTTCATTAAGACGGTAAATTTGTGTCCAAGTTCTTACAACGTTTCACCTTTCTTGGCAGATCTTCTCTTATCACAATGTAGGATGTAGATAGATAGATAGATAGATAGATAGATAGATAGATAGATAGATAGATATGAATAGACCGAGATAAATAGATATTAATAGATCAAGATAGATAGATAGATAGATAGATAGATATGAATAGACCGTGATAGATGAAAAAGCCTTACATAGATAGAAAAAGAAACTTATATACATATATATATATATATATATATATATATATATTTTATGAAATAACACACTAAATGCATTCATTGTTCACCATTATAAGACTGACCATAATTTTGATTTAAAAATAAAAATGATTCTCTAATTAAAAGGGAAAATAATTGATTAATACGAAAGTGTTTAGAAAGTGATTTAATTATCTTGGGTAAATTTGTGACCAGGTTCTTAGAACGTTTCACCATTCTTGGCAGATCTTCTCTTATCACAATGTCGGATATTTAATAACAAAAGTGATGGAAATATAGACAAATATATAAAGAAACTGAATGACATTAGCTGGAATATAAGCTAAGAACACATCTAAAAGTTTAAAATTTCATATCTATGCATAATTATAACCAATGATTGCGTTTTTATATCCCCCTCCTCGACAGACGCATGCAACAAAAACTATACTTTAGTCAGATTAAGTCATAAAGAACAAAACGCGTCAAACAATTCAAATTTTTGTAAATTTTGTTATTAATTTTCCTAACATTGTTCTGATATATAAAATTTTATATATTTTTTCACACTCACACACACATATATATATATATATATATATATATATATATATATATATATATATATATATATATATATATTGTGTGTGTATTTGGGCAATATTTTCGATTAATACATGTTTCATTAAATGAAATAGACAAGTTTTGTCTATTTATTTTGAGTAAATTCCTTTCCTATTGTCGAATAAGCTTTTTAGCATTATCACTTAAACACGAAAAGAAAAATCACCATGTTGATATATACATACATATATATATGTATATATATATATATATATATATATATAAGGATTAATACAAATATAAAATTTGTCACTTAGCTTTGATGTTATCATCAGCATCTCAGCCCTAGATTTTCCAGCAATCACTCCGTCCACTCCTCAGAATGTACATATATATATATAACATTGAAGTCAACATTCAGAAGCGACAGACTGTTTCATGTCAAACGCAATCGTCGTCACACACACACACACACACACACATATATATATATATATTTTGCTTCGTCATGCTATCTTGGACAAGAAACACGACCTCTACTGCAGCTGCAGTACATGTGTTATCCCTAAGACCCATATATATATATATATATATATATATATTCACACTCGCAAGGGAACGCAGGTTAAGACCCTACCGGAGAGCGCATATTTTTCTCTAATAAGATTTCTATAGCAAGCCTATCACTTCTCTATCGCTATTTCCACGGAAAGTGCTCAGATGAACTACATTCCTTGTTTCCGCCATTTCTAACCATTACGGCTAGGACCCGCTATGACACACCAATTAAGATTTAAATGCAATGTCGATTGCTATCTATTTTCCTCCTGATTACTCTTTCCTGTTCCTGCTCATTATTAATGATTCTGTTCCAAATACTTTAAACCATACCAACCCCCTTGTATCAGTGACTTTACTGCTTTGCATGGGTGATACCAAATAAAACACACACACACAAACACACACACACACACACATATATATATATATATGAAAAGATAAGGAACAATTAGATTTTTCTATCTGAGACTTTATTTTATTATCCTGTTGCATTACAATCTACCTTTGATCATATATATATATATATATATATATATATATATATATATATATATATATATATATATATATATATATGAGAGACAGGTAATTGTAAACAAATTATAAGATAAAAGAAAAGTTAGGATATCCAACAGACAATAAAAAAGTATATTTAAGAAAATAATTTACAGTTTTAATTCAAAGCCAGCCATCATGTTCATGATGATGTCCTACAATGAATTTTTTTGGAATTATGGTTCACTCATTGACAATACCAAAGATATTCTAATGCAGATGACTTCAAGTAAGGAGAATAGAAATTGGGTGGGGTTGTATATGACATGATTATGAAAAATATTTGGTGAGCCATTTATCAGTCATGTGGTAGGAGGAGTTCAACTGGAATATATACAATAATGTATATTTTTTCTATTTTTTTTAATCAGTTCACCCCAAACAAGGTGAAAATGCCATTAAGACGCAAGGGGCTACTCAGATTGAAAGAGAATGAAAAGATTTTAGAAGGAATCAGAAACCCAGTCCTAAACAAGAAACAAGAGATGAACCACTACTCGTGTTCAAAACACTGGGGAGGTGTGTAAACCAGATGATAGGCAAAACCCTATTGTATTTTGAAAAAAAAATAAATAGTAAATAAAATTTCAGAGTTTAGTTGGTGTTAGAAATATTGAATTGAAGTAGACTTTAGAAATAAGAAGAAATCTAATAATAAATAAAAACAAGGAATAAATCTCTACACCTGTTCAAAAGATTGGAGGTGTATGAATCAGATGATTAGATATTTGCCATTTAATGCACTCAATACATTTGAAATAGTAATGGGAATGTGTGTGTGTGTGTATGGCTTGAAGATTATGTTCAAGCATGTAAAAGACTGTATGAATTTAAAAGTGTTGACCCCAGTTAAACTTTTATATTTATATATTTCTATTCCTGATGTTGATTTTTACTTTTTCTGTAAATAAAGATCTTATAAGTATATATTGTTTATATATATGTATGTATGTGTGTGTATATATATATATATATATATATATATATATATATATATATGTTATATATATATATATATATATATATATATATATATATAATACACATATATATATATATATATATATATATATATATATATATGTGTGATGATAGATATTTACAGTCTGCCTTCATAAAAAAAAAAAAAAGTAAGTTTTAATCTTGTTATTTTGGTTAATGTCTTCTGAAATTGTCTCTTTCAAAATTATCCTTGTCAGCAATCACAGATGACCAAATGATGATGCGTTGTCTTCCTGTAATTTACCAAAAAGAAATAAGAGTTGATAATTTGGTGAGAACTCACAGAATTGGATTTTTGACATTCTTGTAATTTATCAAATGAAATAAAATAATAAAAAAGGTTAGAGATTAAAAAAAAAGTTTCCGTTCAAGAAGAATACCAACTCAAATAGAAAAAGACCAAATGAAAAATTTTTTTTTTTTAATAGAATGTTGTGTTGATAGTTTATTAGAACAAGTTTTTAGAATTAATGTCTATATGTATGTATGTCCTGTAGATTCCCCCTATATATAGCCCACAGCCTCATGACACAAATCTGGGTGTTGATGCTATTGTTTTTTAAAAAAAAGTATATTTTTACAAGTGGAGTTTTAAGCCCCTACATCCAAAGTTTTTTCAATTCAGAGTTGTCATTCTGCTAGAATGATTTGTCAACCCAGGCTAGAGAACCTAGTTTGCTCCATTAATTCTTAGCTGGAGGAGACATGGATTCATATGTTTCCAAAAGTATTTGTGTAAATTTGAAAAAAATGGATATAGCCTGAGTTTGAACCCGGCAAGCCAATCCTACTTTCTACATGAATGACCACAAATTATCAATAGCATATGTGCACATCCTTTAAAAATATTTAAAGAAATGAAAAAGAATTGTTTAATATATGAAGACAAAATAGAGTACTTGAATAAAAAAAAAACAATAAATAATTCACATTATCCAAGATTTCAGAATTTTTCAATGATAATAATTGTGATTCCTCAAAAGAATTGATTGACTTTTTGTCATTTATAAGAAAAAGTTTAGTCCTGTCATCAGGATTTGTAGTTTACTTTTGAGAGAGTTAGGAAAATTTTATTAGAAGAGAAGGAATTGTTTCCATTATGTTGTTGACCAATTCATTTACATCACAAGTAATACATTAAGAATCATCAGCATCCAAGAAAAAATCATCATCAGTCCCATGACCTGGCAGGATCATAGGGTCTCTATTCAAGCTGATCACCTGACCAGAATTTTTTCATTTAAATAAGTTTCAGTTGCATGTAACTAATGTCTGAGTCCCTGTGAAGAATCTTCCACTTCACTAAATGATGTTGTCATAAAATTTTTTTTTCTTTTAGTAAAATCTTTTTCCTAAAGTGGTAACTTGGAGGATGGTATTAATAAGATTTTTTATTCTCACAATGTGTTTATAATTTTTCAGATTCCTCTTGTAGATGGTGGAAAATGAGGTGTTCCAACAGGCTTGTTTTTTTGTCTGATGGTGTCTCACACTGTGTCTTTTTTTTTACATTAAACATGCGAGATGCCTACGATGATGCTCTGTAGCATTCCATTTCTAATGCTTGGATTCTTTTTGGATTTTCGAAAAAAAAATGACCATCAGTTCTTATTTTTAACATCATCTCTTTTATTATAATGCTGAAAATATTTTTCAAATCACTGTGTTTATAGAAACCATTGAAACTTCAAAAATTTTGTGTATTGGATTTTAGAGATTTGTTATAGTCCATATATAATTATAATTTTAAAAAAATAATATTTTGTCATTTAAATTATGATTTTATGTCATTTAATAATGAAGGTTTAATAATATAATTCTATTTTAAGATCAATTTATTCACTTAATAGAAATGAATGAGATCTCCATTTTACCAGCAGCCATTGTCTGTATAGACAAAAGAAATGAATTTTTTTATTGTGATAAAAAAAAAGAAATGTGTAAAGGATTTCATGCAATGTATATGGTGGGTATCTTAGCAAAGATTTTTTGACTGTTTATCAATGGAGCCAAGTTTTCATAAAACAGCCTTTAAACAGACATCGAGACACAGAAATTGATCTTTGGTGTAGGTTTGTCTGCTTAGAAGAGTTACCAATTTTTTTTTTTTTTTTTAAATAATCAGTTTATTTAATAATTAGGATAAGAAAGGGAATAAATGGATAAAAAATATTCAATGCAATTGGATGATAAATACAGTTTAAAAGAATTGTGAAAAGCATTCATTAATGTTCAAAACATGTGATTACATGAAATCTCTTCCGACTTCTTGCTTCCCAGTTAAATTTAATCTTCAAAAATTTAAATGCAATGTCAACTATTATCATCTGTCTTCTTAAAAACTAGTTTTTTACTGTCCTCTCCTTAATAATAATTTTTCTGATATTTCTAAAACACAAGTAATGCCTTTGCATTGTTAGTGTATTTATTGCTTTGCTTGGGGTGAAAATTATTAAAGAAAAATATTTTCTCTATTCATCAATGTTTAAACTTGAAAATCTGATAAATTTTTGTCTCAAGGACTTTTTTTAAATTTTCTTTTGCTCAGCTTTAGATACTATTCAAATTTTGAAAATTAATTTTTTGGATAGGTCAGAGGTTAGATCCTTGTTATTTGTCTAAAAAGTTTCAGTTTTTTCAATTTTCTATTTTCATGGATGGCTCACAAGTAAAACATGAAATTATGATTGCTGATCTCAAATGCCAGAAGAGAGATATTTCAGCACAGTGGGGATGAGAGAAATTTGGATAAACAATAAGTTGAACTTTCTACTTGAAACTGGTTGGAAACTTGTTAAAGTGGCTTGTCTTACAGAATAGAACAGAACACCAAAGATATAGGCGCCATCCCAAATGTCTGTTGATGTTATTTGCTGATTTGTTTAATGGCATATCAATTTATTTAAACATATATAGTTCTCAATTATTTTTTGTGTGACTTAAATTTCAAAGAATTACTGTAATTCATGAAACTTAAGTCACATATAAAAAAACGTAGGTATCTAGTATATGTATAATTAATATATATTTTTGCCTCTGTCTAACCATTATTGAGCACTAAAAAATTTACATTTTTCATGTATAAATTTGATGACTATCTGTAATATTCATAACAATTTTTATATCTTGGCATTTTTATTTATCTAAACTCCAAAATAAATATATATATAGATATATGGAATGCACACATTATATATATATATATATATATATATATATATATATATATAAATGAATGGTTAGAAAATTTGTTTTTCCAATCAAAATAAGACTTAGGTTTAAATCTTACTTTTTTCAATTTGCAAATTTTTATTATTGTTCTGTAAGAGGTGAAAATATGTGAAATAACCTTTTGAAAGAGCCTAAAAGCCACACAACAGGTTGACCTAAATTTTGTGTCTTTGTATTTGGAAGTATTTAAAGCTTTATCAATGACTGTGTTAGCATAAACTCACAAGTCATTGTGACTGAGGGTTTGAGTGTACTGTGATTGTTCAAACTGCTGATATGTATATTATATTTCTCTCCCAGAAACAGTAACTAATGTATACTTAATACAGTTACAGTAATTTTTTTAGGCATATCTGATTGAATAAATTACAAACATTATATATGCTTATTTTTATCATAATCCTTTCATATTCACAAATATTTTTCTGTATATATACAATTGAAATGTAGTATTATATATACAATATATATATATATAGTATTAATTGTATATATATATATATATATATATATATATATATATATATATATATATATATACATAATATTCGGAGGTTTTTGTATATTATTTGAATTGTTTTTGACGATGGATTTCTCGCCAATTAAATCATTAACCTTTGCATTTGTTTTTGTATGAATAATTCATGAATTTGTAAATTGATTGCACGTTTATTGAAATTAAAATAACTGATCCAAGTGCAACTTTTGGATAATAAGTGCGACATTACTGTAATTATTGAACAATATAGTTCATGCCACTTTGACAGAAAATTTACCAGTAAAAAAATTCGTTTATCACCATATTTGTATAAGAACGCACAATTTTAAAAAAATTTAAAATCAAACTCAGCGTTGCGACTGCACGCTCCAAAAACAATAACTCATTTTCAATAGCATTTTCGGATACAACAATACATATATTTTCGTTGTCCTCTTATTACTAAGAGAAAAACAAGAACAACATCTATTCCATACCTGAAGATGTCTGTAGGAACAGACGAAAGCTTGTAAAAAAAATAAGAACTAATACGGCAGAAATTTATAAAACAAGGATCTTTTCATTCATAAACAGGTTCGGAGGTTTTGTATATTATTTGAATTGTTTGCGACGATGGATTTCTCGCCAATTAAATCATTAACCTTTGTATTTGTTTTTGTATGAATAATTCATGAATTTATATATATATATAAATATATATAATATATATATATATATATATATATATATCAGAGATAGAGCGTTTATATATATATATATATATATATATATATATATATATATATATATGAAAATTCTCCGATTAAACCAGTGGAAAAGACAATATTTATGAAGAAAAATGACAATATGAAAACTAGTAATTGCTGACGCGTTTGGTCCAATGTGGACTTTTATCAAACCAAAATAAGAAATGAATTTAATTGAATAAAATATATAAAAAAAAAAACAGAATGTTATTATAATTTGGAATGTAGAGAATTTTATGTTCATATTGTTAACTAAAAAAAAAAAAACGTCAGTATTTGTCACGTGTGGAGAATATTGTCATTATATGTGAGTTGATGTATTCAACCATTTTATTTGATTTTATGAATCTAATGTATATTTGTATATAAGAGCAGTAATTTTTAAAGAATTTTTGTTAAAAATGCTACACCATAAAAAAAAGAAATTAACTCACTCAGAAGGAAAATGTATAGAGAGTGGCCATAGAATATTACCCAAATATTAAATAGGCCCAGGATCTTTAAATATTTCACCTTTTTGACAAAATTAATGCTCTTACAAACAATATCATAAATAGATTCATAGAATCAAAAGAAAATGGTTGAATACATCAACACGGATAAAATTAGTAAATTTTTGTGTGCAAGATAGTAAATTTTTTTTTTCCAGGATAAATTTTACAAAATTTGCCAATTTGAAGTGAATAAAATATAAACTTCCCCTTTAATGTCATTTTTTTTATATTTTAATTAGTATTCGCTTGCGAAGATTATATAATTTCATTATTATATTAATTTAACATAATTTTAATATTCTTGACGTTTCAATGTCTGGCTTTAGAAAATTGGCAGTCATTAAAATCATGATGATGAAGACACCAATTCGTATTTTAACGATGATGATAAAAATAAAATGAATAAAGATCAAAATAAAAAAAAATATAAAATAAAAAATCAACATAATAAATGAATTGAAAGAGACGATTACACAAGATTTTTTTTACTGCAGAAAAAAAAAATTGTTTTCTTAAAAATAGTAGAATATTTTCCAAACTGAGTCATTCAGTTACCTTTTTTTCATGTCCATCCTTAAAGAACGTGTTTGATTATGGCTAACAGATTTGATTATGATAATAAAATCTATTTGTAAACTGGAAAATTGGCAAGCATGCCAATCCCAGTTCATCTAACAAACAAAAAATGGTAAAAAAATTCTTCATTTAGGTTATATTTTGATTGCTCCTATACCTTTAATAAAAATAACATTTATTCAAGTTATTCAAACATCCTTTCTTCATTATGTGTCCAAGAAATTTCAGTTCTGATCCTGAATAATTTCATTAAGAGTTTTTTTTTTCCAAATTTGCCCATTGAAAATAGCATCCTTATGTAGCACCACACACCTCTAATCTATTTCAATATCTAGAAAGAAAAATTGGTTCGGCATTTCAACTGTCATGTATGAGGGTCTATATTTACATATTATTAAACCACTCGTTACTTTGCTTTAACAAAATGTTCTTGTTTTTTTCTTTACTTTGATTAGTTTTAAGATAATTTTGAGGCTCTAATAAGGTTAGAATTTCCACAAAATGACTTTGGCGAAAAAATTGGTTTCTTAATTATCTAGGTGAAAACGACATTAAACTAACATTTACACTATGAGGAAGTATAAGTTAACAAGCTGAGATAGCTTGAAAAATTTTTTTAGACGCGCAACGAGAAAGAATTACCAGGAGCATTTGTCTATCAGATGATGTAGCAACGAAAACTATATATCTCGAAAAGAAGACAAAAAGGGATATTCAAATACAGATCATAGTTGACTAACGACCTATGCGAAACATACGACTGTTCGACTTTACGACCATTAACGTGGTATTTTTGGCTGTCTGACACGATTTCAAATCGATTACGTTTATTGTAATTCCCCCATAGTGTCTCAGAAATTTCAGCTCCCGGCGTTTCAGGAAATTCGATTTTTTTTGAGAAAGCTCCAGTAGTTTTTGAAAGGTGAATAAGGAGATAAAAAAAATACCAAGATGCAGATCAAGAGGACATTATCAAATCAATATATTTACAAACCTGACAAGAAAAAAATATTATTTGGAAAACAAAATTTACGGTATTAAACAATACGAAAAACATTGGGGGAAAAATAGTGAATAAATCGTTTATTAATTGTTATCTACTAAACGAACGTAAAAACATGGAACATACAATGTATAGAGAGAATACAAAAAGTTTTGGGTTTGGTTTGTCTTGTTTTTACGGTATATCAACCTGAATACGTTTTAATGCTGACAACTTTTTTTTTTCCTGGTAATATTTTTTGTGTCAAAATTCTATCAATTGGAAATATTTTCCCAAAAACAAACAACTGGTATTTATTATTTTCAAAAATGTATTGCTGGTAATAGTTTTTTTTTCCAAAACGTACATATTGTTTAAAATTTTTTTTTTTTTAAATTTACTCTGTAATAATTTTTACAAAGTATGGTGGTATTAAAACCTATATTTAAAACTTTTATAATGTTTTAACCTCAGTTTAAGGTTTAACTATTTGCCCATAAATAGGGACCCTAATAGGTGCTACCAGGATAATGGGACAACAGAAAAATGAACATCAGCAAAATAGGGGTTCAATGCTCTTCAAAAAAACCCTGATCAGAGGCCTTGCTGTTGGATGCGTTTTATCGTCTTACCCAGGACGTATACAAATGGTATTGAACGAAAAAAAGAAATCACATTAATTATTAAAAAAAACAATAATATCTAAAAAGAAAAATAAAAAAATTACAAAATTAATTACAACTACTTATTAGTATATCGATTTAAGACCTGCCTGCCTTGAGCAAATTTGACCGTAAATCGAAAACGACAAATTCTAACTAAACAGAAAAAAATTAGAAATTCCGCTCCAAACAAGACAGGTAATGTACAATCTCCTATCGATATGTTGAAAAAAATGCTATCTAATTTCGACATTTGGCCAACGCACATTTGTTCAACGGAATTTAAAAAAGAAAATGGACGTTTGGTCGACGGAAACTTAACCGAATGTTCATTTGGCCGACGGATATTTAACCGAATGGTCATTTGGCCGACGGATATTTAACTTGAAATGGAGAATTTGGTCGACGGAAATTTAACTGATTCAAATTTGGATGACAGACATTTAACCGAATGGTCACTTAGCAGACGGAATTTAATATAATATTTGATCGACGGACATTAACCGAATGTTCATTTTGGCCGACGGAAATATAACCGAATGTTCGTTTGGCCGACGGATATTTGAATGATTGCTCATTTGGCCGACGGATATTTAACCAAATGGACATTTGGTCGACATAGATGTTTTACCGATTGGTCATTTATTCCGACGGATATTTAACCGAATGGTCATTTGGCCGTCGGACATTTTTTTTAATGGACATTTGGTCGACGGACATTTAACCGAATGGTTATTTAGCAGGCGGACATTTAACCTAATGGATATTTATTTGGTCGACGGACATTTAACCTGAATGGTCATTTGGCTGACAGACATTTAAGTGAATGGTCACTTAGCAGACGGACATTTAACCTTAATGGACATTAAACAAATATGGAAATTTATGGATGAATGGACATATAATAGAAAATTAATGGCGCACTTACATGTATAAATTTTCATTGAATTTCTTTATCGTAATGTGCTACATATACTTATATTTATTTACTGTATTAATTTAGATTTTTTTTCGTTTTTACAGTTTTTTTAAAATCTATTTTGTATATAGTTTATATTTTGCTTCAAATATTTCTGTAAAATGATAAGTATTTTCAGAACAAATTACGTTTTTTTGTACTAATGGAAAATATTAATTCTTTTTACGATATGTCAGAAAGATCTCCGACAATTTACATTATTTAATGATCATTATCAAAAGGGATGAACTAACTTTTATCTTACTGTTAAATATAATTAATTATTTAGATTAAAATTTAAATAATTTGTTTTGTTGGTCAAATACACTCAATTATTTTTTCAAGATTTTGGCCGATGGACATTTGATCGAAACGTCATTTAATTGAATGGACATTTAAATTTCAATTTTTATTTTTTTGGTTGACGGACATCTGTTTAAATAGATAAAAAAATCAACGGACATTTTTATTTCGGACGTTTAACCTAATGGACATTTTATTTTGACAGACATTTAACCAACGGTCATTTAACTGAATGGAAATTTGGCCGACAGACATTTGGTCGACGGATATTGAATCATCAACGGATAAAAAACTGAATGGATATATAGACGAAAATGTAATTTTCAATATTTTGTACGTTGTAATTTCATTATCGTAATGTTCTACATATATTTATATTTATTTATTATGAAAATTTCAAAATTTCATTAATTTAAAAAAATAAAATTGCTAAACATGTTCCAGTTAGCTTATTATATTAATTTTCATTAAAAAAAAAAGACAAATTTTATTTTATGAATAAACCATTTTTAAACTTTAAAAAATTATTATTATAAATATTTCATTTTATAATATTTATTTCAACCAAGAAGTTTAATAATGGCCAATCTTTATTCAAGTTTTTATTAACCTGGTTGCAAAAATTATTGATAATAAATTAAGTTTTTAATTGCATTGCACAGTTTTATATCAATTTTTTTAAAAATTTTAAATTTAAACAGAAACTTGAAAAATATCTGATTATTGCTATTCACGCAAAATAAAAATCTGTTTTAAAAAATTTGGCAATTAGGAAAAAAAATTTAAATACAGAATTCGGGATCAAAATTTAAAAAAAATAAAAGGAAAAGAAAGAAGAATTTTTTTTTTTTTTAAAGAAAAAGAAATTTTAAAGTGTAGATTGAATGTTTTAATAAAAATAATAAAAAAATTTAGATAGTGAAATTTTTCCGCAAAATTCATTTTTTTTTTGAAAAAAATAATTTAAAAAAAAATGATTAAATTTTAAGTTAGAAAAGTTTTTTTGTTTTAAATTTTTTAATAAAAAAAATTTAATTTTATAAAAAAAGATTTGTAATTTAAATAGTAAATGATTTAAAGGAATTGAAAAAGTTTTTTTAAAAATAAAAAATTCAAATTTTTCCATAAAAAAAACAAAAAACAAAAAAAAGGATACAGGATATTTGTTTAAGATATAAATCGAAAATTTTTGAAAAATAAACATTATTTTTAAAAAAATTAAAAAAAATTTTAAATTTTGAAAATTGAAACAAAGGAAAAGGTTGAAAAAGATCAAAAAATTTAATAAAAAATTTAAAAAAATAGAACAAATGTAAAAATAAAAGAACGAGTTGGAAAGGGAAATATCTGATTAAAACCATAAAATAATTGTTTTTCTGGTTTTTGAAATTTTTAAAGACAAAGATTTGATTAATATGATTTGGTTTTGTAGATTGTCTTGATAAAGTTTTTTAAATCTTTTTTTTTAGTATAAATGATCTTTAAAATATGCCAGTAGAAGATTTTTTCTTACCATGAAAGAAAAAAAAATTTTTCAAAATGAATTTTAATAGCCAAAATAAAATTTTCAAAAATATTTGAAAAATTCCTCTATTTTCAATGTGATTGTTAATAATTTAAAAAATAAAAAATTGAAACTTTCAGAAAATAAAAGAAAAATAATTATTATAACATTATATTTTAAAAATTTTCCAAAAATTTCAGCAGACTAATCATTTATTTTAACAAACAAAATGGAAATTAAAAGAAAAAATATCTTTTTTTCATGTTAATTGTTTTTCTATTTCCCAAATTTTTTTTCGTAGTAAATGAAAAAAAGATTTTTTTTAAAGTTAAATCATAATAAAAAAAATTGTTTGCAAATTTCAGATAGATAGAAAAATTTCTTTAACAGTTATTTATTTTTAAAAATCTGGTGATGGTTCAAAATTAAAACAAATGTTCACTATATTTTTGTATTTTGAGTTACAAGAAACATTATAAAAATGGCAAATTAGAATTTTGAAAACAATTTTCTTTTATTTTATAACATTTTTAAAAAATTCAAAAAACAAAAAAAAAATTATTGCAGCTCAATTTTTTAAATTTAAATATTGATCGAATCAAATATCTTTTTAATTGGTTTTTTCATTTTAAATATTTTTTCTTTTTTAAATTTTTCACGAGTGGTGATTTGTTCATATGGAATGAATAATTTCTGATTTTTATTATTTCCATCAACATTTTTTTAGAGAATTATGTTTGATAAAATACAATTAAAATCAAAAAAATATTTAAAAATTTTATGTATTTTATGATTTTTTTTTTATATATAAAAATATAACATTTTATATATTATATAAAGATATATTAATATTATATATTTGGACATTCAACAATAGCAAACAAAAAATATAGTAAAAAATATAACATAAAAAATTTTTTAATATGCGATAAAAAAAAGGAAAATATAATATGTATACAATTTTATAGAATAAAATTTTTAGGAATATTTATTGAATATCTATATATATTAAAAAAATTTTGAGTTTTATTATTAGAAGAAAAAATATAATTTTTTACATTTTTGTTCAAATTTTCTATATATATGAAATTTATTTTTGGCCAATTTAAAATATCTATGATATATATATATATAAGTAAAATATTAAAAAAAAATATGTTAAATATAAACCAGATAGATTCAATTTTTCTTTGTTTAGTGTAAAAATTGCACAATTTAAATTTTTCTATAGATTTATATAAAAGTTAAAAATTTTAAATCAAAAAAGTTTGTTTGAATATTCATTTTCTTACCAAAAATAGATTAAAAAAAATATACACATTTTAGTGAATAATATGCATATTAATATACAAATATTTAAATATAATGAAAAACCAAAAAATATTTGAATATGAAATTATTTTTTTAAAATCTTTAATCGTTTTAAATTACATTTTAATGGAAAAATATGGTGATAAAAGTATTATTAAAAATATAAAACAAAACAACAGATATATTTTGAAAATTTGATACATTTTAGAAAATTGTTTTTCATCAAAATTTTTGTTTTTAATAATGATTTACCTCAATAAAGTTTCAAATTAAAGCAGAAAATGTTTTGTTTAACAATCAATTTTCTTTTTTTTTTCAATATTTGAGAAATTTTTGAATTATTTACTAAGAATATAATGATATATCACTATTTATCTAATATGATCAATGGTCTATTTATTACAAAAAACTTTAATTCAAAGAATTATTAAATTTTTTTTATATAATGAATCATTTTTATTTATAACCAGATAATGAAACAAAATTTGATTGAGGCTGTGTTTAACAATATAAATATAAAAAAATTTAATTGATTTTACAATTAAAACAAATAATTGTGTTCTTTTAAATATAATTCTAAGCCCAAAATGGTCATATATATCTTCTGAAGATATTTGAGAAGTTTGTTTAGAGATTTTAGTATCTCATAGGGAAAATCTGTTTACAGAAATGAAAGAAAATGAAACAAAGATTATTAAAGACTTAATTTTTAAAAAAAATTTCTATTATTTTTTTAATTTTAAAAAAATTTAATTTTAAAATTCGAAGTTTTTAAAAATTCATTAAATATTATTACTTGTTAAAAAAAATGAAATTAAATTTAAATAATGTTTTGTTTAAAAACCAAATTTACGAATATATTTTTTTGAAATTTTGGTGCCATTAACTCATAATTCCAATTATGTGCTTTTTATTGATAAAAAAAAAAAAAGAAAACACAAAAAAGAAATTACGAACAATAAATTACGATATAAAAAATATATACAAATCGGAAAAATTTTTATTCGTGAAGATAATTTTCGAGACTGAGAGTTTTTGATTTGATAGAAAAGAAAAGAAAGTATTAAAAAAATGAATTCTTGATATTTAAGCATTAAAAAAAGTAATAAAAATTATTCTTTTGTAAAATTTATTGTTCAGGATTGTATTAACAAGTGCAGATTTGGAATTATTTTATTCATAAAGGATAAAAGAATGATGTTCATGATGAACATTTTATAATTAGCATGTCAAGGAAAAATGTCAATCCTAAATTACATGCTATGGATTTTTTAAATGAAAAAGAAAGAATTATGTTCATTTATTTTCAGAATAAAAAAAAGGAAAATCTCGGAGATTTATTAATAAATAGGATTTTTAAAATTATAGATATTTAAGGCAATTCAAAGATGATTCTAGTTGCTAAAAATGACAACCTATTTGCATTAAAAAACAAAATATCCGGATAATGAAATAATTGATTTTCAAGTATAAAATTGAGGTATAATGCTGTTCAATTTAAACTTCTTAACAACTTTTTAAAGAATCACAAATAAGTTTATAATCAAAAATGGTTTTTGATTTTTTTAAAAATTAAATGAAAAGCACAATGTTTCAGATCATTACAAAAATTTTTTTTTGATACCATATGGATTTTATTATAATTTGGTCTTTTTTCAGGCACTCAAAAAGAAATGCTTATTAAGGAAAGTTTTGAGATTTGTGATAAAATCCAAATTATCTCCAGATCTTAACTTTTTAATTAAAATGGAAAATGGTTTTAAAAATTTCCATTAAAAAAAATTTATAAATTTTGATTTTGTATCCGCACACACAAATTCAGGCAATTGTTAATATAGAATTTTTATTTTAAAAAACTATATAAATTTATATGCCTTTAAATTCATTAATTATTTTCCATTGATTTCCCATTTTGGAACACAACGATTATGCAGAAAATTCTTTAAAATGTTTTAAAGGTCAGGCCAAATAAGTGCCAAGGTTAAATTATGTCTACAACATATGAAAACAATATCATTGTAATTCAATAAGACAGTAATATGCTTTATATGTTGAATTTTGTAAATTTAAGTTATATCAAAGCAATAAAAAAGAAGATACTTATGGCCATCAAGAAAAACTTTTGAAAAAAAATGCAATTTGCAGGTTGGGGAACTAAAATCAAGCAGATGCGAAATTTAAATATCTGGAAAGTGTTTTGACAGAGGACGGAAAAGTGCGACACTGAGATCCGTAGACGTATTGGGATGGCCAAGGACGCATTCCAAAAGCTGGGCAGAGTATTGCAGAGACAGGAGGATTTCTTTGGTAACAAAAAAACTGAACTGTTACGTGACATCTGTCCTTCTTTACGGCAGCGAATGTTGGACGATTTCCTCAAAGATGAAGAAGAGACTTGAGGCGACAGAGATGTGGTTCTACAGGAGGATGCTAAGGATATCATGGACCGAGCGTGTGAGCAACGATGAGGTCTTAGAGAGGATGCAAACAAGGAGGAGGCTTATACTTAACATCAGGAAGAGGCAGTTGAAGTTTCTGGGACACATAATGAGGAAGGAGGGCCTGGAGAATCTGATACTCACGGGTCGAATAGAGGGAAAGAGAGACAAGGGAAAACAACACATGACATACGTAGAGAGCTTAAGCAAGTGGATGACAGAACGTGGTCTGGAGGAGGAAGCAGAGGGAAGGAACTTGTTGAGAGCTGCAAGGAATAGAGGGAGGTGGAGAGCCATGATCGCCTACGTCCTGAAAGGACATGGCACATAAAAGAAAGAAAGAAAAAATTTATTCATTAAAAAAAAAAAAAGGAACATCAATAAAAATAAATGTTTTTCTTAGAGATACAAAAAATGAATTATTAAATTCAATTATGGGCAAAATTTTTTTAATAATTGAAAATCATATAAATAAATTTATTTTTGTAGAGAAAATTGTTTTTTAATAATTTTCAAAATCATTTCATTTTTTTTTTGTTCATAAATGACATTATCTTTACGAAAAATTCTATCAATTGAAGAATCAATTCAAAGAAAAAATTAAATTGCCAAAGTAATTAATTTTAAATTAATTTAATTTCATTAATCGTCGTCGGAATATCCAAATACTCAAAAATTTATATATAAAAATGAATAAAAAAAAAAATTGTAAAAACAACAAAAACCTTTCGTTGATTTTTAAGTTTCTATTTTCTATTTTAAACCATTATCGATGAATAATTGGGAAAATCATAAAAAAAAAAAACTTAGTTTAATTTATAAATCGAGAAAACGTTTATTAATTTTTCTCGTATCATCAGTGAAAATGTTATATATAAAAAATGTATAAAAAACGAAGAAAACTTAAAAAAAATGTTTTAAGTAACAATATAATTAAATTTTTTGGTTCAAAATTTAATAAACATCAAGATTTTGAACTTTATATTCATGCTAAGGGAAACCAAAAAGAATATGCCGAATGTTCAGAAAAATCCCTGGGAAATAAAAAATTTTTGTTTAAAAACTTTGAAATTATTAATTTTAAAAAGTCTTAAAAAAAATTAAAAAAAAAAAAAAAGAAAAAAAAAAGAATAGATCAAAACTTATTTATATTTTAGAAGATCAGCCCAATTTTATTTTTTTTCCATCTTAGGATTAACAAAAATATCAAGAAAAATACATTCTAAAAATTTTTAAAAATTGATTTTTGGATAATATTAAAAAATTTATATAAAAAAGATTTTCGTCTACATATTTAAAATTAAATTTTGAATTTTCGGTTTTATTTCAAAAAATGGATGTTGATAAAAAAAAAAAAAACAAACAAATGTATCTTATTTTTTAAAATAATTAAATTTACAATAAATTTCATCTTTAAAAAAAATTCATTCTTTCTTTCAATTTGAATAAATATTGCTTTTATTTTCTAATTTTTTATAAAATTCAATAAATTTTCAAATTTTCTAGTTATTGAAAAAGTAAAAAGAATACAAAATCACAAAATTAATATTTAACTAATCTTTTAAAAATTTTAGAAAAATATAAATTATTCTTATAAAAATAGAAAAATTTATTTATTAATATAAATATCATTCAGAATGTGAAATGCGTGATTTTCTGAATTATGCGATCAACTATTTTGTGATATAATTGTTTAAGATATCTCAGATTTATTCATTGTATATTATATGCCATTTAATTTTCATTTTATGTAAAGTTGCCATATAAAGAAAATTATAAATTCCAAACTTGTTGTTCAAAAATTATAAAAAAAGATTTAAATAAAAAAAAGAACATTTTAAAATTTTTTTTAAAATTAAAAACGCTTAAAAATGATAATAATGGATGATAAAATGGGATATAAACCTGGCTCTACATTTGCTTTTTAATGTTTTTATTCTTTTAAAAAAAAATTTTTTTCAACGAAATTTATTATTTTGATTTTTAAAATTTAAATTATTAAAAAAAAAAATGATGTGCCATATCTTTTCTGACATCAAACATCGGGGAAAAATTTTCTTTTTTATTTTACTAACGCGATTAAATATATTCATAATTATACAAAATATTTAAAAAAAAACATCTTTTAAAGTTGTTGCATTAATTTTAAATCATAAATAAATGATTAAAATTCTTACAAATCAAAATAATATTTTTAAGTTAGATGTCGAAAATGAGGACACCGACAGTCCTTTGCATATTGTTTGTTTTATTTGAATTTTGAACAATATTTAATAATAAACTTATTTGATATTTGAGAATAAGTTCATAAGATCGAATTTCCACAAGCCAACTCATTTGCAACATAGCCTTTTTTTCCTATTAATTAAAAAATCAAAACAAACCCAATTTTATTCAAAAAGATGCCGCCAATTAAAAATGTATTACTACACAATAATGTCTTTTTGGAATAATTTTCATCAAAATTCGTTCTTAAAAAAAAATTACCCAAAAGCCGATTTTTGATACAGATGAATTTTGAAAACAAATGTATTATATATATATATATATTATGTATTGGAATTCAATATTTATAAAAAAAAAAATTAAGCAACGTAATATTTTGGTATTTATTTAAAATAAATGACCAATATGAATAAAACCATTAATCAAAAATATAAAAATAATTTTGAGAATAGTTAAGCAAAAAAAATTATTTTTCAAAAATTTTTAAAAAGTTTATACTGTTATAAAATCTAAATAAATAAATGTTTAAAAATCCAATCTGTTCTGCTTGTAGCAATGGGTTAAATTAAATTTAAAACTTTTGATCATTAAAAAAAATTATTTTTTGTTAAAATAAATAAATATATTTTAAATTTTTGATTTCTTTATTAAATATTAAATTTAGTCTGTAATCATAAAAAAAATTAAATGGTAAACAAATTAAATCTTGATGCAATATATAAATATATAAAGAAAAAAATAGCATATTAAATTGTAAAATACACACAAATAATAGAAACAAAAACAACAAAAAATTTAAAAAGAATAGAATATTTTGAAAAAATATATAAACATGAACAATAGAATATATGAAAATATATCAAGAAAAAAAGCATTTTGTGAAGAAAATTTTAAAATTTACAAATTAAAAAATGAACAACAGAAAAATTTTAATTTTAGAATCAAAAACATTAGAATATATAACAATAAATATAAAAAAATATAAAAAAGAATATAATACATAGAACAAATAACAGAATATGTAAAAGAATATTAATAAATGAACAATGTAATATATATATATAAATTAAAGAATTTTCAATTTCAAACAACGGAATTTTCTTTAAAGTATTAGAAAATATGGTTTTTTTTTTTGTGATTAAATTTTTTAAATATGTGAGGTAATAAATATATTAATTTAAATAATTTATTGAATATCATAGCATTTTTGAAGAATAGAATATTAAACATTAGAATATTAAATAATAAAAATAATTTAAAAGAATAAAATAAAAACATTAAAAATATTTGAACAATAAAATATAAATGGAAAATTGAAAAAATTTGATTAAACTGATTATTAAAATTAGAATAATGAACAACTAGAATATATATGAAATATATTTTTAATATATAAATATAGAATATATATAACAATATTTATATATATAAAATATTATGTACATGAGAATAGCATATTTGAACATCAAAAATATATGATATTTTATGATGAACATTAGAATAGGATGAACATGGTATATTTTAAATGAAAATGGGAAATATAGCAATGTGAAAATGGCAAGAATATTGAACATTTTTATGTGAACAATAGAATATATGAAAATGATATGTGAAAAATATGAATAAAGAATAATAAATAAAATGTAAACATTTAGAATATAAAAACAATTTTAAATATAACTCTGTTATCAAAGTTCAATAAATACAAGATTATTAATTTTTCAAAACTAAGAATATGTGAAAATTTTAAAATATGTAAATTTATATATATATATAAAAATGATAAAATATGTTAGCATATTAAAAACAAGAATGTGAAAAAAGAATGTAAGAAAAGAAAATGAAGAATATGTGAATCTTTCAGTGGTATTAAAAACATTTTGTATGATTTGTCAAAATAATTGAAACTTAGAATATGTGGACAACAGAATATTTTTTAGAACGATAAAAAACATAAAATCAATTTATAGAATTATATATACGCATTTGCCTTTTTTACATTTGTTTAAATATATTAAAAAGTTAACAAAAATTTTAATGTATTTCACAAATCACGATTTTAAACAAAAAATGAAAATTTTGTAAAATATTGTAAAGCCAATTACCAAAAAATATTTGAAAAAGAACAATTTTTCAGGAAAAGTAAATCTGAATTTCTTTTTGGCACATATTTAAAAGATATATCTCTTTAGGACTAAAATTTTTTTTTTAACTGATATAACGTAATGTCTGTGGTGAATATTCTAAAATTGACAGGCATTTAAAAAAATCATCAATAAAATCTGTGCCTTTTTTACATTTTAGGAAGTGAAATAAATTCTACTAAAGAAAAGAATGAAAATATGAAAATATATACTATTTTAGCATTAGCATATGAATACATTTAAAATGGATTTTAAAATATATTTACATAGAAACATTTTTAATACATGTTTGTTTTTTTTTTTTAAAATTAGAATAGCTCATTTGTTGAGGAGTTGCTACATTCTGCAATAAAATTGTAAAAGATTTTTAGGATTAAAAATTTAATCCATCTTAAAAAGGAATACAAAACGATCTAAAGGATAAGCCTTAAAAAAACATCTTAAAATTTCTGAGATGACATTAATTTTTGTTCACTATTTATATTACTCGGGCTATTGTCTTCATCTTTGTCGCCATATTTATTACAACGTTTCGGCCGATGTACGCTACGGCCGTCTTTAGGTGGTTGGAATGTCGAACTGAGCCGTTTATTTCGCTTACTGGTGTAGACTGTTCTAGTTCCACGTGCCATGTTTTAATGGATGTCAGTTATCAATTATCTCCTGCTAATTCCCCTCTCCAGGTTCTCCACTGCCTTAACCGGGTATTGAACTCACACTCTTTGGGTCCTGCCACTGGATCTAACTAACGCCTTTATCCACTGTGCCATGTGTCCTTGAGGAAATATAGGCACATATTAATTTTGTTATACAGCATTTATGTAACAATTAATGCAAATGTGTGATCAGGTTGATCATAGACAAGGAAAACCATTGGAAAATTCGTAAACTTAAGGAATCAGCACATATGCTACGCCACAAAAATCTCCTGAGCCGACCAAGCATAGAAATGAACACAATATGGGAACCAGTAATAAGGAGTGCCAGAGAAAAGCGATAATAACAACGAAAATTGCAATATGAGCACTGATAAAAATGGTTGCTGACGACATTAGGTTTATAATACCCAGAAATTCATATGCAGATGCCCTCAAGGACACATGGCACAGTGGATAAAGGCGTTAGTTAGATCCAGTGACAGGACCCAAAGAGTGTGAGTTCAATACTCGGTTAAGGCAGTGGAGAACTTTCAGAGGGAAATTAACAGGACATCCATTAAACATGGCACGTGAGTGAAATAAAGGGTTCAGTTCGACATTCCACCACGGAGCGTACAACGGCTGAAACGTTGTAATAAATATGGCGACAAAGATGAGGACAATAGTCCGAATAACGTAAATAATGTACGCGTATAACAATAATTCGTCTCTTCCTCTCAACGCTCTCTTACATATACACTCATACTCATGTCTAAACGAGCATATACAAGTATGCCAGTCATTTCTAAGTTATTTTATGTTTTGCTGTATGCGCGCGTTGGTTATACTTGCTGAAATTGGTGTCGATGTGCGAATTGTGCGCAAGCCATTACGTTTACTTCCGCGCAAATACTCTACGCAAGTACCCTACGCTCTGCCCAGCCAAGGGTTTACAGCAGTGCAAGACAGTTCTCTAGCCTTTGTTGGTAACCAGCCTAAAAGAACAACTGAATCTAAAACCGGTTGGGCGTTGGACTATCCATCCGGCCTGTGAAAAAATTGCTACACAAATCAAAATTTACCGTGATTAGATTGTGGCACTAGCGTGTTGATGCTGTGGCAATATCGTGGTGAGGCTATGGCCTTAGCGTGGTGAGACTGAGGCCCTATGATCCACTAGGAGCCTACAGTATTGACTTATATATACACATACATATATATATATATATATATATATATATTTTGAACAATAAAAAATATTAAAAAATTAAAATCTTCAGACACACTGGGTTGTAGATTAATATTCTTTCGTTTTGTTTTATTATTATTTCATTTAGATTCCTCGACGAGTTTCGACCAAAATGGCCATCATCGGGAAGAGAAATATCTCTGCCTGCTGGTAGCAGTAAACTACAGAAATGAATGTCTTGCTGGAGAAAATGAACTTTTGTCTATAGTTTTCATTTGTTTTTTTTTATTTTTTTATCTTTTTAACATGAATCTTTTAACATTCCTTGTGTTGGTCAAACAGTCTCTTTTAAGTTGCCATTTGAGATAAGAGCTGGATAGATACATGCTGCTCTGAATCCTCTGGTCAGTCTGACCGTCCCACTGGATCTGGCGAGGGGATGTGTCCCTATTTAGTGTTTGTGTGTGTGCCACCTGGCTCCCATTAAAGAGTGAGTATGATCTGTGTAAGCGTGTGCATCGCTGTGGGTGTGTGTTATCATTTGGCCCACCAGGGAGATATATACCGGATATAACAGCAAAATTGTCCATCCCACGAAATGTTTAATATCTAAAAAAAAAAATAATTGAATTTCTTTTTTCCAGGTTTTCAGATAAGACGTTTAGCCAGCTTGACACAATTTGTCATAAGAATCACGGAAAACCCTTTAAGTTATTTAGCTAGAAAGAGAGCAGGTTAAAATCGTTTTGTGTCAGTCTCACGGTCTTCTCAATTAATGAGAGGAAAAAATCATTCAGGCCTTCAGTAATTGTACTAACATCCATACTCTGGCTCCCATCTTTAAAGTTAATTCAAGAACCATCAAGAGAACGGTGAATAAATTTAACAAAGAGGGAACAGTAGACAGGAAAATTGGACCAGGAGGTCACAGCAAGAAGAGGGATCATCATTTCAACTTAGAACTAAAGAAATCAATTAGAAAAGATCCAACTCAATCCATAAGACATTTGACATGTGAGAGGGGAGTTTCACCAATGACATTCTCAAGAGAAGTGAAAAAACACTTGAAAATAAAATTATACGTGAAACCTGTGAGACACATTGTTACTCTAGGACAGAAAGTTTAAAGGTTAGAGAGGGCGAAAATCATCTTAAATAAGTTGAAAAATTAACCTGGAATAACATGATCGATTTTCCTACGATTCTTCTGTTAAGCTTAGAGAGTAGTTATACATTCTTATTGCTCAAAATATAGTCCAATAGCGTTATAAAAACCTCGAAAAATTCCAGTATGATATCTTTAATCATTTCTAAGATACAATGGTTGAAAGCTTTAACTAAGAATTAGACAATTTTGTTGTTACACGATTTGGACAATTTTGCTGCTACACCCGGTATATATATATATATATATATATATATATATATATATATATATTCTTTCATTTTTTTATTATTATTTCATTTAGATTCCTCGACCAGTTTCGACCAAAATGGCCATCATCGGGAGGAGAAATATCTCTGCCTGCTGATATATATAGATATATATATTCTTTATCCTTATTACTATAAACTATATTTTTAGTGGGTAGACGTATTTGAATTGCTATCCCTGTTGTTTTTTTTTTGTTTTGTTTTTTTGAGTCTGATCTTGATTTTTTTAATCTGGTCTTCATTGAGAAGTCCTACTAAAAAAAAAGGTTTCTATAGCCGAAACGTGCCTTTATAAATTCACCCTGTACATGGCGAACACTACATTAAAAATATTTAAAAATACAATGTCCGATGTAAAGTCGTCTCCCTTAGTCTTTTCTATAACTACTTGTCTGGATGGTACCTCGACCGTTTGAATTTAACCACACTACAAGCCATAAATTCTATGCTAAGAGTTCTCGCGTGTTGATCTAGCTCCCTTCCGGCTCCATGCTTTCCAGTTACCCTTAATCTTCAAAAATTTAAATGCAATGCCAATCGCTATCTACTGTCCTCTTTCTTTTGTTCTCGCGCCTTAGTAATGTTTCTGTTTTATAATTCTTCCATATCCAGTAATTAAAACTCCTTGGGCACTTCGATGTGGCGTAATGGTTAGCAAATTTTCTTGTGTCTATAGACCAATTACGACTGAGTAGTAATTTCGATCCTCATTGGCATGCCCTTACTTTCAGCCTTGTGCCACGTCTAAACTACGCTTGGAAAATCACTAATATTAATATATCGTCTTAGTGGGTTTATTTTTTTGCTTTATGGTGAAATGATAAATTTAAAAGGATATATTTATACTGGTAACATCATTACATTGTTTTCTCTGTTGCTACACTGATAAGCTGAACTTTTAGTCACTTTACAAACTATCGTTGATAAGAATATTAAGTATCTAAAACAAAATGTGAAAATTCATCGTTATTACCCCATTAAAATAATTATTTTAAATTGAAGAATGAATTCAATAGCTGCTCGTTTGGTAACCATGGCAACGGAGCAAACATCACTTGCTCAGAAATGTTAGCAACATAATTCCAAAACGAAACATCCATTATCATCAGACGTGAACAGGTGGCAATCGCTAGTATGAATAATTTGAAGAGGATTGGAATAACTAAAGATGCCTTCCAAAAGCTAATCAAAGTATTAAGAAACAGGAAACAATTTCATTAGAAACTAAGAAAAGGATACTGAACTTCTGTGTAATAACGACTCTATCATATAACAGTATACTATATGGACAATCTCCTCATAGGTGAAGAAAAGACTTAAGGAAACAGAAATGTGGTTCTACAGAAGGATACTGAGAATACCATGGACTGAATATATAAACAATGAGAAAAATCTTAGAGAAAAGGGAAACAAAAAGGACATTTATGCTGATGTAAGGGAATAACCTGTCACCCCTTTGAGTGACTACACTATAGATAGTAACTACCTATAAGTATCCGTAAGTCAACGGACTACAGAGACTAGCTGCGATCTGTTCCAGCTAAACAGTCGAACTCTGCCTTCGTGCAGAGGAGAACCCGGACGAGGCTCCGCGAGAGGGCAGAGTCTCGTTCGGGGAGGTAGACAGACTCTGAACTCGTTTATACGGTTTCGAAAAGGAATAGTTTTGGCCGAGCCTACGGGCTCGGAGAACCCACGTTAAACCTGGCCTTGTGCCACATGCAGCCCTCGTGGGTGGGAGTAGCTAAATATACTAGCTGAAATCTTTTTCGGTTATACAGTCGAACTATCTGTTTTCGGGCAGAGAGGAACCCGGACGAGGCTCTGCCGGAGGACAGAGTCTCGTTCGGGGAGGCAGACTAACCCTGAACCCGTTCATACGGGTTCGAAGGGAATATTTTTGGCCGAGCCTACGGGCTAGGAAGACCCTCGTTAAACTCGGCCTTGTGCCACATCTACCCTCAGGGGAGGGGGGGACTAGTAAATATTGACTAGCTGGGATCTGTTACTCAGCTCTCAGCTGTTGTCGATCTCTCTGCTTTCGGGCAGAGAGGAACTCGGACGAGGCTATGCCTTCGGGCAGAGTCTCGTTCGGAGAGGTAGACAGACCCGAACCCGTTTATGCGGGGTTTACGGGGAATTTTGGGCCAAGCCTTCGGTCTCGGATTGCCCTAGATTGAATTCGTCTTTGTTAAACAAAAAAAAATTTTATAAAATTATTAGCGGTGATTTGTTGAGTACGACTCAGACTTACGCAAGAACTACCGACCTTCCAATAGTAGCACTCACTACTGGATTAACTTGCGACGACCTTGTGCATAATTGTCACCTTTATTCTTATTGTACTTGTTTTTGCAATAAATCTTTATTTCTTTTATCCACCTTGTTTTTCAAATTTCTCGGGTACATAATAAGAAAAGAAGGCTTGGAAAATTTGATACTCACAGGACAGATTAAGAGGGACAGAGGAAAGCAACGTATAACCTACCTAAAGAGCTTGTTTAAATGAATGGGAGAACAGGAATTAGGAGAGATAGTAAAAAAAGACAAATTTTACTAAGTGCTAGAAAGAATAGGAAATTGCGGAGAGGCATGATCGTACTATACACGAGTATATAGGGTAATAAGATCTCCAAAACATGTTATCATCGATATTTTTAAATATTGGGTTGGTGCATAATTATCAGGCGTTTTTTAAATAATATTTATTATGAAAAAAGAAACAATTCAACAATAACATTTTTAAATGATTATTGCGGAGCGTATGATTATCGACACGTATTTTTATAACCTGAAAGTAAAATAATATTTTTATTTAAAAAAAGTAAACAAAACAGCAATTTTTATTAACAAATAACTCGCCTAGAAAAACACCTGATAATTATGAACCAACCCAATAGACTGAAATTCGCATGATATATTGCTCAATATATGTATAGTCTGGGAAATTTGCCAGCGTCAGTTAATTGATACCAATTTTATTGTTTAAAAATTGACTTGCATAAAATCTAATATAGTGCACTGGCAGAATTGCAGATCCAAAGCCTATGTTTCTATTTGCAGTCGCCAATTTGGCTACAAAGTCAAGAAAGAGAACAATTTGACTTATTTGAGTGCTAGCAGACATAGTAATTGTCATTATTTTCCCTATTTGCGTATATTTTGCAGTTGGTCTACAATAGTTCGAGTGCATTCAGATTACTTTCTATAAAAAAATAAAATAAAATGGATAAACCAAATGATCCTCCATGAAATATACTCAAAAATACTCAATTTAAAAAATTACTCAAAAGTCAGAACAATACTCGATTAAAATATACAATTTTGACAAAAAAGAAAAGATTGAAACCTTAGGCTTTTAAAGTGCACTAAGTTCACTGTTTCGACTGTAATGAAAACAATATAAAACTCTAACAAGAAATAATTTTCTTCCGCCGGAATTAACTCGGTTTTAAAGAAAGGCCAAAAAAAAAATGGCTAACTTGAACGACTCAAAATGTGTGTGAGTTGTGACGATGGTTGATAAGAGAATGTTGGTACGAAACAGCAATGCAAAATACCACTGCTGTCATTTCTTCTTGTTTTGTTTTTTGGGTTTTTTTTTTTCATTTTTTTTACTGCATTTGTTTTCGGTTTTGTTACTGCTATTGTTGTATCTGGTGCAAATGTTTGCCAAGCAGACGATAATTTGTGTGTAAGTGATATGAAGCTGAAAGTACCTGACATCAGAGGCAGGAAGAAAACTACCAAAACGATGCATTCTTCTTTCTTTTCTTTTTTTATTATTATATTTTTGTATGTTTTATTTTATTTTATTTGGTGGGGGGGGCGTTCAATCTGTCTTAGTTCTTCCGCCATTTCTCTTCATTCTTCTCATTTTTTTCTACTTCTTCTCTAACTCGCTTTAGGTCTACCTTCAACTTTTTTTCTTATCCTTGAACCTTTTTCTCTCTACATATATTTGAATTTCTCTTCAGGTCTTCCTTCCTCATCAGCATTCCTCTTCTACTTTCTTTTACCTCTCCCATCTCTTCGTCTTCTTTTTCTTCTTCTTAATATATTTCTGAATTTTTATCTTCCTCTTCTGTTTTCTATAACTTCTCGCTTTCTTCTTTTTTTTCTTTTTTTTTTTTTATTCTTGCTCTCTTATCCTTCCAACTTTTTTTTCACTAAAGACATTTAACTTTCTCTTCTGGTCTTCCTTCCTCTTCTTTTTCTTCTTTTTCACTTTTTTCTTCTTTTTTATTTTTCAACGTTCCTTTTTATATCACGTTTTACATCTATTTTTAGCCTCCTACTCCTACTCCTTCTTCAACTTTCCCATATCTTTTTTCTCACGTTTTACTTCTTCTTCTTCTTCTTCTTCTTCTTCTTCTACATTATCTTTCTTCTTCAACTTTCTCCCATATCTTCTTATTATTATTATCTTCCTCCTACTTCAACTTTCCTCCATCTCTTCTTATTATTATTTTCCTCTCCCTTCAACTTTCCTGCATCTCTTCTTCTTCTTCTTTTCCTCTTCCATCAACTTTTCTCCACCTCGTCTCCTTTCTCTTCTTATTTTCTTTCTCCTTCGACTTTCCTACATATCTCCTTCTTTTTCTTCTTATCTTCCTCCTCCTTCAACTTTTCTCTATCATCATCTTATTATTATTATTTTCTTCGTCCTTCGACTTTCTTCCATCTCTTCTTTTTCTTATCTTTCTCCTCCTTTAACTTTTCTCTATAGCTTCTTCTTGTTTTTTTTCTTTTCCTTATATCTTTTTCTCACGTTCTTCTTCTTAGTCTTTTCCTCCTCCTCCTTCAACTTTACTTCATATCTTCTTTTTCTTCATTTTCCTTCTCCTTCAATTTTTTCCGTATCTTCTTCTTCTTCTTCTTCTTCTTCTTCTCATCACCATCATCATCATCATCATTTATATCATCGCCGTTTGTTTTTCATTATCTTACCCATCACTTCCCGATGCCTATCTCGCCATTATTTGTACTCTTTTTCACCGAACTGAAATTTAACACATGTAGCGGTAAGCAACAGAGTTTACGATAAAATTACCCATCTCCATTTTCCCTCGACAGACAGCCACATGCGACATTGCGTTCTCCATTTAATCTTCCTTCCATTTTATCATCTTCAGGTGAAAAAGAAAAAAAAGCCATAAATAGTTTTAACTTTTTACAATATCTGATATTCTCTGTGAGCATGTTTAGATTGTTATCATTATATAACGAATTGTACAAAAAGATAAACATTACGAAAATTTAACACTTATGACAACATTAAAAGTATTATTCAGCTACTTAGAAAAATAATACAAAATAAAATTTACAAAAGCAAGTAGAACCTAAAAAGGACGCGGAATTTTAAATACCTGGGAAGCGTCTTGACAGAGAACGGTAAGTGCGACACTGAGATCCGTAGACGTATTGGGATGGCCAAGGACACATTCCAAAAGCTGGGTAGAGTACTGCGAGACAGGAGGATATCTTTGGTAATAAAGAAAAGAATACTGAATTGTCACGTGACATCTGTTCTTGTTTACGGCAGCGAATGCTGGACGATTTCCTCAAAGATGAAGAAGAGACTCGAGGCTACAAAGGATAGGAAGTTGTTAAGAGCTGTTATTTCCAACGTCCTGAGTAGACACGACGTAGATGGTGGTGGTGATGAAAACTTGAAATATGTTATAAGCATGCCAAGCTACAGTCTACAAAACAATATATTTAAAAAATGTTAAATTTAGAATCATTTACAAATTAAATGGACCGCAACTTAAGTCAAATGATAATTTTTTTTTTAATTTCAAATTCAGAATAACCACTTACAGCATAATCCACCAAAATTATGCAGGACTATCAACAGAATATTCATGGAAGATATGGCTGATGCTAAACTCCAATAGAGTGACTCGTTCTGCTTTCTTGGACCAACGTTTTCCACTGACATGAAGTGGAAAGATTATATTGAATCAACTGCTACGTTTAGTGCTATGAATGTTGATCCACTGCGTCGTACTAAACAATTTTTATCGCCAGAATCTATCTTACATATCTATAACTCTACCATTAATCCATGCTTAGAATATTGCTGTCAAATATGGTCCGGTGCTCCTGCTATATATTTAGAAATTCTTCATAAAATCCGAAGATGAATCAGCAATATTATTGGTCCTGACCTGGCGTCTCGGCTTCAGTCATTTTCTCACCGCCGTAAAGTTGCCTCTCTATGCCTTTTCTATAAATACTTTCATGGTAATTATTCAGATGAGCTCCTCACTATGGTGCCTAGACTTTATGAATTTAAGCGCGGTACTAGATTGGGAATCAATTTACAATTGAGTTGGCTAGATGCAACCGTAAGTTCTATGCTAACAGTTTCTTCTCTCGCATTTCTCGCTTGTGGGATAGTCTCCCTTCTGACTGCATGATTTCCAGCCAACTTTAGTCTTCAAAAATTTAAATGCAATGTCAATCACTATCTACTGTCCTCCTGATTACTTTTCCTTTTTTCTTGCTCTTTAGTAATGTTAGTGTTTTTTAATTCTTCTTCCACACCAAGTAACCCCTTGTGTCTTCGTGGATTTACTGCCTTGAATCGAGTACATGACGATCAATAAGAGATTCAGTTTTACACTGTAAAACATATCCAAGTGCTGACTGCAGGGGTGATTACTTTCCATGCGACCTTTGTTACGGAAATTGAAGAAGGCTAAGGCAGCCCACCAACAGCAATGGGAAAAATTCCTGAATAAATCGCATTGCAAAGAAATGTATACTGACAGCGTTAAAAAAAGATACAATGCACTCAAAGAGAATGGAATTTGGGTTGGTTTGATTTGTTTGTTTAACGACATATCAACTCTTCATGGGTCATTTAATGCCGAAATTTTATTTTCTTGGGAGCTTTGGTACTTTTTTTTTAACTATTAAAATATATTGCTTGTTATTTTTACTATTAAAATCTATTACTGGAGTTTTCTTCTATTAAAATCTATTACTATTTTTTTTTCTATTAAACTGAGTATCTGTCTATATTTCTGAGATGAGATATTATGTACACTATTTACCTTATTTCGGGGAAGTGGAAAAATCAGGCATGGAGAGAAAAGGGAGATCACCGCCCTCTGTAGGATCAAGTTGAGATCATAGACAAAGAACACCATTGGAAAAATTCGTAAACTTAAGGAATCAGCACATATGCTAGGCCACAAAAATCTCCTGAGCCGACCAAGCGTAGAAATGAATACAATATGGGAACCAGTTATAAGGAGTGCCAGAGAAAAGTGATATTAACAACAAAAGTTGCTATATGAGGTCCTGCTATAAAACATGCAATGATATCAGCAAAAATTGCAGTATGAGCACTGGTAAAAAAAATAGGTTGCTGAAGACATTAGGTTTATAATACCCAGAAATTCATATACAGATGTCCTCGAGGACACATGGCACGGGGCGTTAGTTAGATCCAGTGACAAGACCCAAAAAGTGTGAGTTCAATACCTGGTTAAGGCAGTGGAGAACTTGGAGAAGGGAATTAACAGGAGATAACTGATAACTGACATCCATTAAATATGGCACGTGGAAGTAGAACAGACTACCCCTGTAAGCGAAATAAAGGGTTCAGTTCGACATTCCAACCACCTGAAGAAGGCCGAAGCGTACAACGGCCGAAGCGTACAACGGCCGAAACGTTGGAATAAATATGGCGACAAAGATGAGAACAATAGATGTTAAATTGATGTATTCGCTGTCATGCTTCACTGATTGGACAATAGTTCTTTTTTCGTTCTCTCATATTAAAGGAGATGAAAAAGATGAAATTTTAGGGTATAACTGGCGTAATAAATTTTAGGGTATAACTGGCATAATAACAAAAGAGAGTAAGAGTAAGCTTAAGGAAGCTTTATTCTGCTTCTTGATAAAATCCAGAGACGGATATGCAATATAATTGGCACCGATCTGGCATCTCGTCTGCAGTCGCTCTCTCACAGACGCACCGTCGCCTCTCTCTGTCTTTTTTACAAATGCTTTCATGGTAATTGCTCAAATGAGCTGCTTTCGCTGGTTCCCAGACTTCGCGAATTCAAGCGTCCTACGAGGCTGGCATCCCGCTCTCACCCTTTCACTGTTGAAACTGTTAAATCTAGCCGCCTCTTCTACTCCAATAGCTTCATATCTCGCACCTCTCGCCTGTGGAACTCCCTTCCCTATTCCTGTTTCCCTGATAGCTATAACCTCCAACTTTTCAAATGTAATGTCAATCGACATCTCCAGTTGCCTTGATCTATCCACTATCCTTCTCCTCGTCCTTTCCTCTATCATTCCTACCTGCTCTCGCTCCAAATCTTCTATAACCCCTTGCGTGCTACTGGCTTCCTGCCTTGCAAGGGGTGAAATGCTTAAAAAAATAAAAAAAAAATAAATAAAAAAAAAGAATAATTGATTCAAGCGTAATGACTATTTATAGTCCTCTACAAAAGAAAGAGTTCTCCGAAGGGAGGTAATCATAAACCAAGGGAGATTACTCCCGATTACTTTATTACAATCAGTCCTCCTATACTGCAGAGAATATTGGACAATCTCCTCACAGATGAAAGGGACTTGAGACAACAAAAATGTGGTTCTACAGAAGGATGCTGAGAAAACAATGGAATGAACACGTGAGCAACGAGGAAGTTTTAAGGATAATTGAAAGAAAAAGAAAACACCAGTACTTAGAATCAGAATGCGACAAATGAAACTTCTCGGGAACATAATGAGGAAAGAGGGCTTGGAGAATATGACACTCACAAAACATATTGAAGGCAAAAGAGACAGAGGAAGGCAGCGAATAACCTACCTTCCGAGCTTGTGTAAATGCTTAGGAGAACAGGGATTAGGAGAGATAACAAAAAAAAAACTTTCTAAGAGCCAGAAAGTAGAAAACCACGATCGCCTACGTCCTGAAGAAACATGGCACATACAAGTACTACTACTACTATTACTGTTATTGTTTTTGTGACCACCTGGAGTCAAAATCACTATCAACGGACTCGATATGGATAATGCTGAACAATTTCCATACCTTGGTAGCGTACTAACATCAAATGCATCCGCTGAAAAAGACGTCCATAAGATCAAGGCCGCCCACGTAGCATACGGGAAGCTATTCAAAAGAGTCTTCGGCAATTCCGGGCTAAGACAAACCACCAAGTTCATGGTCTACCGAGCTGTAGTAATCTCGACTCTCTTGTACATCTGTGAGACCTGGGTACTCTACGGAAAAGACATCCACAAACTTGAAACATTCCATCAAATGAAGCTTCGTCAAATCCTGCGAAACACGTATCAGGACCGGATCACGAACAACGAAGTTCTCCTCCGCGCAAAGATTGAGAGCCTAGAAACCATCATGACAAATCCTTTTCTTGCATTTGGCAAGAGGACCACGTAGAGCCCCACGTCGTCAGTTCTAGGACTAGCTTCAAAACAATTTGCTGAGGATAGAAATCGATGCGGTCAGTTGGGAGACGGAAGCTGCAGAAAGAACCATTTGAAGAGCAGTTCACAAAAAAGCAACATCTTTCGAAAACACCAGAAGTCAAATAGAAGAGATCCTGAAGAAAAGCCTGAACTCTCCATTCCCTGAATCCTCCTAGCTTACCATATGGTGGTTGTGGAGGTCTCTTCAGATCCAACATAGGACTCATAGGAAGAAATGTCGACGAGTACTCCAGTACTCGGCAATTGTTGTTGTTGTTGTTGTTGTTGTTATTATTATTTTTGTTGTTGTTGCTGCTGATATTATCACAAATAATAATAATAATAATAGTAATAAGCTCACATTTACAACCATGCCCGGGCACTAAATTTTCATGGAAAAGGTTAAAGAACAATATGTGCTTAAACGTCGGGTTAAAATAATCTGATGTGGGGCCAAAGTCGGGACCACAGAAGGAAAACACGGAATACGGATTAATGTAAGAAAGATATATTAACAACAGGTTACAGAGATAGTGTAAGCGGAGCTTACTATATGTTATAGTGTCCAATACTGGTAGTCGTACGCGGCTCTCACTGTCTCTCTGTGTCTCTCTGACTCTCTGTCTAGAGTGTTGTGTCGCATACTTAATATAGACCTGGAAGAGTCTATTGTGTAGGTAGTTCCGGCCTCACAATACACCCCTTCCAAGAGTTTTCTTTTTGAAAAGGAGAGAAAAAAATAAAACTGTTAATACTTTTTCCTCTTGGGATTTACGTCGAGCGGTTGAGTAAATTTCCTTTTCCTTCCTGAGCGTCGCACTTCAGGAGAGACTTGGGGCATGTCGAGATCGAACTAGAGATCTTGATGCGTGAGCCACAGCTTTTCGCGAACCATTTGGCAGTTTATGCAGAATGCAAGCACCCATGCCGTACGAGCTTGCATCACTTGCGACTATGATGTCGAGACTAGGGTCGTAATGGGTGAGGGAGAGGTCCGAAGTAAGAGTTTTGTTGATCTTCTCGAATGCGTCTTGGAATTCCGGGGTCCATGACCATGGTTTGTCCTTTTTTAAACGTTGGTTGAGAGGCCCTCTCAAATTTTGCATGTTCTTAATGAACCCTTGGTAAAAGTTAGCTAGGCCGAGGAAGCTTTGTAACGCTTGAACGTTATCTGGGGCCGGCATGTTTCTGATCGCGTTGGCTCGTATTTGAGTGGACTTCTTTTTTACGTAGACCGTAGGTGCTGCCCACTCGCTGAAATCTGTTTTTGACAGAATACCTGCTTGTTCGAGTCTATCTAACTCTTTGTTGATTTGCTCTAGAGCAGCGAAAGGAACATTCCGTTTCTTTTTGAATACCGGTTGTGCACCGTCCTTCACCTTGAACTTAGCTTTCATTTTAGTACATTTCCCAAGGCCGCCAGAAAAAAAACCTGGGGAAATTGTTGTTTGAGTTCCTTTTGAGATTTACCAAATTGGACGTTGTACTTTGTATCTTGCGACAAAATGTACTCATTGGGCAATCCCAAAGATTGAATTTTTCTATCCAATCAGTTCCAAATAAGTTATCTGAAGTTTTCAATACGTAAACTTTGAGCTTTTTGGTAACTCCATTTAGTGTTACTGTAAGTATTACCTCGCCTAAAATGTTAATCTTTTCGTCAGTTACGGATTTTGCTGTTTTATCCGTTTTTAATAAGGTCGGCTTGTTTAATTTTCGCCAAGTACGCCAGTTAATGGTTGAAAGATCGGAACCCGAGTCAAGCTGGAATTTAATGGACTTATTGAAAATATCCACAGTTACATATTTTCTTAAATTCCTATCGACAATATTGTCAGATTGGGCTTGCCTAATTTTATTTTTGGGTTTTCTCGTTCTGTTGGCGTACCAGCACGAAGTTAAAGTATGCCCACTTTTATTGCAATTTTTGCAATATTTTTTGTTCTTAACTGGACAGAATTTCATCCAATGCCATTTACCACAATGGTAACATGGTTCGGGCGGTTTCTTTAACCTATTTGGGATTTGGTTACTGCGTAATTTAGGACATGAGATTTGCCTTTTGTCTTTTTGAGGGGAATAAGAGGTAGACTTGTTTCTGATTTTATTAATCTGAGCCACCCTTGATTCCTCGATAGTGGACACACTTTACAGATATTACTCTTTGACAGTCCTCTGCCAGTTTTTGGAGAGTCAATACTTGTTCATTCTCAAGCTTGGTCAGTACTCGTCGTCTGACTTCGGCGTCTTCTGCTGATACTAGACCTTGTGCGAAAATCAAGCACTTGAAATCATCGGCAGTCAGTTCGGTTAGTTTAAAATCATTACAGAGCTTGTTTACCGATGCTACAAACGTTAGAAAATCTTGCTGGTTGTCATTGACTGTGTTCAGGAATTTCCAACGTTTGTGGAACAAGGTTGTGTTAGACCCGAATAGTTCCGATAGGAGCTTAATAGTCTCTGAAAAATCCAAGTCAGTCGTTTTCTTGGGTAGTGTGAAGTCTACGAACATACTATGTTCTGTAGTTCCCAGTTTTCTCAATAGAAGACATACTTTCTTTTTACTGGGCCATTGTTCACAGTCTACGTTGAAAATATCTTCGTAGCGCCTGTAAAAAGCGTCGAACGTTTTGTCGTTCTCTGGTACGTATTCAAAGGTTTCCATTGAATTGTAGATTGTACTCTGGGAGAATACTGTATCTTTTTCAGAGTTTGAGCCTTTTAATGCATTTACGAGTAATTCTTTAAGTTGTTTCTGTTGTAGTTCAGCATTCTGAAGCGTAATTTTTTGGAATTCCATTTTTGTTTATGTAATTCCAAAAATAGTTGTTGTTGTCTTTCTTCTGATTTTTTGTTGCTGATCCAAATTTGTTTTTTAACATTTGGGCAATTACTTTTTGAAAATCTTCCATATTTAGGCAAACAAAAATGACAGCGATTTTTTTTGTTGCTTTGAAACCCGTGTACTAAGAGGAGGTACAAAAAAAATCTTGATAGATTTTTTTTTTTTTTTTTTTTCAAAAAAAAAAATGGGCAGACTAATACTTAAACTAAACTAATTATGTGTTTAGCTTTTTTGAGATTTCGTGGTTCCGTTAATTTTAACGTAATTGTATAAATTTTCATCACACTTATGTATTTTTTTTATATATATAGTTATAAAAAGAGAAAACTCACCTCACTGAATTTGAGGGGAGAATAATTTTATGCCCGAGTTCAACTCAGTTACATAAAAAAAAAAATTTTCGATAGTTTTTTTCGAAAACTCGAGTACAATGGTAGTACTTCCACTTGTATTGTCAGTTTGTTTTATGACAAACTGTTTTTTTTTTTTTCTGTGTGTGTGAGTGTGTAAGAAATCGTTCTCGTAATGTTATTTGGACAGACTTTAATATTCCGTAGATGTCGAATCGCTAGTTCGTCAATGCTGTTTGGTATCGGAATATATTTTTTTATATGTAGACGCTGGGTGTAGTACTACCAGCTTAATTTCTCGTTCAACAGTGCTGTGGGAACGCGTGGAGTTTCTGTGTAATTTTCGAGTACTCTGTCGCTATTGAAATGGGGAGAACGAAATTCTCGAATCTTTCTGTTGCCACTGATGTGGGACTAGCAAAGTATTGCGGTTTTCGGCGTGAATGCGTTTCTCGAATTCTTTGTCGACCCAGATGGGGGATTGGTAAGGTATTTAGGTTTCGCCGTGAGTGCGTTTATCTCATCCTCGTCGCCACTGATGTGGGGCCAAAGTCGGGACCACAGAAGGAAAACACGGAACACGGATTAGATGTAAGAAAGATATATTAACAACAGGTTACAGAGATAGTGTAAGCGGAGCTTACTATATGTTAGCGTCCAATACTGGTAGTCGTACGCGGCTCTCTCTGTCTCTCTGTGTCTCTGTCTAGAGTGTTGTGTCGCATACTGAATATAGACCTGGAAGAGTCTATTGTGTAGGTAGTTCCGGTCTCACAATATTTATGCAAACCAAAGATTACATTTTTCTTTAAATAACACTAAAAAGAATTAACATAAAGTACACCCCCACAGAAAACTTTCGTTGAATTTATAAAGATAAGATTTCAATTTTATGTCGATAAAACCACATAAACAATGCGCTGATTTGAAAATCAGTTTCTATGCCATTAAATGGGCAGATACAATCCTTCACAAAAAAAAAAAAAATAATAAGCGATTTTACACGTTATTTTTTTTTTAATGCCATTCAGGGCGTAAGCGACCATGCCACTTCAACAGCATCAGTTTTCTTTAATATGCGTGAACTGCTATAATTTCTTGAGAAAAATAGCGGGCTGCCTTCCTATTGCTTTCTCTGGGGTTTTGAATTCAGTATTGTCTTTCTTCCAGACTGGTCGCCAACCAAGGCTCGAGGATTGAGTTTACCTTGCTATTAACCCACAGCTGGCGGTGGGGAGGGGGGATGAATACATTCATAATTTTGTTTAAATCATTTCGCCCCAAGCGAAGCGAAAATGCCGCCAAGACGTAAAGAGTGAAAGAAAATGGGAAGACGTTAGCGAGGAGAAAGATCAATAACAAAACAGGATTCAGCAAGGTGATAATGCCGCTAAGACGCAAGGGGTTTGCTGAAAGAGAATGAGGAGACTAGTGAAGAGAAAAGACAATAAAAGAACGGGTTTAGGAAGACAGAAGGTGGCGATTTTCGTTGAAATTTAAACTTCTGAATATCGTAGTTGACAGGGAAGCAAGAAATCGGAAGGGAGTCCCACAGTCGAGAAGTGCGAAAGAAGAAACTATTAGAAAAGAACTTACATCTAACTAATGCAACAGCAAAACGCCGAGACCTAATTGTCAATCTAGTAGTACACTTAAATTCATTCGGTTGAGGTACCAAGGGAATTAGTACGAAGTAAATGTAACAGGCGTGACCAGAATTTGAACTCGTTTCGCTGATTCAACTTTCTGTAATAATATACATTACACAGCCTTCTCATCTTTTCACGGGGTACCATTTTTCATTTTTAAATAAGGTGTTATTTTGTGCAAAATTAGTCAGGGAATTTGCAGTACTAGTTTACTGGTGATGATACGGCAAAAGATTAAAATCCACTTCTATGACATTATCTTAGCAACTGCTTCTTCCAGTGACACGTATTGTTAATTTCAGTTAGGCTTACGGTCACATCGCATTAAAACACCGGCACCAAAATCACCGTTTTAATTTAATAAACGTCGAGCCTGGTATAGAAAAAAGATGGGTGACCACTTGGGAATATTTTTGTATGTTTTGGGAAATTAATTATGTAATGGATATTTGTAGGGAATTGTTAATAAGATGGCCACGTTCAAATTCCAACAGTTTCTTTTCCCACCTGTGGAACTCCCTTTCGATTTCTTTTTTCCCTGCCGCTTACAATCTTAAAAATTTAAATGCAACGTCAATCGCCATCTTCTGTCTTTCTAAAGCCAGTTCCTTTATTGTCCTTTTCTAAAAATTTGCCTTCTCTGAAGAAATATTCTAAAAAAACTCCCTGTAACCCCTTGCGTCTTAGTGGCATTATCGCCTTGTTTCCGATTTATTGCTTCCCTGCTGCATACTGTAATGACAATTGCCGTCTTCTGTTTTCCTAAACCTGTTCTTTTATTGCCCTTTGCTCAATTCTCTTCATTAAAGTTTTCTCATTCTCTTTCAATCCCCCTAACGCCATGCGTCTTAGTGACATTATCGCCTTCCTTAGGGTGAAAGGATTTAAAAAAAGAAGAAAAGGTAATTACAGTGCGAGGTTTAAGGAACAAATCTTAAATTTTGCTAATAATTATTATAAAATGCTTTATTTTACAGTACGTGAAGATGATGAGGTCAACAAAGTTTCAAAATTTCTTTAAATAAGAATTTATTTTTTAGATTAAACTAATATAGTAGATAATAATTTCTAAAGAATTAATTCATCAAATTTTTTTATTATTTCAAATATTTATGTGATTTTTAGCGGATACTCGTGTTTGGGTAAACGCCCGGTATTTTTTTTTCGTTTTTTTTTTTTTTTTTTAAACAGGGTCTATTCTATCAGCCTGCGCATCCGAAAAAACTTTAAAAGAGAATATGGGTTCTTCACTAGGGTTCGAACCTGCGACCCCTCTGTAGAAGAAACCACCGTCTTTATGTTTTAGATAAAAGTGTAAATAGAATATTCCTGGGCTGTGACGTCCTTTGTGGTTGAGCATCCTCGATTTTACTTTGAACTGTTCTGATAATGACGTAAAACTTAGTGTCTGTCGTAAATCAACTAATAAAAATGACCTCATAAATTTCTATTTTCACCATAACAACGAAATCTGATCCTGAATAATTACTGAATTTTATTTACGAGCACCCAGAATTTGTTACCTTCGATATTTACATAAAGAGTAGAAATACATTGAAAATACTAGTAAGTTCCTCCAATACGCTAGTTATTTCATATTTAACGTGAAACCGAAGGGTCGGCAAATATTTAAAACTAAAAGAATGAACCTTTCAAGCAAATACAACGAATCGAGATACATTATTCTACTCACTAAACTCTATCACAAATGCAAGTGGAGAAGAATTTATCTAAGCTTGCCACAGAAAATACATCGGCGAAACCTCGTGGTATTTCTATAAGAGATTATGTGGACACAAAAGAAATCTTTTACAAAACAACAAACTCAGTGTATTAGTTGCTCACCTCTGTGGTTTTCCCACTTGACTTTGCCGAAAACCGGCCGGTAAAGGGCGCTACGTATGCCTATAAAAAGGCGTGCATTTTTCTCCCTAGCCTCATTCATCTTTTACAGCGTTTCATCTCTGGTCTTAAGATGTAGTTCGTACGTGGATAAAGTGTCCCCCACTGGGGCACGTTCATTTTCATGGTTTTCTCTCTTAACTTTTGGTAGTCTCTCTCTCTCTCTCTCTCTCTCTCTCTCTCTCTCTCTCACACACACACACACACACACACACACACACACACACACACACACACACACATACATGTAATTCTCTGTATTAATACATGCATTGTCCTTTCCTATATTTATTGTTTTGTGTTACTGATTTTTTACATGAACTCATATTGTGCCCACCAATATTGTTTGTGAGATAAATGTTCCAGGAGCCCGTAAATATTTACAATCCAAAGAGTTGATTCCCGCAACATAATAGTGACTAAATATTTACCCAAACATACCAGCATTCCCTCGACAAGTCTGACCATAATTCTGATCTAAAAAATGCTGATTTTATTAAAATAGAAAGCAACTTACTATTGCGAAAGTGTATAGAAATTGCTCTGATGGCTAGATCATCCACGGTAAATTTGCGTCCAGGTTCTTACAACATTTCATCTTTCTTGTGATTAAAAAACAAAAACAAAAGCAGAAGGAAACTGAATGAAATCGGCCAGGCTACATTCCTAGACACGTCTAAAAAATAAATAAATTTAAAAATTTCAAATTTCAGCGTTCCATCTTCAGCGTTTTCTCTCGGTGAATAATTATAACCGACTTTGCGTTTTAATACCCTTCCAAGATTTCAGATATAACGAAAAATATATCTGTAAAAATATGAATAATGACTAAAGGAAAACTTATCTTAGCCCACGCGTTTTATCCTCTGATGAACTTTATCAAAGCAAATGTAAGAATTTTTATCTTTCAATACTTGTCTGCAAAATAAAATCCTTTCATTTGGCTTGAGAAAATCCATCAGAGAACATAATGCGCCGGCGAAGATAAGTTTTCCTTTCGCTTTTATATATTCTGTTTATACGTTATTTTTATAGACACAAATATAATAAACAGTATTAACAACATTTACTGGCCTGAATGTCCGAGAAATTTCATAGAAAATACGTGTCATCCGACAGGAATCGAACTTGTATCCTATACGGAACCGTCATATAGCCTGACGTGCTATACCATTTAGCTACAGAGGAAGCGTCTGGTTAGCAAGGTCAAATTACTGTTTTTAAACTACAAATTTCCCATGACTTATATCATATTTTCTATGAAATTTCTCAGACATTCATGCCGGTAAATGTTGTTAATACTGTTTATTATAAACAGAGCATTTACTTAAATATTTGTATCTATAAAAATAACGTATAAACAGAAAATATATTAAAATAATTATCAGACTTAGTCCATTTCATTATATATATATATATATATATATATATATATATATATATATATATATATATTATGCAAAAACGACTGACAAAAATGCGGTTTTTATTTAATTTTTATTGTGCTTTTATAATTTTCTTCTTTTCTGGACATAAATTATGTACAAATTGAATGTGCTGTATGTCTGAGCAATTTCGGCTATACTTTTAGTTATTTTCAAAGATGATTTTATTTTTACTCTTAACTGTATGCGTGGATTGTTTTATATATGTATCTAAAGTTATAGGAATGTTTTATTTTCCAAACATGCTCAGCATACTGTGGCTGTGTATACAGTTGATATTATTGAATGTTGGCTTATTTTTTTATATATTAATAATTCTTCCATTATTTTTAGTCTTTTTTTTATATGTGGATGAGGTTATTATATCTGTATTATCAAAGGATAGAGTTTGGTAGATCTCCATGTGTATTTAAATGAGAACTAATTGAGCTATGGTCAAAGAGATGTAACGTGAGTCTTCTTGTTAAACATGTTGTGGTATATCCAATATAATTATTTATGATTTTGGATTGGTCAGGAATACAGTCCCTTAAGGGACATGTGAATTCGTAAATAATATTGGTTCTCTGTAATTTGGATTTTTCAGGTGTGTTATTGTTGTGGACAATACGGTTAGCAGTTTTAAATGTTTTATAGAATATAATTAATTTAATTTTCTTGTTTTTGTCGACAGGCGTGGTATATTCTTTATAATGTTTCTAAGAGAAGATTCGTCTTGCTTATAGTTTAGCATGCATTTGATTTTTATAAAAAAATGTTTTTATTTTGAAATATTATATTTCATATGGCACAAGGCCAAACGGGCGGAGGTTGGTCGTCACTGACTATCCTACACCTAGTTAATCTGGTTCACGACCCATTCATTATAATTTACTCAAGAACTCATTCATCGTCATTCAATCCAACACAAACCATAATACCGCATATTCACAAAGAGCCTACTAAAACAACCATGACATGAAAATATATACAATTGTTTTTCCGGGTTTTTTGTTTTTGTTTTGTTTTTGGTTTGTTTGTTTGTTTTTGAATATAAATATATTAGGTTGGTGCAAAAATAATGACGTAATAATGTCGTTTTTTGACGTATTTTTTAACGTCAAAAACGACATTCTTACGTCATTATTTTTGCACCAACCTAATATATAGAATTATGACATGAAATGATGGGGAGATTTATTCAATAATGAAAATGAAATATTCAAGAGTACCCACTGTATTTTGCCGCTCAGTAGAATCAAGCTATAGGATAAGAAAGAGACAAAATTAATCAGGGGGTGGAGAATTATCAAAGGCTGATCCAGTTAAGATAAAAAGAAGGTGGAAACAAAAACAAACTAGGGTGGTTGTGAAATTTGATATGAAACATAACAAAAGAGAATGCCAGAAGCAGGTCGGGAACAACAGTTACACACATTAACAAGTAAACAAAAGTGTTTAGCGTAACCAGAGGAGGAGTCCAACAGAAAACCGTTCCGTTGTGTCAAAAGGCGACTGAAAAGGAAAATCAAGACTGGTCCTGTTCACACAAAATAAAGCTCGCCGCTTTTACCCATCTTTCGTTGAAAAACGGACGAAAAGATGAATTCTCATCCGCTCTCATGAGGGAATTTTTTATGACACTTATTTTATATCTAAGAGGACATTGACTAGTAAAATTAAGGTGGCAAGAGTTTTTCCTTGTGGGTATTTTATATAGCGAAATAGTAAATGTATTGTTACTAGACTCCACAAGAACATCAAAAAAATGGGAATTTTTTTCACTATGTTCATAGGTAAAGTTGAGGACAGTTTTTTTTTTCAAATGTAGTTTTGAGATTTTCAACCTGTTTTTGTTTTCAGCTAAAATAAAAATATCATCTACATAGTAGACATATATTTTTGGTTTAGTAAATTTTTTACATAGCTTGTTTTTTTACATATTTAACAGTGACAAATAGAGGGATTGCTGCCCAAATACACAACTACAATATATATATATATATATATATATATATATATATATATATATATATATATATATATATATATCCCAGCTCAAATAGAGACATTTCAGAACATTTTCCTCTACCTTTCATTGTAGCATTTAACATCGACCTTTATAAATTCCCAAGAAATTAAGATAGTCACTTTATTTACTCCAATTTCTCCAAATGTTAAAAATAAGTATTCAGTAGTTTTATTTCGATAACTTCCATATATTTATATTTATTGCTAAAATACTGCCAAAGAATTTGACTTTTTTTCTTAATTAATAATTATCGCACATTTTGAATAAATCGATGTATTTTTAACTCTGAAAATCTGAATCTACAACCGAACTTGTGATCACTGAATTATCTCCCTTACTGAATTACTTCCCTTTCTTTAAAATGCTATCGGCAATTATGTCCCTTACATCAGCACCTAAATATCATTTTCCCTCCTAATTTCAACTTTTACTATCTCTTCAAGATTTCTCACTGATTCTTCTTCTTCTATGTACCTCCCTTCAGGACGTGTATTGCATTAGGAAATAAACTATGTTACAGAAAAGGATCTTTTGCAATATTTATCCGAAGTCAGAATATTTCATTGGTCTTTTTCATATATAAGTGTGTTGAAAAGTTCTGTTTAAAAGATTAAAAAGATCTCCGTTTTTGAACTAGCATAGATAGATAGATAGATAGATAGATAGATAGATAATGACCTAGAATATATAGGGAGATAGATAATGAACTAACACAAATAGACAGACCGATAATGAACTAACATAGATAGATAGATAGATAGATAGATAGATAGATAATGAACTAGAATATATAGGGAGATAGATAATGAACTAACATAGATAGATAGATAGATAGATAATAAACTAACATAGATAGATAGATAGATAGATAGATAGATAGATAGATAGATAGATATTAAACTTACATAGATAATGAACTAGTATATATAGATAGATAATGAATTAACATAGATAGATAGATAGATAGATAGATAGATAGATAGATAGATAGATAATGAACTAGCATAAATAGATAGGTAAATAAATAGATAATGAACTCATATAAATAGATAATAAACTAGCATAGATAGATAGATAGATAGATAGATAGATAGATAGATAGATAGATAGATAATGAACGAGATGTTTAATTTTATTTTTAGTTTACATTCTTAGGACTAATGGCTGTAAACAAATGTTTTGGTGGAGCTGGGTTAATTTTCTATAAAATCGATTCAATAATTTCCTATTTTCAAAAGTTTTTCTTTATTCTATCAATAGGTGCATCACTCTAGGGTTTCTTCTATTTGTCCTCAGCTGTTTATTAAGGATGTTGTTTTTTCTTGGACTGCTCTTCTCCAACTGCTTCTTTCTGCAGCTTCTCTCTCCCAATTGACCAGATTGATTTCTCTCCTCAGTGAGATATTTCTGAGCTGATCCTTGAATCAACAACATATGCTCCACATGGTCTCTCACCAGATTCAAGATCTGAGAAGAGGACTTTTTGGAGTAGGCGGATGTCTGGCATTCAGACAAGGTGTCTGACCCATCGAAGTTGGTGGTGAGTCATGATGGTTTCTAGGTTCTCCATTCTTGCACCATGAAGGAGAACTTCATTGTTCGTGATCCGGTCTAGTAATGTTTAGAGAAGAAGATATGAGAAAAAGAAAAGTCTTTGAGCATGAAATCCTTGGCTGTGAATTGTTTGAAGTGGTCCATGGGTCACCACTCCATGATACACACATTTCAGCTGACACCATCTGCTGCGGCAAACCCAGGCTTGACAGGCAGGTTTTAATCTAAAATTTATATTTTCAAACTTTGATTTAAAAGTTAAATTTCTTGGAATTAATTAATATTTGTGATGAGTAACTTTACCTTATTTGGGGTGAACTAACAGAAAAGATCCCAAAAGATGGAAATATCAAATCTTTTCTTTCCAAATTAATGAAGGCTGCCAAGGATAAGGTCAATCCAGACTATCCAAATTTTTTTGAATTTCTCAAAAACTAGTTCTGCAGCCTGGATCTAATTTAATGACCAATCAGAGTAAGTTTTACTGCACTTGCATGAACACTCTCTACTGGGATTACATGGTTAGTAGTCAGTTTGTGAACTGTCATGGTCTCATGTAAAGTTTTTGGTGAAACATTACCTCACCCAAGTCTATAGGTATCCTGACAGTCTAGGTTTGGCCCTGTATGAACTTACTTCTGCACGAACATATACATACAAACACAAAATCACATGTACAATGCCAAACGATCATTGGTTAATAAATCATTAATACATTTTCTACAGGCAATTTAAAAATCACAGTAATACAACAATTTTGGAATTGCTTTATTTTTTTAAGTAGTCAAATTTGTGCACTTTTGGGAGAAGTGGCTCACAGAAGCTTCCTTAAGTCTCCCCAAAGCTCACTCACTGATTGATTGATGACAACCAATCAGATTGTTTGCATGTGAAGAATAATTTTTCCCGCACAATAAATTAGAGCCTATAGTCGCTTAATTAAGCCAAGATTTTTCTCATCTCAATTAGTGAGACCTCAACTGCTAAACAAATCTATGACAGTTGGAACTCCAGTTCTAACCATGTACCAACCTTCTCACTCACACACACACCCACATGCTGATGATAATTTGTAAACCTTCACTAAAAACTTCTTTTGACACAACAATAATTTTCAACAGTAATATCACAAGAACAATCATATCATGAAACACTCATGAACATTTATCCAGTGAACTTTAAACCAAATAATTATCTCTCATTGAACTCTTAAATTTCAACCAAAGGGAGACAACTCTTGATTAATTCAACCTTTCTTACTTAAATGCATGTTTTCTTTCACATCGTTGTTTGATATTGTACATCTTGTTAATATACATATATTTTATGTGCAACAATGTCTTGTGGTTATTCTTCTTGTGTGAGTCCTGTTTTCTTATCAAAGTTAAATTAATGTGGAGAAGTCCGCCACAGCCCCTTGCAATTTCTGATATTTTCCCTGATCTAAAATATCTATTGAAAATTAGGAGATATAGGCAGTGAATGATTTTATCACTTAAGGAGAATGTGACAAGACAACTGTGATCGCTATAGAGGACTATTCTGAAAAGTCACAAGAAATGTGCAATATGTGTGTGAGGTACAAAGGAACAACTTTGAAGTGGACTAAGGTTAAGGTTTCATTGCCATAGGTAGGCTATTTCTTTTCTTTTTTTAAGTATTAACTGGCTGTATCTTTTCCAGACAGACCATGAACATAAATCCAAATAAATTTAAAAATGAGAAACTGATAACTGTTTCAATATATCTACACATAAGATTTACTGAGAATGACCGGTGTTTTCAAACTTTTAGTAAAAAAATAGGTAGCTAATGAAAGAGAAAAGACAAACAACTAATAAACTGAATATTATATGTTACAAGTGTAATATTATCTTTTAAAAAAAAATACAAAAATAAGAAATCAGATCTCTGATGTTTAAATTTCAGATTTGTCCAGTCAGAATGGTTCATGCCTTCTTTTGCTTGTTTTTTTTTTTTGTTTTTTGGGGTTTTTTTGGTTTGTTTCGCTTTATGTTGTTTTTTATGACTGAAATATTCTAACGGGTCTTCTATTTTTTATTTAATCAATAATCAAAAATCGAAATGGTTGCCAGATACAACAAACTAATTTCATTGGTTAAAGGGAAATAATCTCTAACGGTTACCTCCCTTGCAATATGTTCGTATTTATTTTCGCTGTCGCAAGCTATAAAGATTACACCCATTTTTTGTTCTTTTTTTCAGCATGAAACCAATAAAGATGGCAAGAGACAAATTACTTAAAAAATTAAATACATTTTTAACGCGGCTTATGGAAAGTAATAGCATCTTGGCTTCAGTCATTTTTCCACCGCTATAACATAGCTTCTCTGTGCCTTTTCTATAAATATTTCCATGGTAATAGTGTGGATGAATTTTCTTCTATGGTACCGAGACTTCATGAATTTAAGCACAGTACTAGATTGACAGCAAGCTCTTATCATGTTCCAGATGAAATGGCTCGATGTAACTATAAGTTCTATGCTAACAGGTTTTTCTTTCACATTTCTCGTTTGTAGGACTCTCTTCTGGCTTCTTCCCAGTCAACATTGATCTTCAAAAATTAAAATGCAATGTCAGGCATTATCTTCCATCTTCTTAATTCTTACTCTTTTATTGTTCTCTCTCCTTAGCAGCCATTTTTTCTCGTATTCTCTTGTTGCACATTAGCAATCCCTTGCATCTTAGTGGCTTTACTGCCTTGCTTAGGATGAAATTATATAACAGCGGTCAACAGGCTATATAGCCTCTAGAATAATTTGAAGCATAACTGCTACCACTTGCCCAATAACTGTTAAAATAATACAATAGACCTTCTACACATAATGCACCTTTGACCAGCATATATAAATAGTTGAGCCAAAATAAATACAAAATACAACACATGGCCTGAAGATTGCATTTAAGCATGAAACAGACTGTCGCTGCTAGGTGTTGACCTCATTCCAATAACCAACAAATACTATTCTTAAAAGAGTGCTCAATACAGAGTAGAGCAAATATAATTATTTATTCGAAAATTATAACATAAACATGTTATAAAATCACTACAAAAATAGCCATTTTTTCTTTATTCTACATTCAACTTAACAAGTGATGGTGTTGAATGTAGAATAAATGTTTTGAAACAAAATGGCTATTTTTGTAGTGATTTTATAACTTATTTATGTTATAATTTTCGAATAAATAATTATATATATATATATATATATATATATATATATATATATATATAGGTCGTACATATGTAGAAAGTTTGTAAATTAGATCAGTCTCAATGTTGTGGGAATGACAAAAATCAGTAAAAAGTAATGAATTTAACTGTCCAAAAATCTCTTTGAATCCTTGAAAAGTTTTTAGGAATTTGATAGATTTAAATAAAGGAAATGGCCAATGAGAAAAGCAGAAATTACTTCTCTTGCACCAAGTTTGGGGTAGTCCTTGTTATGACAATAGACTACATCCAGCAGCAAAGCCTCTGATCAGAAGATTAGAGATTTGAAGAGCATGGAACCACCATTTAATTGCTGTTGCTCCCAAGTCCACCCTGACCCGGGGTGGTAGCACCTGTTAAGGTCCCAACCATGGGCAAATAGTGAGACCCCCAAACACTATAAAATTATAAAAATACATTTTTATAGTAAAATTATAAACAGCATCTATTTATAGTAGAATCACCAATAATACATTTTATAGCAAAATGACCAACAATAAATTTTATCTGTAGTTGAAGCCATAAAATTGTGTTCAAAATATTTAGATTTTGGCATCAAATAACCTATAGAGGTTGATATGCCGCTAAACAAAATCAACCATACAATCAAGATGAAAGAGGTCTTTCATGATATTAATCCATATAATATTCTACAATTTCTTAAAGAAATCAAACTGTATTCCAAAACATAACTTCAACAAAACTACAACATAAAATACATATATCACCACCTCTAGTAATTATGTCCACACAAACATGTATATTCACAAAAGCTGAGTATCATCTACCATGTATTCTATTGTGAAAACAGAATAACATATATCATATTTTTATTACTTCTAAGCTCCCAAGAAAATTAAATTTCTACATTAAACGACCCATAAAAGTTGATATGCCATTAAACAAACAATAAAACTGTATTCAATATATTTAGATTTCGGCATTAAATAACCCACAGTGGTGTTGATATGCCACTAAACAAAATCAACCAAACAACCAGCTAACGAAGATTGGGTTTAAGGAAGAAATTTGGAATTGCTATGCCATATCTATCCGATGAAAAAAACCAAGACTCAAAATGACAGAAATGTGGTTTTACAGACGGATGCTAAAATTACTATGAACAGAACACGAGAAGAAACTGTCTTCATTCTGCTGTCTGTGTGAGGGGGTGTGTCTTGTTTTGTTTTTGTTTTAATCATTTCACACCAAGCAAGGCAACAATACCACTAGAACACAAGGTGTAACAGGGAGTGAAAGTGAAAGAGAAAAGTGAGATTGAGGAAAAGACAAAAAAGAAACAGGGTTCAAGAAGACAGAAATTCTGGCTGAGTTTGTAACATTAACTTGGAAAAGGCATGAATCCATCTCTATTCCCCACAGGTATGGGTTAAATAACAGGGCAGAGTGGGATCTCTAATCTTGAGTGGCAGCTAGTCAAGAAGGACAACCCTGATTTTGAAAATGTAGAGAAATCAAAAGAAAAACAGTTCTGCATATGAAGACTATTCAGAAATAATAAAGAGGAAAACGTGGAGAACCATGACAACTTATGTTGTGAAAGAATAGGGTATTTCAAAGAGTAAAAAAAGAAGTGGGGGCACAATTTAAAAAATTGCTATAAAAATATTGTTTTCTGTTTTATAAAAAGACAAGACCTTTATATACATTGATGTTTTCTTCTGAATAATCTAAATAAACACCTGTGGCACCTTGCATTATTAGAAATATTCATAGAAATATGATTTAATTTTTCTTTTACTCGGTTTATTAAACAGGTTGTTAATTTTTCTTAAACGGAAAATAGTTGAGTTGAGAGTAGCGGCTGAGTTGCAGCTGGACCGCGGCAGGGATAGAGCCTGAACGCGGGCATCAGGCCCGATTCACTCGCCCCTTTGCGGGCAAGAGAATCCTCAGACAAGAAATCCTTCCACCCAAGTCGAAGACAAGAGAACTTCCAGCCCAAGCAGACGAAGAAGGAGATTGCTCGAAGGACGCCAAGAGTTGTGGCAGAGTTACGGCAGAGTTACGGCAGAGTTCAGCCCCGGACGGCAGCGAGAAGAGATCACCTCGGACGATAGAGAGTAGCGGCTGAGTTGCGGCAAGAAATCCTTTCCACCCAAGTCGAAGACAAGAGAACTTCCAGCCCAAGTAGACGAAGAAGAAGATTACTCGAAAGCCGCAGAGAAGATCCAGCCCAAGTCGAAGACAAGAGAAGTTCTATCTAAGTCGACGAAGAAGAAGAATCAACTGCGAATGATCGATAGAAATTAGCCCCAGTGTCGAGCTAAACCACACTCCGACATACACAATTCTAAAGAGTATGCAATTCGAAATCTTTAGGTTGTGTGATAGAAGCTTAATTGCCATAGTCCACAGAGCGGGTCGGGAAATAAGAACAATTTTTCTTTATGTAACGGACATTAGATATAAAAGGTTGTCACCCTTTTTTTTTATCAGTAATTTTTGTCTCGTGAGTTTTTTTCTTTTACTTGTGTTTTGCCACCCCCGTCGGACTCAACTTGTATCGGCCCCAATCCCTGCTGGTCCCGTCTGTCTAAGATCTAAACACAACGTGGGTAGACAGACCGGAGATCAGTACAGTTGCTTCAGCAACCAGGTATTGGAAGCGAGTTGGGAAAGGCGAGGCTGGTGATCATCTAACCAAAGGGTTGGAGCGGCACGCTTGGAACCAGGAGGAGCGACCAGGAGGAGCGACGTCACAGTTGGCGCCGTAACCAAAGGATTCGACCCTGGGCCAGGTGTGTAACCGTCACATGGGGTGCCGTGACCAACGGATCAACCCCTGAGACAACCACGTCACATGTGGTGCCGTGACCGAGGGATTTCAACCCTGAGAAGACCACGATCGACCGCCGTTGCTGAAAATTCAGACAGAACTCAGAACGACCCGGGACCAAAGGAAGAAAAGAACAGAATCGTCTGCAAGGTAGGACACCTTATTTTATTTCCCAACCTCGATTGTTGCTGCATAGACTGTCTTTCTCTGTAGACATGTCTGACTATGATTCGGATAGAGCAGTGGAGGGTGAAGAGGAAGTAGGGCGGGGGTTGTCAGTGGATTTAAGGAAGCTGTTGGGTGGACCGAGGGTCCCAGTATTTGATGGCAGCGGGAAGGAGTTTAAAAACTGGCTGGCAATCCTCGAGAAGAGCCGAACCATCTACGAGCTTTCGGACCAAGAAACCCTGTATTTGGCATACGATGCCACAAAGGAAAAGCGTCTGAGTTCGTGAGGGGCTCTTGGAGAACCAACCCCGCTTGTCTTGGGAAGAAATAAAATGACTGCTAACCAAAAGAATTCGCCGACGAAGGTACGGCCATAGAGGCCATGAGGGCCCTTTTTAATCTGACACAGCTGCGGGATGAAACCCCGGGAGAATTAGGGACCCGAGCGGGGAAGCTATCGTCGTTGGCATTCCCCGAAGTGGTCAGGGATAATGCGGTTATGCAGGCCCAACTGGCGGACCTGTATGTAGAGGCGCTGAGCGACGAGCGTGTTCGTCACGACGTATTGAAAGAAGGACCGCTCAGACTGTCGGCAGCGATAGAGCTGGCCAGGGAGAGCCAGGGGTGTGGGATAAAGTGAAGAGGTGTGGAAAGAAGCAGATACCAAGTCAAGAGGCTGGAAGAAGGGGGGTAGGCGGAAGAACCCCCGTGTGGAATCAGAGGGTTAAGGAAGAGGTGGATCGGGCAGAATTATGGGAGGAGGACCCCAATAGAAGGGCATGGTCGACCAGGCATGGCTTTTATAAGCCCACGCCGGGTCGATACGGGCTGGTCTGCTGGACCTGTGGGTACGAGGACCACAGGGCGGCGGAATGTCCGACGAAGTGGGGGTTGCCCCCAGACTTCGATCGTGACAGGTGCACCAGGTGTGGTAAGAAAGGACACCTGGCCAAGTGGTGCGGGCTGAGGAAGGGTGCCCCACCAATATTAACAAAGAAGGCCGAGCCCAAGAAAAGCCAGCGGGCCACCCCAGAATTAAGAGGAGGGTGGCCCAGTTAAAAGGAGAGAAATAAAACTTGGACCAGTGGGTGGGCGAGCCGCTTGAATAGAGGACAGGTTCCCCTGAGGATAGACACAAGGCCAACCCAGTTAAAAAGGGAAAGAGCAAAATGTTGGACATGTGGTCGGGCGGGCCACTTTGCGGCAAGCTGTCCAACAAGAAGGTGCTGGTTTTGCAGGAAGCCAGGACACCTGAAAAGAAACTGTATTCTTAGAAACGGCCATGGGAGACCGGGAGAGGTCCGGCCGGGGTCGCCCAGGTGCAGGGGCGCAGAACTCCACCTCATGAGAAAAATGAAGGTGATTTATTACTACTGGCGCCTATGGCTGGGTTAACCCAAAGGTGGGGACCCAGGAAGAAGAAAGCTCAAGTGTTCTCTTCGCTAACGCAAGAGAAAGAACTATCCTGTAGAGCAGAGATAGGTGGTAGAGAGATGAGGGCTTTGGTGGACACAGGAGCATCTGTGTCATTGATGAGAGAGGAAACATACAGGCGGGTGAAATGGAAGAGAAGGTTACGGGAAGCGGACATAGAGATCACGCAAGCAGATGGGGCCCCCCTGGAGATAAAAGGGATGGTGAGGCTCCCGGTGAGGATTGGGAGGGTGAAAAGCACCCAATTTTTTTACGTAACCCCCGACCTGTGTACAGAGGCAATCTTGGGAGAAGATTGGCTCCGGAGCCAGAAGGCCCAGATCGAATTTAATCCTACTGTGTTGGTGGTGAACGGCGAGAGAACGCCATTGGGATGCCCACCAGAGGAAGAGATAACCATAGTGGTGGAGGAAGATGTACAGTTACCTCCTAGGACCGCAGTGTCGGGAAAGGGTAGGCTAATGTCAGAAAAAAAGGTACGGAGAGGACCTCTGCAGTTGGAAAGGGCCTAGAAGATAACGAGGTAACCCTGTGCGAAACGGTAGTGGAGGCAGCCGAGTTGGTGCCCATAATGATGGTGAACCAGGCCCAAAAGACTATAAAGGTTAGGAGAGGGGAGAAGATAGGGAGAACACTTCCCCTACGAACTCTGAATCAGGTGAGATTCGAGGAGGAACGAAGGAAGCTAGTAGAGCAAACAGAAGGAATCTTAGATGAGGATATATTAGCACCGGATCAATTTAGAACCAGAGTAGGGGGTCTGTTAAGGAACAATCGAGATGTGGTGGGCCCAGTCAGACAAGGAGCTAGGTCAGACCCACACAGTCGAAATGAAAATCGACACCGGAGACCACCCCCTGTGAAATTGAAACCCTACCGGACACCTATACATAAAAGACCCCTTGTAGAAGAGGAAGTAGAGGAAATGTTGGAAGCTGGGATGATCGAAAGATCGATCTCTCCTTGGAGCTTCCCAATAGTAATAGTAGGTAAGAAAGATGGCGGCCACCGTTTCTGTGTAGATTTTAGAAAGCTGAATTTTATTTCGAAGCCGTTGGCGGTGCCATTGCCATTGATAGACGACATTTTGGCATTATTAGGGAAGGCAAAGTACTTCTCTACGTTGGACTTGAGGTCCGGGTATTGGCAAGTAGCCCTGGATGAGGCTGACAAGGAGAAGGCCGCATTCGCGTGTCACCTGGGACTGTTTCAGTTCAGAGTGATGCCATTCGGTTTAGCTAATGCCCCGGGAGTCTTCCAACAGCTAATGTCAATAGTGTTAGGAGGATACGAGAGCTTTGCCATGGCGTATTTAGACGATATCTTGATATTTTCGGAGACAGTGGAACAACACTTTTTTCATTTAAGACAGGTGTTGGGAAGGTTGAGGAAACACGGATTAAAATTGAAATTGTCAAAGTGTCAGTTTCTGAGGGAAGAAACTAGGTATTTAGGCTTCGTCATAAACGGAGACGGTATTAAACCCGACATGGATAAGGTAAAGGTCATAAGGGAAATGCCAGAGCCTAAGACAGTGAGGCAGGTAAGAGGTTTTATAGGAGCTATAGGCTACTACCGGCGCTTCGTCCCGGCATTTTCAAGAATTGCCATACCGCTAGTGGCCCTGACGAAGAAATACGCTAGGTTCAAGTGGACAGAGGACTGTCAACGAGCATTTGATTCGCTAAAGGAACAGTTGACGACCGTTCCACTGCTGACGTATCCAGACCTCAGCAAGCCCATGATATTATACACGGATGCCAGTGAGCAGTGTGTAGGGGCAGTACTTACCCAGCCGTGTCCTGATAAGGAAGGACCAGTGCCAGGCATACCAGAGGAAGTACCGATATACTTCCTCTCCCATAAGCTCTCAGAGACACAACAGAGGTGGCCAGTAATAGAGAGGGAAGCATATGCTATCATGTATGCTCTCCAAAAACTGGACTACTATTTAAACGGTGCGGTCTTCACTATAAAGACAGACCACAAGCCTCTGCAGTACCTATTGCAGGCAGAGTGGACAAATAATAAGAAAATTCAACAGTGGGCACTTAAGTTAAGTGGCTACCACTGTAAGATAGAGTATTTGGCAGGAAAGGAAAACACGTGCGCAGATTTGCTCTCAAGAATACCGAAACAACTGGAAGAAAGATCTGTAAAGGTAGAACAGGGAGTAGATGATAAAGCCTATAGAATAGGAGTAATTAACTCTAATAAGCTAAAAGATCGCCTTATGTTAGAATCGGACGAAGAAGGGACGCCCAGATAATAACCGATCCCTACTGGACAGAAGGAATTGAAAAGGAGCAAGCAGACAGTGAAATAGCTGCTCTGAGAGAGAAGGTAAAGGCAGGAGAGACCACCAAGTATGCCATAATAGAGGAAAGGCTGTATTATCTCTCAGGAAGGGATGAAGAAGTCAAACCCAAGTTGTATGTGCCCAAAAGTTTAAGACCAGAGATATTGGAACAGTGCCACGAAAGGTTGGGTCACATGGGAATTGATAGGACATGTGATCTCATAGGAAGAAAGTACTATTGGCCCAAACTGTACGGAGAAGTCACTATGTTCGAAGTTGTGTAGTGTGCCAGTCGCAGAGCAGAAGGCAGGAAATGGCACCCTTGGAGGAAACAGACGTACCAAACTTCCCCTTCGAGAAAGGGAGTATGGATGTATCAGGACCATATGGGGAAACTGCACAAGGAAACAACTATATAGTGAGTTTTGTCGATTGGCTAACAAATTGGCCTGAAGCATTTGCAGTACCAGACAAGAAGGCCAGAACTGTGGCCGGGTTGATAATAAGTGAAATCTTCCCTAGGTATGGTGCCCCTGTGCAATTGGTAACAGATAATGGCACGGAGAATGTGAACAGCATCATGAGAGAAGTTTTGACAGGTTTGAATGTAGAGCACATAAAAACATCCCCATATCACCCCAGGGAAATGCTAAAGTGGAAAGGTTTCATAGAACCTTGGGAGATGTATTGGCCAAGTTGGTCAGAGAAAACATTGAAATTGGGACTTGTATTTGACGCAGGCTCTGGCGGCCGTGAGGTTTACGATAAACGAAACCTCCAGATTTTCTCCTTATTTTTGTTGTTTGGCAGAGACGTGGTCCTGCCTGTAGATAACCTACTGAAGCCCCGAAGAAGGTATATGGGAGAAGATCATCATCAACTATTGCTGGAACAGCAACATAAGATATTCGTACAGGCCAGAAGAAGAATAAAGAGGGCCCAGAAGAAAAGAAATGAGAGGGTGAATGCTGAAAGAAAGGTGGTAGAATTGAAGGTTGGAGACCCTGTCTACTATAAAATCCACCAGAGAGAAGGAAAACTGGACCAGAGATGGGAACCGTACTACCGGATAGTGGAGCAGACGGGCCCAGTATCATATGTAATATGGGATCAAGTGGCAGGACGAGCGAGGAGGGTTCATGCCAATGATCTGAAGAAGGCTGAAATAGCTAACCTGGAAATGAGCGAGCCGAGGCCTAAGAAGACAAGGAAAAGGAAGGTAACTCTGGTTGAACCGGAAGGAATGGAGACGGAGGAAGACTCCGAAGAAGATGAGGAGATAGGTCGACTTGACCAGATAAACGAAGCAGTCCGAGTGACAGAGTTGGAACCCTCAGCGGGGATTAGCGATGTTCAGTCGTCGACTGAATCAGTGCAGAGAAGACCCCGTGAGATCGCCATCACACCCCCATGTCCGAAGAAAAGGAAGAAAAGACGAAGAGGTCCAATCAAGCAGTCGAAGGCTCTAAAAAAGAGGCACCCTGAACAAGACGAAGGGCCCAGCGAGTGTGAGGAGGAGGATCGAATACCCTTTCCCAGCTTAAGGAAAGGATAAGGAACAGGAGAAGTTTAGACATAGAGTCGAGAGGTATTGAAGACATTCAAGGCGAAGACTCTAAACAGAAAGAAGAATCAGGGGATGAAGAAGAGGACAAAAAAACTCCTGGACGGGAGTTAAACACAGAAAGAAGGGTAGAGGTTGAACAGGAATCACCTCAGAAGATGAGATCAGGAGGAGAAGAACCCCAAATCTCAGTAGAAACAAAAGGGCTGTGCAGAATAGAAGCATTTAGTGTCGACAGATAACGACACTGGCTCATCCAAAATCCTATTGGCTGACTATGGTAGATGTGAGTGGGGGGGATGGAGTCGCGGGCTGCACCTCACAAGGGACGGAAGAAGATCATTGGCATTGTTGATTGATCACCAGTGGTGTCATGAAGTACGACCTTTAGAGTGAGCGCCACGCACACCTGACCGGACCATTCTGTCTGCTAGAGGTTAGTTAGGGAGGAAGAGCCGAACTTAGAAAAAAAAAAAGTTATGAAATGATTGAGTGATGAGTCGAGCGAGACTAAGTAGTTGTGAAGAATAACAACAAGAGAATTTGTTACCTTTCAGGAATGATAGCTAGGTACAAGGTGGAAGCAGACTACATAGCATTAAATTCGGGGAGAACGAAATTCATGTTGCTATCAGCTGAAGAAGCTAGAAGGTGTAGAGATGATACCCTGGGGACTTGTACCTCGTTGAGCCCTATCTATAAAACTGGTAACCGCAGACTGTGCATACTAGAATTGTTTGAAGGGAGGGGGGAAGGAATCAAAAGAATCTGCCAAGTAGAGGTATTAACAAACTCGGCATTACCACAAGCTATCAGTGTTTCAGACGGGGTGTGGGCAGTAGCCACACAGAAACATATCAGCCTGTCTAGGGTATGTGGGGAGAGTCCACAAGGACATTAAGAATAAGGCCACCGTTATCCCTGGTGACGCTACCCATGGGATGTTCGGCGGTTGGGGTGTCCATCTCCTTGCCCCACTATTACCAGATGGAAGAAAGGTATGAAGAAAAAGATTCACTCATAGAGATGATTGGTAGAGGCTTAGTCAATTGTACAGAATTATGGGAGCCGATAGTGAAGAGATTCTCTAATGTTACCTTAAATAAGATGCCAGTATTAATGAAGCCAATAGAAAAGATCGATATGGATCACTTAAGAGATAAGTTAAGTGCGTTGGGAGACGAAGGTGTAGCTTGGGAAGACGATGAGCAGATCGCGATAAGTTGGTCAATAGTAATGGGTACATTCCTAGTTATAGCCATCGGGGTGTAATAATATGGAAGATTAAGAGTAAGAGAAGATTAGCGAACGACAGTCTAGTGAGCATGCAACAACTCGAGAGGGAGATGCCGAGCAGTGTTCCTTACTCAGACAGGACTGGCGAAGAAATTGCTGAAAGACCAATGGAGGAGGCTGGCGTGAGACCACCACGTGCGGCGGAAAAACCTCCCACGGCAGAGAGGAAAACATTGACCAAGAAGAACAAACCCTAGTGAACACATCTGCACCTACAGACACACGCACACATTACCTTGCATGTAGAACAGAAGAAAATGAAAAGAACATTACCTTGCATGTAGAACAAAAGAAAATGAAAAGAACATTACCTTGCATGTAGAACAAAAGAAAATGAAAAGAACATTTCATTGCATGTAGAGCAAAAGAAAATGAAAAGAACATTTCATTTCATGTAGAACAGAAGAAAATGAAAAGAACATTACATTGCATGTAGAACAAAAGAAAATGAAAAGAACATTTCATTGCATGTAGAACAGAAGAAAATGAAAAGAACATTTCATTGCATGTAGAACAGAAGAAAATGAAAAGAACATTACATTGCCTGTAGAACAAAAGAAAATGAAAAGAACATTTCATTGCATGTAGAACAAAAAAGAAAATGAAAAGAACATTTCATTGCATGTAGACAAAAAGAAAATGGAAAGAACATTACCCTTGCATGTTAGAAAGTAGAATAGAATTGCATGAGACAAATGCATGGTGCATGTTAAATGATGTAATTGGGTTTAGGTGTCATTTACGGGTAAATGACAAATCGGTTAGGGAGGATTGTGGCACCTTGCATTATTAGAAATATTCATAGAAATATGATTTAATTTTTCTTTTACTCGGTTTATTAAACAGGTTGTTAATTTTTCTTAAACGGAAAATAGTTGAGTTGAGAGTAGCGGCTGAGTTGCAGCTGGACCGCGGGCAGGGATAGAGCCTGAACGCGGGCATCAGGCCCGATTCACTCGCCCCTTTGCGGGCAAGAGAATCCTCAGACAAGAAATCCTTCCACCCAAGTCGAAGACAAGAGAACTTCCAGCCCAAGCAGATGAAGAAGGAGATTGCTCGAAGGACGCCAAGAGTTGTGGCAGAGTTACGGCAGAGTTCAGCCCCGGACGGCAGCGAGAAGAGATCACCTCGGACGATAGAGAGTAGCGGCTGAGTTGCGGCAAGAAATCCTTTCCACCCAAGTCGAAGACAAGAGAACTTCCAGCCCAAGTAGACGAAGAAGAAGATTACTCGAAAGCCGCAGAGAAGATCCAGCCCAAGTCGAAGACAAGAGAAGTTCTATCTAAGTCGACGAAGAAGAAGAATCAACTGCGAATGATCGATAGAAATTAGCCCCAGTGTCGAGCTAAACCACACTCCGACATACACAATTCTAAAGAGTAGGCAATTCGAAATCTTTAGGTTGTGTGATAGAAGCTTGGTGCCATAGTCCACAGAGCGGGTCGGGAAATAAGAACAATTTTTCTTTATGTAACGGACATTAGATATAAAAGGTTGTCACCCTTTTTTTTATCAGTAATTTTTTGTCTCGTGAGTTTTTTTTTCTTTTACTTGTGTTTTGCCACCCCCGTCGGACTCAACTTGTATCGGCCCCAATCCCTGCTGGTCCCGTCTGTCTAAGATCTAAACACAACGTGGGTAGACGGACCGGAGATCAGTACAGTTGCTTCAGCAACCAGGTATTGGAAGCGAGTTGGGAAAGGCGAGGCTGGTGATCATCTAACCAAAGGGTTGGAGCGGCACGCTTGGAACCAGGAGGAGCGACCAGGAGGAGCGACGTCACAGTTGGCGCCGTAACCAAAGGATTCGACCCTGGGCCAGGTGTGTAACCGTCACACACCTGCTAAATATCAGTACATACAAGAGACAATATAACTTCACTGATGTTACATAATATCGGTCCTGCTATGTGTGATGGGAAAATTGTCACCATTTTATATTTCTAATTTCACACATGCATGATGTTTGTCTTTGATTTTGTCAACTGCACAGTATAATTGTTGAAGCTTAAATAAGCATGGAATAATACAACACAAAATGTACGTTAACAAAATGTATTGAAACAAAGAATAGGTACACAATATTTACAGTTAGTTTGGTATATTCTTGGGAAGACTGTTCCTGCATAATGGGTTGACTAAATCGCAGTCGGGCAGAGTCTCTGATTCAATTTCTTAATCTCTACTATCTTCCCCTGTCTTCCGGTACCAACCCATATTTATATGGTCGGTAGTCCGCTTATGTAAATTAGGTGTATCATACACAACACCCTCCTCCCAAGCCTTGGAATCCCTTTTGGATTTCAAACTGGCTTCCTATATGGGTTGATGATTATGGCTATTTCTTTGTAGATCCATTTGCCTAATTTTAATATTTTTTCGTTTTGGATTCACGTTCAATGGGTCCGTCAACTTCCGTTTCCTACCGGATCTTCTTGGTTCAGGTGTATTCTGTGGAGGTTCTACCTGAAACATATCATACATTATATCAATGGGATCTTCGTCCTCATCCGGTATACACTCTTCTTGCTCTATACCGTAATCTTTTTAAGTTGGTTTTGGTGCCTTTTATAAGTATTCTTCGGCCCTTTAATTATGTAAATCAGGTCACCGATTCTCTTGTCCACTATGCCTCGTTCCCAGAACTCAACGTTGTTTTTATAGCACTTGAAAAACACCTTCTCTCCGGGAGTGTATCTTTTTCTCGCTGTATACATGGTATTTTTTACTGTATTTTTTCCTGGCAAAAGCTTGTCAAACACTGACTTAACTTTCCTAGCGAACATTAGTTCAGCTGGTGCCATGTTTGAATGTGTTCTCTGGTTTGGCGTGATTCTGTATACTTGTAAGAATTGCTGAAGCGCCTTTTCCGTTGGAACTCCTGAGGCTTTCTTCAGAGCTCGTTTTAAAGTATCGACAAATCTTTCTGCGAGTCCATTAGACCTCGGATGATACGGAGGCGTCGTTATGTGGTTAATTTGATATAACTCACAAAATTCCTTAAATTCTTCAGAAGTGAATTGTGTACCATTGTCACTCACAATACACTCTGGCACACCGAACCGTGCAAATAGTTCATGCAAAAAGTTGTTGTGGTATTGGACGTAGGCTTTTTACAGCGTAGTACTTCCGGCCATTTTGTAAAACTATCTACCACTATTAAGTAGTAAAAATCTTCTACTGGACCAGCGAAATCAATGTGTAATCTTGTCCACGGATGATCCGTCTTGGGCCATGGTTTGTGTACTATAGGTGGTGCCTTAGCTGCTAACGCACACCCCTTACATCGATGAACCATGTTTTCGATATCCACATCCATTCCTTTCCAATACACAAAGCTTCGCATTGCTTTTTTGTTCTATTAATACCTGGGTGACCTATATGAAAGTCCCGAAGTATTCTTTTCTGCAACTTTTTTGGTATTACTACTCTCTCACCATATAATAAAACTCCATCACCTATTGAAAAAATCTCCTGCACTTTTGGTCATTTGCTACCATTTTGCTTTTTAATTTCTAAATGAAATCATCGCTTTCAGCTTCTTTTTAATTTCATTTAGCGTAACCGGTAGCTCTCTTACAATGTTGTTTACCATGCTTTTCACCTCATAATCTGCTCTGATATTTGCAATAATTGATTCTTCGAATCTTTCTTCTTGCCTTGGTACTAGTCTTGATAGACTATCCGCATGAATTATCTTTTGGATGATAGGTGCTTTATGTGAAAATCATAATTGAGAAGAATGGTTCCCCATCTTAACAGACGATTTGCTGTATAAACGGGTAACCCTTTCTTTGAACCAAAATGGTGATCAGTGGTTTATGATCCGTTTCAAGGATAAAATGTCTGC
>CAHIKZ030004064.1:0-45276 GCA_903632075.3 Acanthosepion pharaonis
GATTTGCGACAAAGTGTAAATGTTTATGAACAACGCCTTTCTACGACCTACAATGGGTTCGGCTTCTTCTGGTCGACCCAAGTAGATGTAGCGTAAATGCGTCATTTATACGCTTTTCGACACACATATACACAAACGCACACTCTCTCTTACACACATGCACACACATATATTCGCACAGACAAATAATGGAGGTGACGTAAACTTGAACTCAGGAGTGTTTTGTCTTGGTTCGGCTATTTATATATGTTTGTCAATGATGCATTATATTAGATTTTATATTATCATAACGGTTATTGGCTGGACGGTAACGCTTATGTTTCAGTCATTGTAGAGTTTATTGAGTAGAAATAATTGTGTATGCGAATGCAGCTATTTCTATATAATGTATTGCGCCGTTTTTACACATTCTTTATTATTGATTATTAAATTATTATTATTATTATTATTATTATTATTATTATTGTTGTTGTTGTTGTTGTTGTTACATTTAATATTCTTTGTTTGCATTCTTAATTTATTTTTTCTTATTTTACATTTTGCACACATTGTATATCTTTATGCATAAATGTATTATTTCTAAAAATAAAACTACATTTCTCTTCTTCGAACACTGGTACGAATAAAAGAACTTAAAAGATGTCAATCATTACAGATTTAAGTCTCATGTGAGTTTTTTATTTTACGCAAAATTTTACCCAAAATCTACAGGAAAATTGCTAAATATGTTGCTATGATAAAACATACAAGACAATAATCATCAAAGCAGATAAGATTGGTTACAAAGTGGATGCGATCATGTACAAGAAAACCATTAACATGGAAGTTAATACGTATTACAAAAAGGCACCCGATAACTGGAGGTACAACAACAACAATGAAGCCAAGAAAATAGCCACTGAACAAAAAAAAAATTGATTATAGAATCCACTAATTCCACATACAACAAACTTTCACCACAATTTTTTCTAAACAATTCTCAATTACTCAACCAAACCAAAAATAATATCCATAAAATCAGCAATTCATCCTTGAAAGCGCATGCAATTACGACAAAAAAGCCCTAGTAATTAACCAGTGACACAAAAAAAATCTGAGACCATAGAATGCTTTACCAATATCAAAAGAAAAACTGAATGTGCATTAATTCAATGTGATATTTGTAAGTTTTACCTCTCAATCAGAGAGAATCTAATGTTCATGTCGGCTATAAATCTAGCAATAAATTACTGTCGTATTACACATCAAGAAATAAATATACAAGAAGCACAAAAATATCTGTTCTTTTTTAGAATGGTTAACTCTGGACCAAATAAGTAACTCGGAATTTTGGATTGTTATGGGAGCGTATGACTCAGCGGAGGCATCTGAATTATTTGGAATTCTATTATTATTGGGACTTAGATTTATTTTTCATATCAAGTACTCTGGATACTATAGAGATGATGATGTCACTCTCCTCCGTAAAACTTATCCCAGAAAGATAGACCGATTGAGAATGGAAATATGACTTATAAGATCATGAACTAAATATTACTATCACTACCAATGCTAAAGTGATCAATTTTCTCAATTTAACATTGTAATAATTGTTACTATAATCGATACACAAAGGTTCTGTACAAGTGTTTTTAATTCGAAATAGATTTTTTCTGTCATCGTTTTATCACAATAATGTGTTTATGCACCTTCATTTTTCTTACCTTGCTTCTTTTATACCGGTTTTGTTCATTTTTTTCTGGGGCACTATAGGTTGATCAATGACTGTTAGAAAAAATCAATCCTTAAATTTCATCCTACCAATCTCTCTATATATCAGTGAACTGATTTCAACACTTAAATCTTATTACGCTCGGGTTCATTTGAACAATTTCTACATTTAGTACTCGCTACATATAATGTTACATCCAGTGAAAAATCTACATATATTTTTTTTAACAGACAAATAATTGGTAGCTATATTTCTTGTTATTACTTATTATTTATAACATCATAATCATAATCATCATCATCATTTTATTATTATTATTATTATTATTATTATTATTATTATTGTATGTTTTGCTTCCTGCTTTTTATCCTGTAGAGCCAGATCCACACCATGGTCCTATTCCCTATAGGAGAATTGTTATTTGAAGAATAGCACATTTCTTAGTATGTGGGATGTTCACAGTAGGGCAATCTCCTGGGCAAACTTTACGTTGATGTTACCTGGGACACTGTTAGTAAAATTGGCAGTTCCTTTTCTCTCGAAGCCCAGAGATCTAATTACTATTGGTATGGTCTCAGTTTTCATTTCGCACATCCTGTTAATCACGATAATCAGTTTCTTGTATTTGGACAATATCTCGATAATTTTCAAGGCTATATTTCTCTCTAATTGTACTTCTATGTCATTATACATACATTTTCTGAATTTCTTGTTTTTATGCTAATATCATGCCTGTCGGAATTTTCTCCCTGTCAGTTTGAATTGGCATGTCCTAGGGTATAATTACATCGTTATTTTGGTTTATCATGTCTGGATGGCGCTCTCAGTGTTTTCGATTTTGTGCTTCTTGCTTATCTTCCAATGCACATACGTCGCTGTCTCAGTATTTATATGTGGGTAAATTCATTTTGATCAAGTTGTGGACATTCTGAGATAATATGGTCGACAGTTTCATCATAATTCCCGCAAGTCCTGTATTTCGGATTAGTTTCATTCTTGATTATGTGAGAGTGATATGATCTGGTTGCGTAGATTTGGTCTTGAGCTGCAATAATTACGCTTTATGTCTCAGCTTTCAACCTGCTGCTTCTCAGCCACTGATGTGTTTTCTGTTGGTCAGCATCTGCTGCTACCTTTTGCTTTATATGCATTTGTAATACAACGCCTTGTTCTCTCAGCCATTTCTTTTTTTGTAATTTCATTAGACAAATTTGTTTTGTATATTGTTTTACTCGTTTGGCGTAGATGATATTCGCTTTGATTTTTGTTGGTAGTATTCAGCTATTTCTTGACGAGTGCAGCTACTTTCTTGATGGAGTGATTTTTTTTTTTACTATTTGTTGACAAGGTTCATTGTGTTTTTTTAGATAACCTTGCAATCCATTTGTGGTAGTTTTTAAAGTTAACTCAAATTGGATTATAATTTGGCCCACTAAAGCTCTTAGTTAGTAGAGCCTTACAAGATCTTATTTCGGATGGTGCAAGGTGTAAATCTGTAATTGTTGTTGTTGTTATTATTATTATTATTATTTTCTTACAGTTATATAATTCATTATTAATGTTTTTTTATTATTAATATCATTATTTAATACTATTAGTTATTATCATTTTATTACAATTATTTCTATTATTTTTTTATTTATTGCTATTATATATTAATAATTATTATTGTTATTAGTAGTAGCAGTATTAGTAGTATTATTATTAGTAGAAGTTGTAAAAAGTAAGAGAACTGAACGTTAAAAACTTAGCCATCGGAAAAATATGCTAGGTCCGATCTAACAATTATCAGACGCTGTCTAAATTTATAACAGCCTCTTCTATGACATCCGACGGTTTTTCTTTTTAAATTAAAGCATATATTTTAAAAGGAGTTCCGATTAAAGACAGATTCCCGTCGAGTAATCATTTCAACTGACATGCTCTGGCTTGGTCTTTCTAATTTTCTATATGTGACACCTAATACACTTTTACCGCATCATCATGAAAACGCCCCGCTTACTAATCCCCTATTCTGAACAGGTGCACAGTGCATAAATCTTTATATCTCGTATCTATGTGATAATGAATTACTGAACATGATATTTAATATATCACCACATAATTCATGAAGATACATTATGTATAGTTAACACCCCCAATTAATTATGTTCAGTAGATATTAGAGCCATAGCAAAGATTTTTACAATTTGGCTGGAACGTGCTACCTGAGAGTGCTTGTTGTGATTTTCATTTATTCAGGTCCTTGCAAAATAACCTCAGTGGTAATTTTAAGGAAAAATAGAGAAAGGTTTTGCAGCAAAATGATTAATATTTAATGGAATAAATATCTAAAGGCATAATTTTGGTTTGTGTTGCATTTCCCTAAGAATCCGTATGATCATACCGAACAAACCAACACACACAAACGTATACACACAGACGCACACACACATACACACACAGAAGTACACACACAAACACATACACATACACACATACATCACACATATACACACACACACATATATGTATATATTTCAATTATAGGTGCAATATTAATTTATAAATTCATGAATCATTCATACAAAAAAAGAAATATAGAGGTTAATGATTTGAATGGCGCGAATACATCTTCGCAAACAATATCAATAAGATACACCAACCCCGAACGTATATGAATGATATGATATTGTCCCTGTTTATAAACAGGGATCATATAATTCATATTCTCGCCATTTAAATCATTAACCTCTATTTTTTTTTTTTGTATGAATGATTCATGAATTTACACACACACACACACACACACACACACACACACACACACATATATATATATATATATATATATATATATAGAGAGAGAGAGAGAGAGAAAGCGTGTGTGTGTGGGTATCAAAAATAAATTTACAAATTTGTGGGTGGGTTCTTCCCATCAAAGAGAGGACAAACGTTCACATAAACATGTCAGCAAACCATTCGTTTTTTGAATTATTAAGTTGAAAGTCAGGTTAACGTAGAGGTTTTGCAATGTATACTAAGTTACATTTGTAAGTCGTTTATATTTTTGGCTAGTCTGTTTTCAAAGTTAATCCTACGAGGCTGGCATTCCGCTCTCACCCTTTCACTGTTGAAACTGTTAAATGTAACCGTCTCTTCTACTCTAATAGTTTCATCACTCGCACCTCTCGCCTGTGGAACTCCCTTTGCTACTCCTGATTCCTTGATAACTATAATCCCCATCTATTCAAATGTAATGTCAATCGATATCTCCAGTTGCCTTGATCTATCCACTATCCTTCTCATCATCATCTCCTCTATCATTCCTATCTGCTCTCGCTCCAAATCCTCTATAACGTCTTGCGGGCTAGTGGCTTCACGCCTTGCTCGGGGTGATATGCTTAAAAAAATAAATAAAAATAGATTGCGATTTATGGAATGATAGATCACGATATTAGTGTAAGCGCTGAGTTGGCTTTGCCTCTTATTCATGATATTAAACACGAATTAAAAAAATATTATGATAACGTCATGATTATAGACAAAGTATATATAATATTCATTATTTATAAAGCACACACTCTCCATCTATTTCAATGTAATTTAAATTTTTATGATATTATACGCTATATTATGATTAATGCAATCTGGAGACTTAATACATATATGCTTAAGAGAAAGCTTTCTTTTAAAAAATGACTTTTGCTAATGCCGAAAATATATATATATATATATATATATATATATATATATATACGTTTGATCTAAATAAACAGATAAGATCAAACATGTATACAAGCGATTACGTACACATTATGGTGAGCAAATAAATATTTATTTATCAGTCGTGTAAACAGAACAGTGCTCAATATAGTTAAACAGAGCTATAAAGTATACATTAATAACTACATATATAAAAACCTTTACAGTACGATACAGAGTTTCATAGCTTTGCCAATTGTCAGGTACAAAAAGCTACAAACTGTTCAATCCGGCTGTTTTTTTTTTGTTGTTTTTTTTCATTTCTGGGTCTCATGGTAACAACGACATATTGAGTGTGAATTTAAATTTGAAGAGTATTAAAATTATAATATATTATTGGAGTATAAATTGAAAATATATTGTGTTGGCAGGAGGATATCGTAAAATAATACTAAGTTTAATAAGGATATGATGTGTTAATGTTTAATGCGTCAACGGCTAAGGTTATTGCAATACGAACTAAAAAAATTGCTAGTTAGCAAATAAAAAGTATAGATAAAGAAAAGAAAATATTAACAATAATAAAAACAATAAAATTAAATACAAAATGAAATCCTAGGTTAAGAACCGTTAAACTATAAGATGGTGTAAAGGAGGCAACAGGACAGTAAATCAATTATAAATAGATATTAGAGGCATGTCATTTGGCGTACTACAGAGATGATAGGACAATTACTCTAGCCAGCATCGAAATATTTGAGAAGAAATATCTGGTTACATTCAATGCCTGGCAAACCAAACTAATTATATTCCATCATCGCCGACCGGAACCCGAACTACCACCAGTCACGATGAACGGATATCCACTCGTAGAAGCCTTGTGCTTTGAAAGACTATTGAATCTCAAACACCTAGCTGACCTCAGGTGGAACTCGCACGTAACATTCATTACTAAAGATGCAGGTAAAATGTTTGACTCCCTGTACCGCTCCATTATGTACCTGTCTCCCCCTGCTAGCCTCTACTTTTACAAGAGCAAGATCAGGTAACAAATAGGCTACTTTTGTCATATTTATGCAGCAGCTTCCTATAGCTCCCTCTCCAACATTGATAGATTCCAAAAGCGTCTCCGAGCCCTTGTTAGTGACGTATTATTATCCACCCTACAAACTCTCTCTCACAGGCGGAATGTGGCTAGCCTCTCGTTGCGCTATCGTTACTTCCACTGAAAGAGCTCGAACGAACTTCATTACTTGGTTCTGCCTGTTCAAAACTTCACGACAAGAAAATATTATGCCACTTACATTTCAATAAACCACCACATTCCCTCGCTATCCGATGCCGAACAGCTTCTTCTGGCGAACCACTCTTTTATGTAACCGACTCCCAAGATGATTTTCCCCCGTCACTAAAATGTTTACCAGTTCAAGTCTAGAGTTACCCGTTATCTTCACCTCCTATCCGCACAAATTTCTTCTTAACCGTCTAAATCGAGTGGTCCCAGGGCCTTGTACAGAATGAACATTATTTTAAAAAATGATAGTTAATATAACAACATTATGAAATTGTTACATAGTGGCACACATATATTTCGATTCAATAGGCTTTAGAATAATTTGAAATATAAACGTTGCCATCTATGTAAGAATCGTTAATAAATAAAACGTAAACATCTGAACTTGCCACTCAAAATGATCCATTCACTAGTCTATATACATAGTTGATCCACCACTCAAACCACATGGATTGAAGATTGCGTTCAAGGATGAATTAGAATGTCGCCACCCTGTATTAACCCGTTTGTCCACTCTTATATTTACACAATCCCTATCACAGATAATAGCACTTCTATTCATAGCTTAAAAATATATTTTTATCATATAAAGTGTGCTATATGTAACTCAACAGTTTCGCTAAAAACGAACAAAGCTTTATTAAAACGTCCTTAATTTTGATGAAAACAATATTTTATCGTTTAAATATTCATGTTATCATTAAGAGGAAAGACGAAATTATTTTTTGATTTTTAATATTTTTTAATATTGAACTAAAAGTTCGTACTTGTTTTCCTAATACGTCCGAAATTTTAGTTAAATATCTTGATTTTTGTCTCTGTAAAATTACATAAAATCAATGATGTATACCATTTTTGAAAAATTTTAAACAAATAATAAATTCTACGTTTAAAAATCTTGTAAAAATCAATTATACCTTTTTCGAAAGTTATTTAAGAATTAGAAAATTTAAGGTTTATTTAACATATCTGGAAACGAACGCTACTTTCTTTGCAGAATAAATTTAGTTTAAAATGAGAAAAACTATTTTTAACATCTGTGACCATTGACAAGCGATCAGTGATTTTTCAACGATATATTGACAGTTAAGGCCAGGGTAATTATCCCACGGAAGAGCAGATATAACGTATTTTGTCTAGTTTAAGTTTTTTATTTTTTTAATTTTAGTTGTACCAACTTATATACCACATAAATTTTAATGAGTAACAAATACTTTCAGCAGTCAAATATTTTTCTTCTTTAGTTTTTTGGTAATTTATCTTTGAACTTACGTTTGTTGATTATGTTTCCTGGAAAAATTAAAAATAATATACAATTTTTAATAATTTATAACTGCTGAGCCTGAGATAAAATTTCGTAACAGACTTACCTATAATTTTTATGTACATCACGTGGAATTTTGCGCTATTATTTTATTATTTTTTACCTCCGTTAATTTTATTGATTATTTTTAATATTATCTCATTTATGAAAAATGTCATATCTGACATAATGCAAAAATAAGATACATATAAATTTCCTAAGATAGATACCTACTAATTGTAGGTAGCCTTCTAATATTTGAAAAGTTATACATTTTTTGATGTGTTAAATTTTGCTCATATCTATTAATTTTAATTGTTTTGTGAAAGTTTTGAAAATAAACAATTTATTACAAATATTTTTTTTCTTTTTACTTTCAAGTAAGTTACTTGGAACTAAAAGAATAATTGATGATTCGCTCTATAAAACAATAAAATTTTCTTTTGTATTCATGCTTCCTACGGTTACCCGTACATTTGAAATAAAACTTTTTTATGGACATAAAAAATGTAACATCCTATTTTAAATACTGTTCTTTTGTAGTGTTTAACAAGCTTTAAAATTTATTATCTGTAAAGACAGATCTACTTATAAGGCTCAGCTTTGAGAATGAATTATAAAATGTAACGTACAATTCTAAAGGAAACTTAAGAAATGTCAAAAGAAAATAAAATTTTTGTAAAAATTAATTTTTCATAGAAAAAATATTGCCTTCCGATAATATAGTCCTTATTCATAAAAGCAACTAAATGCAAGTAATTTTTTTTTTTTTTTTCTGACACAAGACAGTAGCACATCTTTCCTCGGAGTAGGGGCAGCAACGTATTACCTTATTGATAATATGGGATGACCTCTAAAAGAAGTATTATGCTAGCCAGCTATGGGACACACGTTTTTATAAAGTAATGTAAAAGATAAACACGGATATATTTTCAATTGTTTTAATAGAATATTTAATTAGTTCAGCTTACAAATAAAAATGGGTTCAACGATATTCGTACAAAATTATGAGGTTCTTCTTTTTACTTATATTTTTTTTACATGTTGCGAGATCCCAGAAACTGTATTGTCAACGTTTTCGAATTAATTGTTATATGTTTTCAGTGTATTTGAAAGTTTGAAAGATAGGTTAAAATCATTGAAATGTTAGATATCTTATTTCTTTTTAGATTTTAATCTGTTCCCAGGTATGAAAAATTATATCTACTGAAAATTAAAATTTATATATATAATCTATAATTCTATTTAAATATTATGAACAAAGCCCAGGTTGTATAATACGAAGGAAAAAATGACAAATTCATATTCTTCTGATAAAATATTGATATAATTCAGTTCTTCATATCCTATCATCAGAATTCTACTTGTTTGATGCGGCTCTCTCAAAGAGATATATTTTGTCATTGAATACAATTTCATTGTCCTCGATGGGAGCATTTAACGGCATTTTAGATTTCAACTCGTTTTAGAAAGTAGGCTATCTTGACTTCAAAACATATTTTCCTTTATTGTTCTATTATTTTTGTACCTTTGGACATTTTTTTTTGTTACACCAGCCATTCATCCAAGAGTATTATATAGGTTACTAGATGACTCCCTCTGTTTGTTTTGATGTCAGTTTTTCCTGAAAATTGTGAATCCAAGTTTATTTCGTAGATGCTTGTTACAAAAGTCTAATCTAAAAATGGGACTTTCTTTTAACTATCTTTCTAGCCAAATTTCAGTCTTACTAACTTTTCCTTTAATGATAATTAAAAAAAAAGCATTCATCATGTTATTATATTTATGGTAGCTGAATTTTTGGCGGTTGCCTTATCGGATTCTATCGTTCGATAGTGTTAATCAGATAATGGTGCTTTTATCACAGTCACTCTGACATCTCGACCTTCTGGCTGAGATCAAAATGTAATATTTATTATTATCAGCTAAATCTGATTCTATCTCGCTACTTCTATTTTCCCTCGTTTCTTGAAATTTCTCACTGAAAGGAGAGTAGTGCATTTTCCTCTCTTTCCACGCAATCAATACGGAATAATTCATTAATTAAGAAGTATCGTCCGGGCGTAACGGGTATGCGAGCTAAGGAATCGAGGAACAAGCAAAAGTATAGTAGGATGGTCTTCTAGCATGTATTTACATGTTCATAACTCTTGTTTTGGTGTTTGCCAAGGAGAATGAAGGAGAGCAAGTCCACTAAAATCCAGATCACCTACAAGGGTTCACTCTAATTATATTAAAAGATATATATATATATATATATATATATGATAAAAAGGATTAAACACTAATATTCCATGCACTTAATTTATTCAATTGGAATTGTAAATACGATCCAATTCATCAGACCTATAAATTCAGAAAGTAAACAGAAACAACTCCGGAAATAAAAAATAGAATTTAGACAGAGTGTAAGTATGAGAGTGTGGAGGAATGTTAGAGATAAAGAGAGGGGTAACAGACGAGAGAAGGTGCAAGGTTAAAACTTAAAAGAGTGAAGTTTTAGAGAGGTGAGTCAAAGACGGTTTAATGAGAGAAATATGAATGTTGTCGGATGTCTAATATATTAAAGATGTAACCGGAAAGGATACATTTTGTGGTGACAACACACACAATAGACGATCTAAACTTAAAGATCAGAAGAAAAGGGAGGAAGAGGAAAAGAAAAAAAAGGGGTAAGGAGAGAGATGGGGCGGGGAAACTAAAACTGAAGAGTATTTACTGAAAGAGCGGCTGTGTAATTAAGAAAATTTGACAAAATAATATCGACTACAGGATACAAATAAAATATAAACATATAAAAAATAAATATAACGATTATCTAATCTAGCAAGGACCTATATTTTTATGTTCAAAAACACATGCGTATACGCATATACACAGTAACATATACACGTACATACATACATATAGGAGTGTACACACATATATATACCCATGTACACACACACATTATATATATTCTCATATACATATACATACACATATACACACATACATGTATACATATACATACATAAACACACACATACATACATATACACATACATCCACACACATCTACTCCTACATATATATATACAAATTTACACAGATATATAAATACGGAGGCACACATACGGGTACATAAACATATATACATAAAACCTTACATCACCATACAATTACATACACCAATCTAAACAAATAAACAATGTAACCCGATATCTATCCGTCTAACTATACATATATATATATACACCCAGATACATACATACATACATACATTATTTATATATATATATATATATATATATATATATATATATATATATATATATATATTAATCACCACAGAGATACTTCGCTGCCCTACATCAGAATGTCTGACGATCAACTTCTCGAGAGCACCTCTCGGCGGCTGCTCGGTCTCACGTTGACTGCTGACCTGAGATGGAACAAATACATTGAGTCAATTGCTTCGTCCTCAATCAAAGTTGGTTTTAGTTGGCTCATTTTTGTGCCGCGCCAGGAAATTTTTCTCCCCGGAATCGATCCTCCAGATCTACAAATCAACAATTCGCTCTTGCATGGAGTATTGCTGCCATATATATTCTGGGGCCCCTTCTGTTTGCCTCGGGGTTCTTGATAGTCTCCAGAGGCGGATATGCAATATAATTGTCCCAGCTCTGGCATCTCGTCTACAGACAGTTTCTCACAGACGTGTCATCGCCTCTTTCTGTCTGTTTTACACTTACCTTAATGGCAATTGTTCCGAGGAGCCTCATTCGCTGGTTCCCAGACTTCATCAGTTCAAGCGCTCTACGAGTCTGACATCCCGCTCTCACCCTTTCACTGTCGAAACTCCTAAATGTAGCCGTCTCTTCTACTACAGTAGCTTCTCGTCAAGCACCTCTCACCCGTGGAACTACCTTCCCTATTACAGTTTTCCAGAGAGCTATTTCAAATGTAATGTCAACCGACATCTCCAGTTGCCTTGAGCTATCCACTACCCTTCTCCACATCCTTTCTTCTATCACTCCTATTTGATATTCCTACAAATTTTCTGTAATCCCTTGCGTCCTAGTGGCTTCTATGAATGTTGGGGTGAGATATATATATATATATATATATATATATATATATATATATATATATATATATATATTTACAGATAAAATTATACACACACATATATATATATATATATATATATATACAGATACACACACACATATATATAGATACACACACACACATATATATATATATATATATATAGATATATATATATATACAGATACACATATACAGATTTATATATGAGTATATATATATATATATATATATATATATATATAACGATCGCTGAAGGCATTAAATTTCAAGTCAAACTGCACTGTTGATGTCATTTATTTACTTAAAAATATTTTCATTTGACAGAATTTTCTGAAATGCTATAATAATCTTTCAAAGCAAAAAAAAAACATAAAAATATAAATATGTTCAATAAAAACGAGTGTAGTCTGAAAAGGATATGAGGCATTTTATATATTATGTGCATGAATGTAACAAACAATAAGTGGGAATTTGTTTGTAAAAGTATCAAGATTGCTGTGCATCTGTCATCAATATTAAAAATCACTAAATTTGCCTATATCGTTTTAAATCGCCATCCATCTTCTGCCACTTATCATGTAATCCTAAATCAATTCTTCAATGTATACATGTATCTTTTGTCGCATCAATTCGGTCAATACTCATTTGACAATGTCCCTCATTTTAACTAATTTGTTATGTTTTTCTACTTCCGCGTAGCTAGCTCAAATAAATTCTGATAGATATTCCGTATTTACTCTCTAAATACTGCAGTCAAATATGAAAGTTGCTAGTGCCGTCTAATCGTTTTCGCGTACGGTTTTGGAGTCAGGCTGATATCTTGGGTAATGCTTACCGATCAATGTCCTCTGTGACATAAAAGTACCGCCTCCTTCCCTCATCTAAAACTTAACATCAAAACTTCACTAAGATATCTATACACAGCATCTAAACACACACCACACACAAAACACACATCACACACACACACACACACACACACACATATATATATATATATATATATATATATATATATATATATATATAAAAAATTAAAAATTTTCAGGCAAACTGGGTTGTATATTATTTTTTTATTATTTCAATTAGGTTCAATGACTAGTTTCGGCCAGCTTGCCCATCACCAGTTGAAAATAATACTTTCTTGCTAGTAGTCAACTTTATCTGTAGATTTCATTTAATTTTTATCATTAATTTTTGGTCTGTATTTGTATACGACCTCTTTCAAATTGTTTTCAAGATAGGGGATGGCAGATTCGTGACTAAGAATTTCCTCCTTAGTCATTTTGATAGTTTTATTGGTTGATGCGAATGGAATGTGTGTGTTAAGTCTATGTTACCTTTCAGTTCTGTCAGACTATGTGTGATATGTATATATTACTGTTAGTGTGTGTACAAGTGTGAGGCCTCAACATTTCTGAAATCATATCTGTCTGTGATTTATGGTCTTATATATTAATTCTATCTATGTTGTTAATTTTGTGGTTAAGCCCGTCAGGACGAGGTGTTTTGAGGCGCAGAATCCATTTGTCTTCATAATCCCATCGTATTTTTCGAAGGTGATCTTTTCTCCTTATTTCTTTTTTTTTTCTTGTATATATTGAATTTTGCACGGCTTTCAAATTCATGTCATTCTAGCCGGTAATGTTGTTCTACAGGAAATGATCTTTCGTGCGGAGCAGAATTGATTCGATTCTGATAATTATTAAATTTTTAATGAAATGGCCGTTCAGATTTTCGCGCATATTGCTTCTGATATAGTGTGTATTCTAATAGGTAAAATATATTATGAATGTTACAGTAAGAGTTGTGGTAGATTTTGAAAGTAGATTTAGTGACTGAGGTAGCGAACGAATTGCTATGTCTAATGTTGTTACAATATCAGCTCATTTTGTTGATACATGGTTGGAAAAATCCTGTTTTTTATGCTTTTGGTCTATTATGGATTACCTTATCATCTGAAATTTGGTTACTACCTGTAATTTCCCTAGGGTTCTTAGGTCTACTATATGCTAGAAGACCGATTCCTCAAAGTTTTTAGGTTTGGTATGAGATGATGCATTTCCCAGCGACTTTTGATTATCTGAGATAGTGGAGGAAGAGATGTGTTAAAGTGGTTACTAGATGGATGCATCTGGATTTATTTTTAATTTTGTACATTAGAGTGGTTTCTCTTGGCGTGGAAAGATCTTTATTTATTCGTTCCCAGAGTAACTGTCGTTTGTAGACATGTGTTTTGAATTGCTTCGCGAGGTTTTTCGTGTGTTTAATTATTTCTTCATGATTAGAAAATATCATTCAGAGTCTAAGTGCTTTTGAATAGGAAAGGTTTTACTTGATGTGATTTGGGTGGAAAGACCTAAAGTTTAGGTATTTGTGCGTATCGGTGATTTAAGTGTGTAGTGTCGTTCGTGGTTTTATGATTTTATCAATGTATATTTGGTTGTCTAAAAAAGTTATCTATCTTGTTGATTTTTCATGGTCGAACTTAATGGATTCGTTTACCGTGTTTAGGGTTATAAGGTAATGAGTGAGTTTCTCCTCCTTGGCCGTGTATATAACGAAGATATCATCATATATCTTACGTAAAATATGATGTCATTACCAATGAAGTGATAAATATGGATCACCTCAAATTTTCTCATGAAGATTTCGGCATATGATGGATCTGCAACGTTCCAAAGGCACCTCAGCTTACTTGTAGTTAGTGTTTCCGTTGAAGTTGAAAGTATTCAATGTACGAATATGTCCCAAAAGTTTTATGATTACTTCTCTGGAGATATATATATATATATATATATATATATATATATATATATATATATATATATATAGACGATTATCCAACCAAATATTTTATAATCTCATATATATATATATATATATATATATATATATATATGTGTGTGTGTGTGTGTGTGTGTTTGTTTTGTAAAAGGAATTGCAACTAAACAGAAATTTATATACTATTGAAATAGCACATATTTATAGATTATGTAATATTTAATAGTATCCTATATAATTTTAAAATAATGCTTCTGTCTAATACATTTTAAACTATTACTTGGTTCTAAAAAAACTTATGAAAAGGAGTTGTCCAGCATATTGCCACCAACTCATTTGTTGCATTGCTATTTTCGTTAGGTATACTGCAAAACAGACATAGCGCAGTATAAACTTCAACCTGATTATAATTTGTTTCGCAAATAATGTCTCCACGTCTTTCTATCGGCTGCTAACCTATCACGTGCTGGGAAATGCTCTTCCTGAGTCATCTCTATGTGCTTACCGAACTAAACAAGAAGCGTAGTTACACCATCTGAATGGTTGCGATACAGTTGCATGTATGTATATAGTTGAATTTAGGCAAACACATCAACTAATGTTGAAAGAATCACTATAAAAAAAGGTTCTGGTCGTTGATTTTAAATGTTAAATATTGTACTACTGCTTCAGATGACTAATTGAAAAAATAAAATCAATATCTTTAAGAAAAAATGGTTAAAAAATCTATTTTCAACTTTCGATAATTTTAATAATTTATTATCCTCACCTGATATTATGAGATCACAAATACAGACACACAGGCACACACACACACACACACACACACATATATATATATATATATATATGGGTGATTATGTATTGGTATATTAGTTTTTAAAAAATTCACCTGTATTTCTGCTTTTATATTGCATTTCGTAAATATTTAATTATCTGGTATTCTTTTTTACATTTCTGAAATTCTGTTATATTATAAAAATGTAGATGAGATTGGGACATAATGGTGGCCATTCCATACACTTCTCTTCTGTAAACTGTTATGCACAAACAATTCACTTTGTTTCTGCTTTTATATATATATATATATATATATATATATATATATATATATATATATAAATGTCTGTATATATATATATACGCATATATATGGGATATATATATATATATATATATATATATATATATATATATATATATATATATATATATATATTAATCATAAATGATAACTGACTGTAGTAATGATTTAGTTTTAAGCGGAAAGATGATGCCTTGCCTTACATGTTATATACTGTGTTTAAGCCCAATTATAATTATGACGATGAAATGTATGTAAGGTCGAATATTGAATATAAGCTACTACACTTTTTCCCAATATCTTTGTCTCAGTCGTTGTATTTCATTCTATATTTTTAAATAGACCTGTATTAATTTTAAATTCCGAACTTCGTTGTTGTTTTTCATGTCAATACTTTGTTTATAAAGTTATTTCGACATTATAGTAGTATTTCCATTACAAATGTCTTCCTTATTTTTCAGTTAATAATGGCAGGACTGTAAATTCTACAAAACTCTGTTTGGCTCTTTTTCTATAGATTATATGTAAAGTAAAAAATCTGACTGTAAAGAAATATGAAACCATCTAACATGTGTGAGAAAACTTAAACATAATTTTAGACTGTGATAGGAATGCAGGTAAATGAAGTATTAAAACATGTTTGATTTTCTTTATTCAATATAGAATATTGCAATAAATAATTTCTTTAAGAAAATGTACAACTTGCAACGTTGCTTAGTTGATGTTTGAAGAATAAAACAACCACATATCATTACCAATTCTCTCATAATATGAAGAAATATTCCTCACTAAAAACATTTTTCTTATTGAGGACTAGTTTAAGAAAATATAGGGTCTATAGCGTCTGTAAAAATGAGGTCTGCACTTTTTAGAAAATCACAAATATTAAATTATTTATTCGCATAATGATAGAGAGTTTACAAAAATATTTTAAATATGTATACATACATAATAATGATGAAACAAATATTTATGTAATGGCCTCATTATGTCGTTAACTGAGGAATAAATATACACTACACGCAACATAAAAAATAACATCGTTAGATACCGAGTTCCCAAAGAACTCCGATAATATATAACTGGAAAAATATGCTAAAGATCATTAAGTCACTGGTGAAATTTTAATTTTATGGAAGGCTGTAGAGTGTATCAGCCAAATCTTTGTACAAAAATAATATATAACTTGAACAATAATGCATAGAAAAATAAACAATAAACCCGCTCGTAGAAAACTTTAAATTATTGACTATTAAAATAAATTGTACAAACATGCAAAATATGTGCATTCGATTTAATATATAACACGAGAGAGACTTTGACAGCCATGCATAATTAGTTTTCAAGGCTATCTCTTTGTACATGCATTTCTTCATCATCATGGAATTGTATTTCCCATCAGGTTGGACGGCGTCTGTTGGATCTGTCTGCTCCGATAAAGGGAAAAAAAAAAATGAATTAAACTTAGATTACAGAAGAGAAAATTAATATAAAATTTCGGAAAGAGAGGAATACTCGTTACCATATGCAAATATATATTGTTATTTGAATATTCAAGTAGGTTTTAAAGATTTTACCGCAATTTTTTCTCCCCCTTGTTACACGATTGACCCGCATACACAATCGAAAAATCAATAGTCACAAAATGTCTCATCATACGATTTACAAACCAATTATAGATACGTACACATCATATGCTCTTTCTGTTAACTTGACATATTGATCCTAATTTGGACGCTCAAATGTACAAAATAAGAAGGGACAGGCACCTAAATCGCTAGAAAAATTTGCAATGATATTTAGGCAAAATTTACAAATATGTATGGTGTATATTTTTAAGAGGCAAGTCTTATTGCAGATTGTCTCTTTTTTTAAAAATATAAATAAAATCATTCAGCGCTGAAAAATCATGAATCTTTAATTATTTTTTGATCTTCGAGAATTACAATTGTGCGTTCCAATAGTATAATATATAATGCTATTTTTGAGGCGTCAGTTTTTATTTTACGTTCGGAAAAGTTACAGTTCTCTAGGGTCTCAGAACCGTCTCTGGATTTTAGTGCATAACTTACAATTTGAAAAAAAAAATATATATATATACACACATATATATATATATATATATATATATATATATATATATATATATATATATATATATATATACACACACACACACACACACACACACACACACATATATATATATATATATATATATATATATATATATATATATATATATAAGAAGGAGTACATTAAGAAAAGATGCAGGAGATTCCGAAGTCGTCTGGGGGTTGTGGTTAAAGACAATGGTATTTTTTTAAAACAAATTTACTCTTTTACATTTCAATATTTTTTTGTTTAATTTTGGTAAATATAACTCTTAAAATGAGATGACAGAAATTTCAATTTTTGTGTAACTTAGACTAAAATTTATACATCGAAGGCTGTACTCTACTAAGTGTGCTATCAAATATGTTATTTAAATTGACTTCAGTTGTAGATACCCTTTTTCTTCTGGTTCAATTAAAATTTGATTTATTCCACGTAACAGTGTTCTGGGACTTGTTGGTAATATGATGTTCTAACAAATGTATCTTTTGAACAGAGTTTTAAAAAACTGTCAAATTTGTTTCTCATTGATTCATTTACCCCTGCTGAAATTAATTCAGGTGAGAAATAATATCTTTGTCCATTTTCTAGCTGTACTGCTCATTGGATCGTTGGCACTTTCATGGATAGAGAAACTGAATATTATTCAGAAGACATCGTTGGTATTGATATATCGACATTTCTGGTAATTACTGATTTAATCTGGTTAATTTTGGTGTTGGAGAGAAATATAGCAGCATCTAATCTTTTGTTTTTATATTAGCATCCATACTTGAGGGTTTTCACAGATTAACTTTGATGTGAGCATCAAATATTTTTAGAAGGAAAGGGCAGTATTTGGAAATCCACCTATTATCAACTTCATAATGTTTGTCAACCATTGCTTGAAATTCACCATTTTGAAGATTTCATCTCCTGTAATATGCATATCCATATTCACCAGCCTGCGATATTTCTTGGTACACATGTTATCTTTCAGAAAGGGAGAATTTCATATAATTGTACCACCTGGACCGTATGTGATTTCATACAGTGGTTTGTCTTCAGTTGGATCTGACAGTTCAGCAGAAATGATGTTATTAATTTAACTGGAATCATCTTTCTCCATTCAAATAAATAATATGTAAGTATGAAGTATTCCACATTTATGCCACACTACAGTGTAGATATGGCATCCAAATGGATCAGACACCATATATTTTGTGCGTACGTCCATAATATTGATTATTTTCAGCCAAAAACCCTGGCTATAAAATAATGTCTATGAACATGCGACTGAATTAAAGCAGTTCACTTTGAATTTTGGATTTCAAGTGAATTTTATGATTAAATCTGGGTTACCATATTATCTAACATAAGTAATTGCAGTTTGTATTATTTCATGCATGTCTCTTAGGATCCCCATAAAAATGAATGGCAAGATACAAAGTTGGCTTAATTCTATTCCAGCAGCATCATTATTGATTCTATATTTCAATTGAGCATACATATCACATCTGTGTTGTGTGTCATTCCTAAGGTATCGTAATCTCTCTGATTCAATTTTGGTATGCCTGTCAACTGTCTACTTGTGGAACAATTTTTAATTTATGTGTACATGATTAAATGTATTCGTATGAAACATGACATTAACAGCATAGATAGCCATTGCAGAGACGGACTTCTTTTCGCCAGCTTCTGCATAAGCCATGCGAATGTTTAGATGATATCCTTCCTCTCTTTTTAAAAATATTAATAGATACTGTAAGGCATTATATGAGGAATAAGTTCACTTAATCTTTTATCCGTTTGTCTCTCCTATAAATTATAATATCACGATGATATCCAGTCACTTCGTCTTTCATAATTATAGCAACTTCATTGTTCAGATGCATCATATCGCCGAGAATGTTCTCTAGAGGATCTCTTTTCTGAAACTCTCTTATATATATATCTCAAATCAAGACTTGGATCTGGCCCTTGAGCATATTTAAAACTTACCACATAACTATTTTTCAAGTAGCATTTCTTGGCGATTCCACACAATATCAATATCTATATCCTTGTTCGTTTGAAATCTTTGGTCATTCTGATGATTCATATCACTAACAAAGTATATATATATATATATATATATATATATATATATATATATATGTGTGTGTGTGTGTGTGTGTGTGTGTGTGTGTGTGTGTGTAAACAAGGACTTTCTAGATTAGGTAGAGGGTAAATATATCCAATTCTGTGATAAAAATGCAAATACATTGTCCGGCATGAAGGATCTTCGGCCCAAATTAAGTTTGGCTTTGTTGTTTTTCCAGATATTTTTCTAATGATTTTATCCTCTCAATTCACAAGAATGTTTAACGAAAAATTGCACGCAGCAGCATAATCTTCTGATCTTACCGTGCCACTGAAAAAATACAGACCAATATGTTCCCTACTCCACTTATCTGCATCACAATGAGAACAAAGTTTGTGCATGGAACCATTTTGAATTGAGGGTCCAGAAACAGGCATATACATGATCACAATTAAATGCAGCTGAAACCACTGTATTATACTTTTTGCTTGAAGTTGAGTATGGCGTGTCCTGTGTTCATTTTGTTTTTCAAACTTGGATCCGCAAATTCATTTTGTTGTTCAGTTCTCATACTTTGATTTTGAATTCTTAACGATCTTTCCTCCTCAGATTCGTAACTGATCTGTTCTGACTCAGTCCTTGAAGTCTCTCTGATATTTGCTCTTATGATTCTTGTCTGTGCTGTTCATGCCTCTCCCCTGAAGCTCCTGCAATCTTTTTTTCTCTCAGACAATTGCTGTCTCAGTTGTTCATATCTAACTCACTTAAAGACGTTGTGAACTTTGTTCTTCAGATTTTTGCTGCATCCGTTCTTAAACTCTGGCAATCTGTTCTTCAAATCTTCACAATCTTTGTTTCTCTGCAAAAGCTCGCCTCTAGCGCTGCATTGGAAAAGACTTTGGCATTTCCTTCCTAATACTGATTTTTTTAGGAGGCATATTTCTTCTAAAATTTTGTCCAAATATATGCTGTATTTAGGTGTATTTTTTTGTTACTTTCATTTATATTCTCTTCATACACACACACACACACACACACACACACACACACACACACACACACACACACACACACATATATATATATATATATATATATATATATATATATATATATATATATAGAGAGAGAGAGAGTCAACGAAGAAATTATTCATACTTCCATCAATTTTGAATATAATTATCCATTTCTCAGAAAGATGCGTGTTTTTTTTATATGTTAATAAACACAAAAAACATATACATATATATAAAAGTCAATTTTCAGAACAATTGTCTAAATACAACAAATATGACAGGGGAATAATGTAAAACAGGAAAAGACAAAATAATTCCTGCAGTATGAAAAATATTGTTTTTTTAAATTTTACAATACTTATAGTCAATAGCATGGATATACATCTTTATAACTAGCTGCAATCGCTTTCTAACGTTTTTGATGAGATTTAAACAAGACTTTATTGGGATTTTCTTCCATTCTTCAATGGTTACACTTTCTAATTTCTGAAGGTGTTGGGGCACACCCACCTTCTGACTGATCTCTCTACGAAATAGCTCAGTTCTAGAGAGATCAGGTGACCATTGCACTTCCGCCACCCGACTGGAAGATACCGTTGGACTGTAGTCTCTTGCTAATTGTTATTACTAACCTGCGTTCGTTATTACTAATCACTCTGTTGTTAAATACCTCTTCAAATATACCAGTATTTTTCCCTACACCTGTTTCTCTTTATTTGAATACACGCACGCGGGAACACTCCCAACATCTCAACAGTGGCGACGAGGCTTCTAACGGATAAAAAGAACTTACGTTGAAAAATAAATATCACAACAGCGAAAGAAACGATTCAACACGGGAAAATTTAAAAGAGTTCAAGCATTTTTTCACGGCAAAGGATTGAAAAGTTTATCGACAAAATGAAAAATCTGTAAGTTAAACATTAACTTACTGATTAAATTTGAATCTATAATAACCAATTTTTTGTGCTAAAAAAATTTTTTTTGTCGTGCCAGAGAATTTGATTAATCTTTTGGCCCCCCTCAGAGAAAAAAGATAAAAAAAAACACACACATAATTTTGCTTTCTTTTTTCTCTACACATACATAATCATGGAGCAATTTCAATCACCTATGCCGGAACTCATTAAAGATCAGATGCAAAGACAACAAGAGAGTGAAGAACGTTTTAAGAAAGTAATTGAAGAAAATGCAAAACGATTTCTGGTGCTACATTAAAAACAAAATAAAATACGAGAAGAAAATGAAAAGAAACAGTTAGCAATGACTGAACTTATACATAAAGCTATACTGACTAAGCAGAAAGACTCGGATGAAAGCCCTTTTTCTCAAGACACAATATGGTCGACGATCGAAAGTTTTTCCTATAACCCAGAAGAGGAAAAGACTTTCGAAAGATATTACCAAAGATATCAGGACTTTTATGAAGTCGATTGCCAAACATGGACAGATGAGAAAAAGATAAGATTGTTACTACGGAAACTGGGAACGGCAGAACATAATAAATTTATTTGGAATTTGTCTTTTTGGGTAATATAAATATTACCCAAAAAGACAAGAGACTTAAAATTCGACGAAACTATTGAATTACTAAAAGAGCTCTTCAACCCCAGATTTATTTATTTCGATTGACTATCTTTACTTGTTTTTTCTAACGGTTTATTTATCGGGATCGGATTGTTAGTTTGTTTATTTATTTGGATTAATTTAGATTTAATTTATTTAAGTTGTTTTTTATTATTTATTTATTATACTCTATATTTCTATTTACTCTTTTCGGTTTTCGATTTTTAAGTACCGTATTATTTTTTTATCGTTATATAACAATAATAGCTATGTTTTCGTACAACTTTTGGTTTGATTTTTATAGTCTAGTAACTAATAATTGGCCCATATTGGTTTGTTAATTTGTTTAATATTTACTTTATTTATTTGGGTTCATTGATTTTTTTTAGATCTTTTATTTATTTATTCTATTTCGTCTATTCTAACGTGTGTGATTTGCTAATTTGTTTGGGTTAAATTATTTTACTTATTTTGTTGTCATTTTGTTTATTTAATTATTCTTCAGTTTTCGATTTTTAAGTAAAGTAGTAGAAATTTGTTTTCATGTCTGCATCTTGAGATGAGCTTGGATAGTTTATTTAATAATTTATTTTGGTCTGGGAATGTAATGATAGCTATTTTTTCCTCCAAACAAAATTTGCAGGTTTTGGATTGGTTGTTGTAGGCTGATGATCTTTTCCTTATTTTCCAAGATAATTTAGTTGTGATGTACGTTTTGTTTTTAATTTCCCAGATATAATTAGAAAGCATTGTGCAGTTCCCCTTTTTTATATTTGTAAAAGACGTTTTGTGTGCAAAATTTCTTTGTTTCCAGGTTACTTCAGTTACTCCTATTTATACTTTTACTTCATTATATTGTGTTTTTTTCGTGGGTTGGTACATTATGTTGTTTTGTAAGCAATTATCGTTCAGTATTCTGCAGTTACACGTGGTTTTAATTTGTTGATAGTTTTCCTGTTGTTCTTTTTTATTATCGGTGTAACTGCAGCTGATTTTTACTGTGTTTTTGTTGAATATTTTGTGTAGGTTGCTTGATTCCGGGAAGCGTTTTTGTAAGAGTTTGAAGAATATTTTCCTACGTTTGTTTTTACGTTTTTGTTGTTTTGGTTGGTTGAACCATATGATATTTCTTTTCCTGTTGGCCTTTTTTGTGTTCTTTGATGAGTATGTGAGTGTTGCTGGGAATCCACCATCTATTTGGGTTGTTCCATAGTCTTTGGTATCTTTGTTAATTATGGATTCATTGGAAGAATTGTCGCCAAGCCTTTGATAATCTAGTTCTTGTTTAAAACTGCTATTTTTTAACACTTGGTTGTATATAAACTTACTCTCATTAAATTTTTTTTTCTGTTAGAAGACAACCTTTTTATACTTGTGTTGACCGATTTTTGGATATGTTCTATAATCGAGTTCGGGTGATTGTAATGGACATTACTTTAGATTGGGTTTTGACCCTCTATATGAAAGAGGTTAAAGGTATTGTTCGAAATGTCAAGAAAGTTAACTATTTTTAGGTTAGAAGATATATCTAACTTGAAACCGAGACAATTGAAAACTATAACAAACTTTAATGCAGTCTTGAAGTTAGAGCATCATTACTATTGGGAACAATCATTAGACCATCGTCTCTTTAAAGTTCAACTTATTTGAAGTTGATGATCCTACCCAGGTTGTCCAGTATACATATGCCCACCGGGTCTGCTATTTGAGCAGAGTCAAATACCCTATAAGAAAGTCGTAGTTTTAGTTGTTCCTTTTAATCCAAGTTGAGTCATTGTACAATAGTATAAATCTTCTAGATTTTATGAGAATATTTTGTTTATCTTCAGTGATATCAATGCAATGTCTACCAAAATGCAGGATATTTATTAATAATTATTAAGAAATAGATTGGTAAAATCAATTATGTCTCTTTATTTGGGATATATCCGAACAATTGGATTGTGCAAGAGGAGCCATTCCAAAGGTAGACAGGATATTTTGTTGTACGGATAATGTTATTTTTAGAGTATGTTTGGTTTCAGATTAATCCCAATTTGGATTTAGAAGGATTAATTAAGCTGGATTGGATGTTGTTCATAAAAGTGTACTTATGATCTTTAAACAGGCGGTTATCGTTTTTCATATGAGAGGTACCAATCCTGTTAGCAACTTCACCTTTATTGGCATATCTAGCGATGTCATCAATAATAAAGAATAAAGTGTTCTTATTCTTGCCTTTTTCATAAGAACTATTCATTCTATTTTTATTAGTTACTGAAGGTTTAATTTTGTAAATTTTCTTAGATTTGTCAGCATTAATCCATATTTTTATATTTTTATGTCTTAAATGTCTTTAAATATTTTGGAGTGGAAGTGGATTGTATGATTTCTTAAAGTGTATCTTTTAATCAAGTTGAGCATATCAATTTTGAAGGTTTCCATCGCTATTATAGTAGATACTGGTTATTGAAACAGATATCACATTTTTATTATGAATATTGTATTATGTTTATCAGCCTATGTCTCCGAGGAATCTTAATAAAACAATGTGCTCTCCGACAAAAATCAAAATTATGTTTGATGTGCGTAAATATAATATTGTATAAATTTGTGGTATTATTTAATTCATTATATATTTATATGCCCAAAGCAACTGCAAACATGTCTGAAGCAACTGCAAGCATAAGCTATGAATGTACTGAATCGTGTTGTGAAACATATGCCATTCCTTTATCCAAATATAGTAAATCTAATTCTTCGGAAATTGTTGTTAAAAAAAAAAAAAAATCATCAATGGCAAAAAAATAGAAGACCTAAATAAAACAAAATTTTCAATTCTTTGTTGACAAGAAACTCCATTATGACTGTCTTTTAAATGAAGTTCCTGTTTGTCATGTTTCAGAACTTATAACAGCTATTGAAAAAATATTTCCCATGGAACACTGATGTTTCCGAAAAAAAGTTCCACAACAATTTATAGAAAGGTGGTGGAGCGTGGCTTCCTTTCAGGTGTGAAGACGTTCCATGCTTTGCAAAATGCCGAAAACTGCACTTTAGCTTTTGACTCCACGTCACAAGATGGCTGACTGTGTGGTATTGACTATGCTATCATCCTCCCATCTGGTGTCACTGGAACGTCTTCCTGGGGGGATTTCACTGGACTACAAGCAGCATATTTGTGACTGCATCAACAACTAACTAATGTAGGTACAACATCTACTGGCATAATTATTGATTCCACTTTAAACCCATATTTTCGAAAATCAGATGCTGCTTGAGAGATCGGGCTCCTGTTAACCATTCAACAGTTTCGTTATTGGAAAAAGAAAAGGTGGGGGAAGCTGGTAGAACTCTACTGCAATTTACATCATTTGGAGACAATTGCAACAAAGACAGGGAAGGTCCTGAGGAATTGCGATGGAAATATGAGTGCCTACCATGGCGAAATCTTGTAGCATTCAATTCCTTTAGATATAGTGATAAATTGGGCCTTATTTCGAAAATGAAGGCCTTTATTGAAATACAAGGTGTTCCATGGTCTGATATTACTAGATTCCAAGGGAATCGGTTGCATCTAATTTTTTTTTTATCTAGGTGCAACTTATTTTCCCATTTTCGATCAATGCAAGCAATTTGTCTTGGGACTTTCCTCAACAAATAAGACTACTGCAAATCTTCAGCAAATGATTACGGAAGAAGCTGTTATCATAGAGATGCATGGGGAAGATGCTATCAGGATCATGGAAGAGTACCTTCTATAACAATGTGAATAACCAAAGAAACCCCGTTGACACTATGAACATCGTCAAGGGGGTCATTGACAATCGAAGGTACTCACCAAGAAACCTATGTCTATTTTCGGATCCACAAAAGAATTCTTTAGAAATACCTTACAAAAGAATTTATAGCGTCCCTACTAATTGCCCCAGCAAATTAATTCTTATTTCGACAGATTATAAGTGCCTGTTTAAAAGAAACAGTGGAGGTTTTAAGCAGGCAGTGTGAAAAATCTTTCCAGACAATAGAGGCTTCTCCCAGATCAATATTAACATCGGTGAGGCAATATACCATTCTAGCTGAAAGCACCATCGGTGAATTTTGTGAAAGGCAATGGCTATCGCTTAATGCTTCCGTATCAAGCATAAAAGATGTCATCAAGGTCAAGCGGAATCATGTAAGAAGATTCATCGATGAGCTGGAATATGAGCTGTTCCATAAATATTAACCGCATACACTGATGTATGGCAGGCACAAGACAAGGATAAAGAAAAGGCGGCAACAGGAAGCCAAGGAAGAAATTTTTAAAAATGCTCAAGTATAAAAATGACTACCAACAAAAAAAGAAAAGGGCTGACATCCAGAAAACTCTAAAAGAAAAGCCAATTAATTATTTGACTTTTAACTATCCTGAGTGTGGACAAGTCCTGCAAGAAACAAAGTTGGACACACAATTAGACATATTTGGACAATTGATGGTATCAATCTTGAATACATCGTTTACATCAAAAAATATAAAATCAAATTTTATACGATTTCATATCTCAATGATGAAACTGACTACTATCATTTGACGAAATATGAAGTTGGCGCTGACTCTGTATTGCAGGACGTGTATTCGAAAATTAGTCCAGCAATGGTGACGAATAAAAATGCAATGGAAGATAAAGACGGCCCTTTTTAGGCCCACAAAATATTTCTGAAATCTTTTCATCATTATAGATCACGGCTATTTATAATATTTTTAAGGGTATTCGATTAAAATGTTAAAACTTTAAACAATTATCTAATTAATAAAAATATTGAACAATTATTTAATTAATTAAAAGTATTTAAACAATTATATAATTAATAAAAATAGTTTAAACAATTATCTATTTAATAAAAAGTATGAACAGTTATCTAATTATGAAATTTCATTAATAAGGTAATTATTCAAACATTTTTTATTAATTAGAGATTTGTTCAAACATTTTTTATAAAAGTTTGAACAATTATCTGATTAATAAAATAAGTTTAAACAATTATCAAATTAATAAAAATGTAAATAATTATCTAATAAATAAAGTATTAAATAAAGAATATTAGATAATTGCTGAAAAATGTTAATATATAAAAATTACTTGTTAAAAACCAGAGAAAAAGCGTTCGTTTACATTTCGTAAAATTATGTCAATTTTGGCCATTCATAGTAGCCTCATCACCTCGTAACTTCTCAATAACATCGATAACGTCAATGAAGACATGTGAAAATTCAGACACATCATTAAAAAATGTTTGGATACAATTTTTGATGCTATAAATAAGTTATGTTTGTTTCAAATCAGATTAATTTAACTTTAAATTTTCTTAGTTTGCTCAAATAACCTGTCAGAAATATATAATTTATTTTAGAAAGGAGTTTAAATATTTTAAAATTTAAGAAAATGGCCGGTATTAACCCAATTTTTTAAAAAATCGAGCATATATTTGACATTCCAATCTATATAATTTCTATCTGAAATACACCAGAATATTTTACTTAGTGGAAATAAATTTAATCTTTTAGCTTTCAATTAAAGCTAAAATAATATCTTTAAGAATGCTTTTTCATTTTTAAATGAAGCCTTATGTATCGAAAATTGACTGGACGTACCTAATAGATAGATAATAGATAGATAGATAGATAGATAGATAGATAGATAGAGAGAGAGAGAGAGAGAGAGAGAGAGAGTGTGTTAACTAAATGGTTTTTACTTATTAAAACTTATTGAACAAATTAAATTACAGTCGTTTAATAAAAAAAGAAAAGAAAATATATACGAATTGTCACACCAAAAGAAGAAGATATGTTATGCTTAACTATGTATTGAATTTCAAATTGCTCAGATTCATGTTCAGTACAACGCCGAACCATGTCAACAGCACTTCTAAAAACTATTTAACGCTTCAAAGTTTTTTAGAAATTTCATAAGAAATGACTTGTTTTAATTCAGGATATTTGTCAGGTTTCAGCCTTTAAACAAAATCTTTTAGTTTGCCCAACAATAAAACGTCTGCTGTTGTTAGGTCACATAGTTCTTTTCACCACAGCAGGAACTTAAGATTTACCCATTGCCAAACGCGTAAACCATTGTTAATATTAAACTACTTTAATTTATTTTTGTTAAATAAAATATAAGAAATGAAAAATTGCATAGCGTTAATTCATTTCTGCCTGTCATTTTTACAGAAATCAACATATGAATTGCATGCAAGTAGTTTTTAATTTAAAATGTGCAGTTTAAGGTATTTAAGAAAATACAACGCACAAAATGAAAGCCTCTAATTAATTTTCATAATGATAGGCACGATATGGCGTGACTCCAGAGACACACTAGCGAATATTATAGACAATATGTTAGTCATATCAAGCAAAGTTTTCCGGCGACTGTTTCAGGTCAGTAATTAGGCTGATTGTCTCTAGGCTGTTAGTAATCTATCTACACACACACACACACACACACACACACACACACACACACACGCACACACAAATACACACACACACACAATCACATGCGCGCGTGCGCGGTGTGTTTACGTAGGGATCGAGGTATTTGAGCACACATATTTCGTGGAATATATAATGATAACGTTCTAATATGTTACCGGTATTGACCATATTCAAAAATATTCTATGCTTTTTCTGACGAAGCGAGAGTGCATTTAACATGGCACTTTTCAGAGAGTTATAATCACGATTTTTTCGTGGCACTTTTACAATATACAACGACACGGATCTATTCTACGAGAGTACCCATTATTCTACGGGAATACCCAGGAATTCTACCAATTTATACTCATATATTACTTAGGGGAAATTAATGCCGTGAACCACCTGATCCCTCCTAATTTTACCCGTTTCAGAATTACTGCTACAAGCGTTTCTGATTGTATATTTCATGTTCAGTTTTTCAATGTAGATTAAGTGTCTCTGTATAAGCAGGCAGAGTATTTCGAATGTTATATCACCTGTATCATTTGGCCTTCCAGCACAAATTATTCTAATAATTTGGACTATAACATTTGTCGAGTTTTGTATATATTTATTAGAATTAGTATTTTAATTGTCTACACTATTTACATTTTTCGGACTGTTTTTCTCACCTTTGTTGAGATATTCACGACTTTAGGTTTGGGGATTTGTTGACTGAGAGACCACGCAAAAGGACACGGTGAAAGAGGTAATCATGATTGTGATAGCCAACATAAACTCAGAAAACCTAATGGATTTTTGCTCTATAAATGCTGTTTCATTGTATAAGAGCCTTCATCATTTTTCTGAATTTTTTGAGCATATCGACAATTTAGTTTTCAGAATATATTGATTTTCGAATGAATATATATATATATATATATATATATATATATATATATATATATATATATATATGCTACTAGTTGATTGATCAGCACACTCACCCAGAATTTCGTAGGCCTCCATATCCATCCCACACAACAGTGGGTGTGTGTAATTGACTGATTATATTTTCGATTTTACTTTTATATGTTATTATCATTGGTGAAAAGTCTTTTTCCATATTGTTTGACTTCTTGGTGTGCATTTTCGCGTGTGAAGCCATGCGTGTTCCTTTGCACGGATGTGTATATATGTGGGGTGTCGAGATTATTTGTCCTTTTCTTCGTTCTTTTTCACTTTACACTCGCTTGTTAGATTTTTCTCTTTTGTTTCCTTTTCCTCTTTGATTTGATTGTATCCATTTATGGCTTATTATTATGATCTATAGATATGACATCGATCTGAATCTTTGATTTTTGCGCGTTCTAATATTTTGAGTTGGGAGTATTGCGTTTCGTTTTTTACATAAATGATTAAATTAATGATTCAATGATGAATATCAATGATTTTAACTCTTAAATGATAACTACATAACCACACACACATGTATATATATAAATAGAAAAATCGTTTAGCCGTCTCTCTCTACCCGTTGTTTTTAATTTTATTTTAAGCAAGTACCCAAGCCCATATTGCACATCTTGTATTATTATTTCGTGTAATATACCTTCGTTATTTCTACTCTTGTGTTCGTGTTGTTCTTCCTTGGTCCTAACCTGGACCATAATAGATAGCAAGTTAAAGTCACGTCGCCAGTATTCTTATGTTCTAGTGGCCGTAATCTTGCTAGATATAAAATCCCAGCGAGGAATCGTTTAGCCGTCTCTCTCTACCCGTTGTTTTTAATTTTATTGTAACCAAGTAACCAAGACCATATTGGTGAGGGTAAGTTAGAATGCCCTTTGGGACCCCACTGCTCTGCGTTCATTGAAACCAGCAGATTGGTGATACGTAGCCTGAACTCACGCTAGTGACCATGAGAATGAATTCTGAACGTGATCGCTTGTTGCCATAAGTGAGTAGGCATTATGACATATCCACAAAGCTGGATAACCATATTTATTTTTTTTAGAATAGGACAATGGGCCTTATACTAAGTTTAAAATTAGTTTAGTGAAGGAGTCAAATACAAATAAAATATCATTCCTTTCCCTCTGTACGTACGTCTCCTTGTGTCAGCCTGGACACTTTGTCAACTACATCTTTCCAATTCTTTTCTGTTGGTGTTATTGCTGCTGTTGTTGTTGTACGTATCTTATGTAATAGGAGTAGATAGGCTCTCCTACCGCCCGGTCAGTACTCTTCCCCCTTCCCTTGGACAAGTTTAGAGGTTCAAACTATGTTTCCTGTTTAGGAAGGGGTTCCCGGAATTCTCTCTCTCTCCCTGGTCTCTGTCCAAGTGCTGCAGTGTTTCCCCCGTGATGTGTGCAGCCTGTGGCAATACCTCTTCATTCTGAGGGTACACGGTTGACAGTTTCCTGGTTGCTGTTTCTGACTGGTAGTTAGGAGCCCTAACTCTTGCGTAGCGTCTTGAGTGGCTGCTCTGATCAACAATTGCATAATACCGGGGTGTCTGTAGTGCTATGTCGCGCATGGAAAGGTGTCCATTCAGTCACCTCCGGTGGGCAAACATGAGGCCACATTATGATGCAGGCTCTGCCAACTTCTGTCTGCCTACGCCGCGGTTGATAAATGTCTCCTACCTCTACTTCAGGCCTTCTCATTTTCAACCAGAATTCCACATGATGACATACAAAGATCGAAAAGTAAACCTAAACCAGCCCTTCAAAAATCACCTAATTCATTCAGCATTTCATTCTCCAACATCCGTGGCATTAGCACCAATTTCTGCAGCGTGGAATCCTTCCTCACTGCAAACTGCCCGGGTATCCTGGCTCTGTGTGAGACCAACCTTGACCCGTCTATCCCCTCCCCGGATCTCTGGGTCCCCGGCTATCCCCCTCTCCTTAGAAAAGACTCTTAAACCCACATGCACGGCCTTGATGTTTACGTCAAGGACAATCTCTCACTGGCTAGAAAGTTGTCTCTCAAATGGCCAGATTATTCGTACTTGTGTCTCCGGCAATCTCTTCTCAATGCTGTAAGCTATCTGTTTTTCCTTTATCGCTCTCCATCCTCTCAAGACTGCGGAATTATCGATAGCATTTCTGACAGCAATTCTCTCTCTCCATTCTTTTGCTCACATATTGGTGTTTGGCGATTTTAACGCCCATCATACCAAGTGGCTTAAGAATGCTACCACTGATCTTGCAGGCATTCGAATACTTAATTTTTCAGACTCTCAATCCCTCACGCAGATAGTTGACTTCCCCACGCATTTTGCCTTCAACCGGGACGGTAAGACCTATCTTCTGGATCTGTGTTTTACCTCCATCCTCGAATCTTGTAGGACCTCGCAGCTCCGCCCTCTCGGTAACTCCGATCACGCCGTAGTGTCGGTCAACATCTCTTTCAACTCTACCCACTGCAAAGAAAATCCTACTTCTAGAACCTCGTTCTGCTATCAACGAGTTGACTGGGACTCGTTCCGTGATTTCCTCTGCGATGTTCCCTGGGATGTTGTTTTACGCTTCCCGTTCAAGAGTGTACTTCTGAGTGTACCCATACCTGATTTCTCTCTTAGAACTGTGGCCCTGTTGAGTGACTTGCACATAACCCCGTCATTGGTATTGGGCATTATCTCTAATTTAGACCCCCACAAGGCTAGTGGTGGAGATGGGATACCAGCCATTGTCTTGAAGAAATGTGCGCCTGTACTGGCGCTTGTCCTCTCCAAATTATACAACTACTGCCTCAAGGAAATTTTGTTTTCCAGACTGCTGGTAGTTCTCATCGATTGTTCCTGTCTTTAAGAACTCCGCCGACCAGTCTAGCTCTTCTAATTACCGTCCTATCAGTCTCCTTCCTTTCTTCGGCAAAGTCTTCGAAGCTTTAATCAACGCCGAAGTGGTTAACCGCCATAGATCCCATAATCTGCTCTCAGACAGGCAATATGGCTTCCGCTTTCCCAGATCTACAGCTGATGTGCTTACGGCCATCACTGAAATTGTCTGCCAAACTCTTCAGAATAACAAAGAAAATCGCGCCGTGGCCCTAGACATCTCCAAAGTGTTTAATAGTGTTTGGCATACCGCCCTTCTTCGCAAGGTCCAGGGTTCTGGTATTACAGGCCAATTGTTTGACTTAATACAATCATTTCTGTCTAACCGCGAACTGAATATCGTTCTCAACGGATTCTCCTCCATCTCCTATCCCACGATCGCAGGTGTTTCCCAAGGCTCTATTCTAGGCTTTACTCTGTTCCTCATCTACATCAACGATCTTCTGGACGCCATTGATTCCCAAGTATGCATCTACGCGGCGACACTACAATTTACTCCTGCCTCAAAAACAAATCTAGTGTCGCTGACAAAACTAACCTGGCCGGTCGTCTCGAAAAGGACATCCAATCGGTTGTGAACTGGGGCAGTAATTGGCTGGTTAACTTTAACGCCTCAAAAATAAAACTGCTCTCTATTAATAACCTTCCCTGTCTCCCCATTAGAATGTCTGACGCTCAAATTCCCGAGAAGACGTCTTTGTGGCTGCTCAGTATCACCTTGTCTACTGACCTGAGATGGAAAAAATACATTGAGTCAATTGCTTCGTCCACGGCAAGGAAAGTTGGCTCCTTGTGCCGCGCCAGGAAATTTTTCTCCCAGAAATCGATCCTTCAAATCTACAAATCAACCATTCGCCCTTGCGTGGAGTATTGCTGCCATATATGGTCTGGAGCTCCTACTGTTTGCATCGGTGTTCTTGACAAGATCCAGAGACGGATATGCAATATAATTAGCCCCTATCTGCCATGTCGTCGGCAGTCGCTCTCTCACAGACGCGCCTCTCTCTGTCTTTTTTTAAAATTCTTTCATGGTAATTGCTCCAATGTGTTGATTTCGCTGGTTCCCAGACTTCGCGAATTCAAGCGTCCTACGAAGCTGGCATCCCACTCTCACCCTTTCACTGTTGAACTGTTAAATGTAGCCGCCTCTTCTACTCCAATAGCTTCATATCTCGCAACTTTCGCCTGTGGAACTCCCTTACCTATTTCTTTTTCCCTGATAGCGATAATCTCCAAATTTTCAAATGTAATCTCAATCGACATCTCCAGTTGCCTTCATCTATCCAAAATTCTTCTCCCCATCCTTTCCTCTATCATTCCTACCTGCTCCCGCACCAAATCCTCTATAACCCCTTGCGTGCTAGTGGCTTCCTGACTTGCTATATATATATATATATATATATATATATATATATATATATATATATATATATATATATATATCCACATTAGGTTATTATTTTTTTCCCTTTCTTGATTTGGTGGTATCTTATGTATTAATAGTAGGAGATTAGATCTGTAAATATATTTTTTTATTATTGCTTGAATTAATGTGGTTATGTTTGTATTTATAAGCTTGTACATCGAAACACGCGATCAGAAATATACGTATACCAACACACACAAATATATACAAATATATACGCACGTACTCAGACACATGTACACTTACACATGTGCATATAAATATGTACATACACACAGACATAAACAACTCCAAACGAAAAAACCCAACCCTCCATAATTTTTATCTCGATTTATAATATCAAAGCAAAATCAAATAAACTACTATTTAATAAAAAGGAAACATTAAATAAAAGATAACATATGGTATAAGCAAATATTTAATTTAATATATATACATTATTTAACAATAATATATATATATATATATATATATGTGTGTGTGTGTGTCTATGTTTGTTTGCGTGTGGTAGTATGTGTGTGTGTTTGGTGCTGTGTGCGTGCAGGTGAGTGCGTCAATATACGGGAGTATTTATTATATATCCATATTCAAATAACAAATAAAACTTTCTATGAACTCAAGCAACGATAACTTATACCCTAAAAACAGAAAAAAATAACAAAGCACAGACATAAGTGTACACGCGCCTGTGTAGATTATTGCCAACATAACAATAAATGTTTATCCAATAACTTAATAGATAAAGCTATCGTAGTTAATAAAATTAACAAAGAAACATAGGCACCACAGAAAAAACCTTAAAAGAAAGATATTATAACCACAAAATGTCCGTCGAAAGAAAACAAATACACAAACAAACCCTATTAAAATATATATGGGAAAAATATATATATATCCCATCAAAAATTATAAGAGAAATTATATGAACAGCAACCCATACGGTATTAACAGTGAAAATTGTAAATTAGGCTTAGAGGAAAATTGACAATTATTAGATTTAAATAACAAAATAAACGCTTAAACAATAAAACTGAAATAATGAGTAATTAGTAAATGGTACATAAATAAATACTTACTTTTCTAAGCACTAATTATGAATAAATAAATAATATAAATATGATATAAACTTTAAATAAATAAATGAAAGAAATACAATTATTAATAATGATTATTAATCAAGAAATAAGCGAACAAATATATTTCATTTGTAATGGATAGTGGCTCGAACTGAGGAATCGGAGAGCCAAGTTCAAATACAAGTTGAGATCATTACATTCGCTTAAGTGATGATAACCTTGCGAGAGTATGAATTCATTAATTCTATTTTCAACTATGTGTCAACAGCAGAACATCAGTAATTCCAGTTGTATTTACAGCTATTGGATTGATTAAAATCAATAGTAGATATAACATCGATATTATCACAGGAAGGATTCCTAGTAGCCCATTCCTTAAATAAATACGACAAAGTGTGTTTTGCCATTTCTTCTCTCATTTATTTTTATGATTTCATTATTTAGGTGTTAGTACACTTAAAATATGTAGTAGAGATTATTTCTTATCGTATGCTAAAGTCCCGACATTTCTTTCTGTTATTTTATCCAACATTAATAAAAAAAAAACAAAAAAAACATTTCTCTCTTCATGCATATACGTAATTATCATTCTTTCGAATTTAATTCGCGTTATATATTTTTATTTTAGGAAACGTCGATAACACTTAATGTTTTCTATGCTTATATATATATATATATATATATATATATATATATATATATATATATATATATATATATATATATATATATATATGTGTGTGTGTGTGTGTGTGTGTGTGTGTGTGTGTGTGTGTGTCTTAACAATAAAAATGTTTAAAAATAAAAACTCAAACACGCTGGGTCGTGTATTATTATTTTTTGTAATTAGGTTCCTCGAGTACTTTCGGTCAATATGGCCATCATCAGCTGAAAAATTTACTGCTTGTTAGTAGCAGTGAACTACAGGGGTGAATGACTGTCTCTGAAGAAGTTGATATTTCCCTATAGTTTCCATTTTGTTTTTTGTTTTTTGGTTAATTTTAGTCAGTCCTTGTATTGGTCAAAGGCCTTTTTCAAGTTTTTTTAAGGTGTACGTCGACAGCTTTATTGGTTGCTGGGAACGGGATGTGTGTGTTATGTGTTTGTTTTCATTTAGTTTTATTGGGGTGTGTGTGATGTATGTATATCTATATATTTCTATGAGTATATGTATTTGGGAGACCTCATAACCTCGACAAGCATATCGCTCCTCCCGTGTGGATGAGAATAAGAGGGGTTAGGGGAGTCAGCTTGGGTCATTTATGTGTAGGATACTCTTCTATGTAGCAACAGTAGAGTATATTCAACTACGCAGTGATTATAATGTGTGAGAGAGAAATATGGCGGGTGATCTATGGGATTATATATTAATTCTATCTATGGCTCCTTTTCATTTTAGAATTCGATATTTATTGAACTGTTCTAAAGACAACGTAGCTTCGGAATTGCATGGAAACTCATAGAGTATCTTTGTTTAAGTTGATGAATCGCTACCTTCCGTTCATCTTTGGTGTTACACGGGGTTTTGTTGGTCTCTCGCTCAACTGCACCCCACGCATAATAAATTATGGGATTTCAATCTGGGGTGATGTGGTGGCAGAAATTTTCTGACGGCCGTATTTGTGTTCTCCTGCTTGTATGACATGGTACAGAGTCCTGTTGTCAGACGTAGGGTCTTCCAGCAGCCACCCTCTTGACCCAGAAAGCTACTACCTCCTCAAGGTACTTGATGTATGCCTGCGTGTTGAGTCTGAGGCTCTGTGGGAATATGAATGGAGGCATAACCTCACCGCCACTAGTGATCGCTTCAAAAACGTTTGTAATCACTATTAGACTCATCTAACGCTTTCCGAATAAAGTCTTCATATTGACACCAAAAGACACTGAAACGTTCGTATTGAAGCTTCCGGCACGAATTACAAACAGTACAGCATACCGTTTACAAATTTCTGACGCAACTAACCATATTATAATGTGCAGTCGACAAAATCAAAAGCAAAAAGGCGCATGCGCGGAAGTAAAATATAAAACGGTGACAATTTACATATCGCATTTGTATATGACAAGCTACCCAAATTTGGCTCTATCATCAGTCATCATCAATAATGCACTTGCACAGACTTTATCAATACTAATTAATAACTGCAAGGAATGGATCACTGAAGGTATTACATATTTCTTATGTTTATGTTCAATGACTAGGGATCAAATAGGAAGACCGCATAGTTATCGTAATAATTCTGTGCCATACATATATAAGGAAGTAAGATCGCAAAGAGTACATTAATTCTTTTATTCATTTTAATGTGATGAATACTAAACTAATGATACTGATATTATTTGAAGAAGCTTCAAACTTTATAGCCCGTTATATTTTTTGTTCATTTCCAAGAGTGTAAAATTTGGATGGTAAAGTTCAGTTGAGGTAAGAGTGGAGGGATAACAAAAGAATTTGTTAGAACGCAGAGTACATTGAACTTTATTGTACAAATGTTATAATAATTCTGTATTTGAAAATATGCCATTATATGGTAGATGACATAACGTACTTTTGGTCTAGATTCTCTTTAACAGATGGTCGTTCTTACTTCTTCAGCCAGTCTAGATTTACTCATTTACAGATAATGCTATTTTATGAGTCTAGTGATATATATATATATATATATATATATATATATATATATATATATATATATATATAAAACAAACTGGTAAATTATTACGTGTGACGCGTCTCGTCACTTAGGCCTTCAACGGACTAAATTTTTTTATGTTGTAGGTTTATGCTGGGTATTTTAAATATTACATTTTATTAATATATATTTTTGAAGAGGAAAATACGTTGGAAAGACTTTTAATCTTCTGCATTGCACTAATTATTTTATGCCCAATGCGAAACGAAAGGGTTATACAATATTGCAATATAAAAATATGTAATATATATATATATATATATATATATATATATATATATATATATATATATATATATATATATATTATGAAAACTAGGTAATCCGTATGGGTAAACCTAAGGAGGATAAAATCCAGAGAGCTCAATGTAAATTCAGAGCCATTAATTTAAATAAAAACAGACCACTTTAAGGTTCCATGTCATAAATTATTTCACCACAGCCCTTTTAAATGGACTGCAGTTCATCAGACTTTACTTCCAAACAAACAATGGAAAAAAATATATATATATATACAAAAACTGAATCCACCAAAAACTGTATACACACATATATAAACTTCAGGAGAGGAAAAGCATGTTTCGATATTGTAATACTTAATTTATTCAGAGAGCGCGAGATTAATTCAAGTTACCCGTGGACACTATAATCGAAAGACATTGTGACCATTATCTTCTTCCATACATTTATCAGTAGGTCAGACTACTGCCTGGGCAACGTTGGCCAAAGTGCCATTTGGATTCCTGCATATGCATTTTCAATTACTTGTGAAACTATCGCCAATGCCAGAAATATCTTACTACAGTAAACTGTTATCGGAATTTGATAAAACTACGGACGACACGGCATTTCCTACCCTTTTCTGAACAGTATACATTTTTCTGGTGAAAATATATATATATATATATATATATATATATATATATATATATATATGTGTGTGTGTGTGTGTGTGTGTGTATATATATATATATATATATATATATATATATATATATATATATATATATGTGTGTGTGTGTGTGTGTGTGAGGGTATGCTTATGTGTGTGCGGGTGCGTAATCGTTTGTGTATGTGTGTTGCACAGGTTTCATAGAGTTTCATCTATTAGTTATTTTTCCGTGACCTTATACTTAAGGTTACGGAAACTTTTTCTATTTTTGCTCTTTTTTTTATTTAGTGTTGATTTAATTTGTCTGGATTCGAAATAACATATTTGCAAGGGGAAATTATAACATCAAATAGATATCATTTAACCAACTGATCAAAAAAATAATTTACATTCGATTCGACAGGAAAATCCATATTTACGCCGTTCTGTAATTCTACAACCTGATGAGGTATTTTGAAAACCAACTCAATTCTAGTTGATTTCCTTGTCTAATAATCTTAGTCGCTGAAACTTTGAAAATTATATCTGCAGCAATATTTTCACGAAGATTTATCATTTCCTAATGCGTCATGTTCAGTAAATACATATCTATACTTTTGGAATCGATCCCATCTTGATGATGAATAATCAGTTTTCAGTCTACCCGGTTTTACAATGGTGGGGGCATCTGAATCAAGCGTCTGGTCTCTTTTATTAGCTTTCTTTATTAAAAGAAATTAGTTGTTTTATAACTTAGATATGCGGGAAATAATGATAAAGAATCATTGTCTAACACATCGTAGGGAATGTAGTGATCATATTTTGTTTGTTTTTCTTTTTAATTCTCAGCACTTTCTTAGAAATGATTAGTGATTAACTATGAAATTGAGAATAATAGGGTCAAGATCATAATAATAGGGTCAAGATCATAAATTATTTGCAAGTCATCACTTACTCATATTTCACCACTGCATTCTTTTACCTTCAAATAAAGTTTATTTTCTTGAACTATGCAGACCATTTATGGTAATCACCTATTCCAACCGAAATATTTTCAGATGTTTTGTCAATCATCTTCGCTTATATATTTTTAGAGACGAAAAATATTTTTTTATAGTATTTAAAGATAAAACTATTGGATGTAACAGTAAGTTCTATGCTAACAGTATTTTTTAAAGCACACTTCGCTTGTGGGACTCTCTTTCGGCTTCTTGGTTTTCAATCAAGATTTATCTTCAGAAATTTAAATGCAATGTAAATTTTCGTATATTGTTTCCTTAATTCTTGTTCTTCTATTTCCTTCGGCCATTGAGATATTTTTTTTTTCAGATTCTTTCACACTGAGTATCCTCCTGCGTTTCAGTAGCTTTATTGCCTTGCTTTGGTTGAACGTATTAAAAAGATTATGATGAACTATTCATAAATCTAATTTAGTATTAATTAAAACATCATTCTGGCAACTTGTAAACAATGTATATGAAATGTTTGTATATTAAAGCTATTGCCTTATGGTTTTTACACATATGATTAAAACGTATGTACTCGGATATATGACAAAATTATTTACTCATATCTAGATTTCATGCAAGCATTGGCAGGTCATATATTTGGTGACATATGTAATGTTTTTCACACGGTGTTAAAAGTTGTACTGAAAATATTTTATCTTATACCGTGTTAAAAGCAATATTGTCACGCAGACTGGGATACATCCATTATCCCTACAGGTATATGCAAGGACATATATGTATACCTTATCTTTTTATTTATGATATATATTTCTCAGAATCATGTTTTTTTTTCATTGATTCATTAGTTTTCTACGGCTTATCAATACTTTGCCGGTTATTTAAAGCCTGAAAATATATTCATATTGTAAGCATTTATTTTTGGGAGATAATAATTTGCGCGTAAGTGAATATAAAGAATCGGCTCCTCGATTTAGAACCCCGAAGAATTATTCATTACACCATCAGCACAGGCAAGCTTACAGCACCTGCTATTCGGAAGCATTCACCTATCTCAGTAATGACTAGGATGGAAGGTTTTTAACATCAGTATTCGAAGAGAAGCCGGGGTTTCAAAGCTATATAGCCGTAAGCCGTGCGTCTTTTACATGTAGACATAATCTGATAAAATGTGTATATATATATATATATATATATATATATATATATATATATATATATATATATATATATAAAGAAGAGAGAGAGAAACTGCAAACATGTTTGGTTGCAAAGTGGATTTAAAAAAATAATATGCTTTATTTTCCATAATTTTGCAAAACGTTTTTCTGATCTTGTGACCGTCAACAGCCAAAGTATGCTGATTTCCACATATTATCACAAATATTTTTTTCCTTTAAGTTTTTCGATGTTAAATATTCTCTATATGAGGCATTATCTTTTTTGTGTGTTAGTGACCCAAATGACTTTCTTGAACTGGCAGTGAAAAGTTCTGCGTGAAAGGTTATAAAACAATTAAGATTAGTCCGAGAATGATGGAGTACTTTTCGGAATTTTTATCTTTTAATGACCCCTCTGTGTTCATAGATGTAATTCCATTTCGTATTTTTCTCAGCATGCGTGTATATATGTGTATATTCCCTCTCCATACATACACACTTACTCACTACGAGAAATCAGTAAGCACATCTGTACACATACAGACATGTACACACATACCGTCCCATTACAAGGAATCAGTACATACACACACATACACAAATACGTACATACTCTTACGAAACCCCTCCTCCAACCTTATCGATAGCGGAGATAGTGGAGGATCGTAATCTGTGTTATTTTTTTTTTAAATTTTAACATTTTATATTTTACGCAATTTTCGCAAAATATAATTCTTTCCCAAGGGTCTCTTTCCGATTGATCAGGCACGGCCGAGTGGAATCGATTAAGGAACAAACACGATAGGCGACAAACAACAATGGAGACAGGAAATATAAATTTATTAACAAACGTAAAAAAAATGAAGGAAAGGTAAAATAAAAATAAACGGCCAAAACAAAAATGACAATATCTCAAGAATAAACATTTAAATATTGTGGACAATATAGCGGGAGGAGATACTTCCATGAATTTACCGAACATATGCTATATTTGCACGAATTTACAAAACATCCAAATTTTAAGGCAAGTAGAAAGAAATATATAATAAAATGGATGTCATGCTGGACTTGCATGAAAATACAAACATGAAAAAGAAATATATTTAAACACAAAAGAAGAAGAAAAAAAAAAAAAAATTATCTCGTAATAAACGTTCTTTTCTACTGTCTTTTATATTTTCTACTCCTTTTCTTTCTCTTTTATCCTTTTTATTTTTATAAGCGTTTTCTTTTGAGGTCTTTTCTTACTCCCTCTCTTTCTCTTTCTCGTCGTCTAGGGGCTTGGCCGGCGATGAAGCTGAAAATGCCTTCCCTCTCTTTTTTGTCTCGGTGTACTGTAGCAGCATTCTCGTTCAAGGTGGTCTGTTTTTTCTTCCTTTCTCTTTCGTCCTTTGTTTAATGGCTTGGTGACAGTTGAAACAGCTTTCTTTTCCATTCTTCTTCATCTCTGTTTGACATCCTTCGAGATATTTTCTTCCTCTCTTTCCTTTTCCCATAAGTATCTCCCTTTGAGATCTTTCCCCGCTTTCTTCTTTTCTTTTTCTGCAAGATGTCTTCTGTCTCTCTTTCACCTCGATGTAGCGGCATTCCCTATACGTCGTAAAACGGATCTTTCTATTCAACTCAGAGATGAATTCTCCTCGCATTTTCGCAAACACGTCTTCTCAGTCTTTAGACCTGAACACAACACATGTATTTTCCTCAAAGACGTCTTTTAAGCCTACAGACCTGGAGAAATTTCGCGGACACTTCTTCCCAGTCTTTAGACCTGAACAAATTTTTCGAACACGTCTTTTCGGCCTGCGGGCCTAAACCAAACTGATTTTCCGTTTCACTATTTGTTTCGTTTCTTTTCTTGTCACGTGATCAATTTTTAAATACGAACTCTTTCCCATTATTGGTGGAAGGATGTCATTGACACCTTCTCTCAACTGCAGGGTCAGAAAAAGGATAGTTTAAAGTGTTTCAACTTCTCCTCTCTGGAATCTACCCGTGTAAATCATGCTGTCAATACTTTGACCAAAAAAGAAGGAAAGGGTACATTCTGGTTAATCTTTGTCGCCACTAAGTCTAGCTATCTCTTTGGGTTTACCGTCTTTACGTTTCTGCACGTACTGGGCTCTTTATTTTAGAATGCTTCTAAAATATAAGCAATGGTATAGTTTTATAATAGATTTAGATGGAGCTCGTAACAATACACATACTTCCCAAATTACATGGTATCAGTATACATACACACATACATACGTACACACATACTACCTAAGTGGTGTGGGTTTTGTGTGTGTGCCTGTGCGTAGTTCTACTGATTTTGTCACTATATATATATATATATATGTGTGTGTGTGTGTGTGTGTGTGTGTGTACATTCGTGCCCAACAGACACTTGGTGGTCAGCGTGCGTGCATGTATTTGTGTGGTTTGATCACTGTATTTGGCCATTATGTGTGCCTGTTGTGTGCTTTTGTGTGTGGGTTATGATCAATTTAGTTCTGGTTTAAATTTGTTTAGGAAGTTTGTTTTTCTTGTATTTGTTCGTAAGAATAATTGTCTGATATATTGTCATAATTTTAAATTTCCCCCGGTTATATTTGAAGATATGTTGTGATAGAAAATTTTTCCTGTTGTCTGTATTTTTTTTTGCCTGATGACCGTCGCTAGACCAGGAAAACGTGCTGCAAAATTATGGAAAAGAAAGCATAATATTTTTTTTTTAAATCCACATTACAACGACAAAAGTTTGCTGTTTCTCTCTTCTTGTTAATATACAGATGTTTTTTGTCGTTGGGACTACTATAACTTCTTTCTGTTATATAACTACAACGAAAAAATGCCGGGAACTGAAAAGAAAAACATAGAACAACAACCTGAGTTATTCAAGCTTACCAACATAAACAGGAACTACTGAAGGAAGAAATAAAGAAATTTAACAATAAAGTGGATATTATAATGCTACAAACCACATCACAACAAACCAGGGAACACAGCTGCAACACAGAAAAACTGAAAACATTTCAAAACACCTTGAAAATATTAAACAATTACACATCCAAGAATAAGCGTACAAAACGAAAAGACAGAATTTCCGAATGTAGAACAACCTGCTTAACCAAAGGATACTGGCATATTTCAATGCCATCAAAAATAAAGAAACAACAAAAATATACAAAAACTTTATAGAAATGGATGAAATATTGATTCGAAGCAAATGCCGCGAAAATATTAACCCACAAGACACGGAGTACCATAAACAAATAAAAAATCACACGAAGCATAACAAAAATGTAGCCCTAAATCGAAATACAAGAAGACAAAACAATACTCTTCACAAAGAAATACACAGAGATTGATAACAAATTATTAACAAAAATGAAGGAATTATGTCCCAAAGAAACTTACAAATTGCTGTCAGAAATATGGGAGTCAAAATGTAAAAGAGACGAGAAAAATCTCAGAATATCTTGAAAATAAAGATAACATTTTTGAAAGCATTACAAAGAAAAGAAAAATTTGAAAATGAGACAAACCCCCAAAAAGCCAATATAAACTCACAAAAAACACAGTACTCAACACAAAACAACCATCAGCATATACAGAGAAAGACACGCTAGAGAATCAAAAACCCGAATACCTACTACCACACACAAACAGACCGCAAGGTAAGCACTCTAACACATTCTAACATACGCAAACCCATCCACAAACAAACCAACAATATAAGCATCTTAATACATTCTACCATGCGCAAACAAATCCACAAACAAAACATAACAAATACAGTTATGAACATATGCTGACCAGCGCAAAAAAACAAACCTGCACACACAATGACACAAACAAAGATCACAATACACACACATTCACAAAACCAACACTTACAAATACTAAAATTCTGCCTTGCTCCGAAAAGCAATATAGCAGACCCCAAAAAAGATCTTAAGGAATTTGAACACAAATTGAAACTAAAAGAAATGTTTAATAATAACGAAAATATTAAGGATGAGTCACTGTAAAAAACCAAATCCAATTTATTCCCAAACAAAAATAATAATAATAACAATGAGTTAAATATATTTTCTCTGAAAATCTGGAACCTCGACCTACAA
>CAHIKZ030004065.1:0-29778 GCA_903632075.3 Acanthosepion pharaonis
CAGCGAATTATGATTTCCAATAAAAAATGCGGTGGACGCAAAGTGGTGATCACTGTATATTTCCTTCTTCTCGGTGCTTTATATTTACCTTTCCCTTCTTTAATGTGCCATTAGGGAAAGCAAAACCCTCATCTAAAACTTGTTCGAAATTATTTTCATTAGAATTCATTGAGGCAGCGTAGGAAGCACTGCATTCAACTCAGCGAATTGCGATTTCCAATAAAAAATGCGGTGGACGCAAAGTGGGTGATCACTGTATATTTCCTTCTCGGTGTTTTATATTTACCTTTCCTTCTTTAATGTGCCATTAGGGAAAGGCAAAACCCTCATCTAAAACTTGTTCGAAATTATTTTTCATTAGAATTCATTGAGGCAGCGTAGGAAGCACTGCATTCAACTCAGCGAATTGCGATTTCCAATAAAAAATGCGGTGGACGCAAAGTGGGTGATCACTGTATATTTCCTTCTCTCTGTGCTTTTTATATTTACCTTTCCTTCTTTAATGTGCCATTAGGGAAAGGCAAACCCTCATCTAAAACTTGTTCGAAATTATTTTTCATTAGAATTCATTGAGGCAGCGTAGGAAGCACTGCATTCAACTCAGCGAATTGCGATTTCCAATAAAAATGCGGTGGACGCAAAGTGGGTGATCACTGTATATTTCCTTCTCTCGGTGTTTTATATTTACCTTTCCTTTTAATGTGCCATTATGGAAAAGCAAAACCCTCATCTAAAACTTGTTCGAAATTATTTTTCATTAGAATTCATTGAGGCAGCGTAGGAAGCACTGCATTCAACTCAGCGAATTGCGATTTCCAATAAAAATGCGGTGGACGCAAAGTGGGTGATCACTGTATATTTCCTTCTCTCGGTATTTTTTATATTTACCTTTCCTTCTTTAATGTGCCATTAGGGAAAGGCAAAACCCTCATCTAAAAAACTTGTTCGAAATTATTTTTCATTAGAATTCATTGAGGCAGCGTAGGAAGCACTGCATTCAACTCAGCGAATTGCACTTCCACTAAAATGCGGTGACGCAAGGTTGATCACTGTATATTTCCTTCCCGGTGCTTTGAGACACCTTCCCTCTTTAATGCCATTAGAAAACCTAAAACCTCATCTAAAACTTGTTCGAAATTATTTTTCATTAGAATTAATTGAGGCAGAGTAGAAGCACTGTATCAATTCTTCAGCGAATTGCGATTTCACTCAAAAATGCAGGACGCAAAGTGGTGATCATCGTATATTTCCCTTCTTCCTTGGTGTTTTTATATTTACCTTTCCCTCTTTAATGTGCCATTAGGAAAGGCAAAACACACATCTAAAACTTGTTCGAAATTTATTTTCATTAGAATTAATTAAGGCAGCGTAGGAAGCACTGCATTCAACTCAGCGAATTGCGATTTCCACTTAAAAATGTGGTGGACGCAAAGTGGGTGGTCACCGTATATTTCCCTTCTCTCTGTAAGTTTTATATTTACCTTTCCCTTCTTTAACATGTGCCATTAGGAAAGGCAAACACTCATCTAAAACTTGATCGAAATTATTTTTCATTAGAATTAATTAAGGCAGAGTAGAAGCACTGCATTCAACTCAGCGAATTGCGATTTACTAAAAATGCGGTGGACGCAAAGTGGGTGATCACTGTATATTTCCTTTCTCTGTTGCTTTATATTTACCTTTCCTTCTTTAATGCGCCATTAGGGAAAGGCCAAAATTTCATCTAAAACTTGATCGAAATTATTTTTCATTAGAATTAATTGAGGCAGCGTAGGAAGCTAATTGCATTCAAATCAGCGAATTGCGATTTCCAATAAAATGCGGTGGACGCAAAGTGGGTGATCACTGTATTTCCTTCTCTCTTTGGTTTTTTATATTTACCTTCCCTTATTTAATGTGCCATTAGGGAAAAGGCAAAACACTCATCTAAAACTTGTTCGAAATTTTTCATTAGAATACATTGAGGCAGCGTAGAAGCACTGCAGGAATTAACCTCAGCGAATTGTGATTTTACTAAAAATGCGGTGGACGCAAAGTGGGTGATCACTGTATATTTCCCTTCTCTCGGTGTAAGTTATATTTACCTTTCCTTTATTTAATGTGCTATTAGGGAAAGGCAAAAACCCCATCTTAAAACTTGATCGAAATTATTTTTCATTAGAATTATTGGCAGCGTAGGAAGTACTGCATTCAACTCAGCGAATTGCGATTTCACTGAAAAATGCGGTGGACGCAAAGGATCACTGTATTTCCTCTCTCTGTGTTTTATATTTACCTTTCCCCTCTTTAATGTGCCATTAGGGAAAGGCCAAAACCTCATCTAAAATTGATCGAAATTATTTTCATTAGAATTCATTGAGGCAGCGTAGGAAGCACTGCATTCAACTTCAGCGAATTGGAGATTTCAATAAAAAATGCGGTGGACGCAAAGGTGATCACTGTATATTTCCTTCTCTCTGTGGTTTATATTTACCTTTCCTTATTTAATGTGCCATTTAGAGAAAGGCAAACCCTCATCTAAAACTTGTTCGAAATTATTTTTCATTAGAATTCATTGAGGCAGCGTAGGTGCCACTGCATTCAACTCAGCGAATTGCGATTTACTAAAAATGTGGTGACGCAAAGTGGTGATCATCTTTATATTTCCTTCTTCTCAGTAAGTTTTATATTTACCTTTCCCTCTTTAATGTGCCATTGGGAAAGGCAAAACCTCATCTAAAACTTGTTCGAAATTATTTTTCATTAGAATTATTGAGGCAGCGTAGGAAGCACTGCATTCAACTCAGCGAATTGCGATTTAACAAAAATGCGGTGGTCGCAAGTGGGTGATCACCTTATATTTCCTTCTGGTGCTTTTATATTTACCTTACTTTTCTTATCGTGCCATTAGGGAAAGGCAAAAACCCTCATCTAAAACTTGTTCGAAATTATTTTTCATTAGAATTAATATTGAGGCAGCGTAGGAAGCACTGCATTCAAATCCAGCGAATTGCGATTTCCAATAAAATGCGGTTGACGCAAAGGGTGGATCACTGTATATTTCCCTTCTCTCGGTTTTTTATATTTACCTTTCCCTTTTTAATGTGCCATTTGGGAAAGGCAAACCTCATCTAAAACTTGTTCGAAATTATTTTTCATTAGATTCATTGAGGCAGCGTAGGAAGCACTGCATTCAACTCAGCGAATTGTGATTTAACAAAAATGCGGTGGACGCAAAGTGGGTGATCACTGTATATTTCCTTCTCTCGGTGCTTTATATTTACCTTTCCCTTCTTAATGTGCCATTAGGGAAAGGCAAAACCTCATATCTAAAACTTGTTCGAAATTATTTTTTCATTAGAATTCATTGAGGCAGGGTAGGGAAGCACTGCATTCAACTCAAAGGAATTGCGATTTCCACTTTAAAAATGCGGTGGACAAAGTGGGTGATCACCGTATATTTCCCTTCTCTTCGGTTTTTATTTACCTTTCCTTTCTTTAATGTGCCATTAGGGAAAGGCAAAACCCTCATCTAAAACTTGATCGAAATTATTTTTCATTAGAATTCATTGAGGCAGCGTAGGAAGCACTGCATTCAACCCAGTTGAATTGTGATTTACTAAAAATGTGGTGGACGCAAAGTGGTGATCACTGTATATTTCCTTCTCTGTCTGTGCTTTATATTTACATTTCCCTCTTTTTTAATGTGCCATTAGGGAATGGCAAAACCCTCATCTAAAAATCCTGTTCGAAATTATTTTCATTAGAATTCATTGAGGCTTGGAGGAAGCACTGCATTCAACTCAGCGAATTGCGATTTCGACAAAAAAATGCGGTGGACGCAAAGTGGGTGATCACTGCATATTTCCCTTCTCTCGGTGCTTTATATATTTACCTTCCCTTCTTTAATGTGCCATTAGGAAAAGGCAAAACCTCATCTAAAACTTGTTCGAAATTATTTTTCATTAGAATTAATTGAGGCAGTGTAGGAAGCACTGCATTCAACTCAGCGAATTGCGATTTCAATAAAAAATAAACCGACGCAAAGGGGTGATCACTGTATATTTCCCTTCTCTGTGCTTTATATTTACCTTTCCTTATTTAATGTGCCATTAGGGAATGGCAAAACCTCATCTAAAAGTTGTTCGAAATTATTTTTCATTAGAATTCATTGAGGCAGCGTAGGAAGCACTGCATTCAACTCAGCGAATTGCGATTTCCACTAAAAATGCGGTGGACGCAAAGGGTGATCACTGTATATTTTCTTGTCGGTTTATATTTACCTTTCCCTTCCTTAATGTGCCATTAGGGAAAGGCAAACCCTCATCTAAAACTTGTTCGAAATTATTTTTCATTAGAATTATTGAGGCAGCGGGGAAGCACTGCATTCAACTCCAGCGAATTGCGATTTTACCGAAAAATGCGGTGGACGCAAAGTGGGTGACTGTATATTTCTTCTCTCTGTGCTTTATATTTACCTTTCCTTCTTTTAATGTGCCATTAGGGAAAGTCAAAACCCCATCTAAAACTTGATCGAAATTATTTTTTCATTAGAATTAATTGAGGCAACGTAGGAAGCACTGCATTCAATTCAGCGAATTGCGATTTCCAATAAAAATGCGGTGGACGCAAAGTGGTGATCACTGTATATTTCCTTCTCGGTGCTTTATATTTACCTTTCCTCTTTTAATGTGCCATTAGGGAATGGGAAACACTCATCTAAAACTGGATCGAAATTATTTTCATTAGATTTCATTGAGGCAGCGTAGGAAGCACTGCATTCAACTCAGCGGATTGGCGATTTAATGAAAAATGCGGTGGACGCAAAGTGGGTGATCATCATATTTCCTTCTCTCGGTGTTTTATATTTACCTTTCCCTTTTTAATGTGCCATTAGGGAAAGGCAAAACCTCATATCTAAAAACTTGATCGAAATTATTTTTCATTAGAATTCATTGAGGCAGCGTAGGAATAATTGCATTCAATTCAGCGAATTGCGATTTCACGAAAATGCGGTGGTCGCAAAGTGGGTGATCACTGTATATTTCCTTCTCTCGGTGTTTTATATTTACCTTTCCCTCTTTAATGTGCCATTAGGGAAAGGCAAAAACCCTCATCAAAACTGGATCGAAATTATTTTCATTAGATTTCATTGAGGCAGCGTAGGGAAGCACCGTATCTAATTCAGAATTGCGATTTCCACGAAAATGCGGTGGACGCAAAGTGTGATCACTGTATATTTCCTTCTCTGTAAGTTTATATTTACCTTTCCCTTCTTTAATGTGCCAATAGGAAAGGCAAAACACCCATCTAAAACTTGTTCGAAATTATTTTTCATTAGATTTCATTGAGGCAGCGTAGGAAGCTAATTGCATTCAATTCAGCGAATTGCGATTTCCAATAAAAAATGCGGTGGACGCAAAGTGGGTGATCACTGTATATTTCCCCTTCTCTCGGTGTTTTTATTTACCTTTCCCTTCTTTAATGTGCCATTAGGAAAGGAAAACCTCACCTAAAACTTGATCGAAATTATTTTCATTAGAATTCATTAAGGCAGCGTAGGAAGCACTGCACTCAATTCAGCGTATTGCGATTTCCAATAAAAATGCGGTGGACGCAAAGTGGGTGATCACTGTATATTTCCCTTCTCTCGGTGTTTTATATTTACCTTCCCTTCTTTAATGTGACATTAGGGAAAGGCAAAACCCCATCTAAACTTGATCGAAATTATTTTTCATTAGGGAATTCATTGAGGGCAGCGTAGGAAGCACTGCATTCAATTCAGCGCATTGATTTTGAATAAAAAAAACGGTGGACGCAAAGTAAGATCACTCGTATATTTCCTTCTCTCTGTGCTTTATATTTACCTTTCCCTTTCTTTAATGGTACTAGAGAAAGGCAAACACTCATCTAAAACTTTAATCAGTTATTTTTTCATTAGAATTCATTAAGGTAAAGCGTAGGAATCACTGCATTCAACTCAGCGAATTGCGATTTTGAACAAAAACACGGTGGACGCAAAGTGGTGATCACTGTATATTTCCTTCTCCGGTGCTTTATATTTACATTTCCTTCTTTAATGTGCCATTAGGGAAAGGCAAACCCTCACCTAAAACTTGATCGAAATTATTTTTCATTAGAATTCATTAAGGCAGCGTAGGAAGCACTGCACTCAATTCATCGAATTGCGATTTCGACTAAAAAATGCGGTGGACGCAAAGTGGGTGATCACTGTATATTTCCTTCTCTCTGTGTTATATTTACCTTTCCCTTCTTTAATGTGCCATTAGGGAAGGCAAAACATTCATCTAAACTTGATCGAAATTATTTTCATTAGAATTCATTAAGGCAGCGTAGTGTGAAGCACTGCATTCAACTCTGAAGGAATTGCGATTTCCAATAAAAATGCGGTGACGCAAAGGGTGATCACTGTATATTTCCTTCTCTGTGCTTTTCTATATTTCATCTTTCCTTCTTTAATGTGCCATTAGGGAAAGGCAAAACCTCATCTAAAACTTGTTCGAAATTATTTTTCATTAGAATTCATTGAGGCAGCGTAGGAAGCACTGCATTCAACTCAGCGAATTGCGATTTCCAATAAAAAATGCGGTGGACGCAAAGTGGGTGATCACTGTATATTTCCTTCTCTCGGAAAGCTTTATATTTACCTTTCCTCTTTAATGTGCCATTAGGGAAAGGCAAAACCTCATCTAAAACTTGTTCGAAATTATTTTTCATTAGAATTCATTGAGGCAGCGTAGGAAGCACTGCATTCAACTAAGCGAATTGCGATTTAAATAAAAAAATGCGGTGGACGCAAAGTGGGTGATCACTGTATATTTCCTTCTGTCGGTGTTTTCTTTATATTTACCTTTCCCTTCTTTAATGTGCCATTAGGGAAAGGCAAAAACCCTCATCTAAAACTTGTTCGAAATTATTTTTCATTAGAATTCATTGAGGCAGCGTAGGAAGCACTGCATTCAACTCAGCGAATTGCGATTTCCAATAAAAATGCGGTGGACGCAAAGGGTGATCACTGTATATTTCCCTTCTTCTGTGCTTTATATTTACCTTTCCCCTTCTTTAATGTGCCATTAGGGAAAGGCAAAAACCTCATCTAAAACTTGTTCGAAATTATTTTTCATTAGAATTCATTGAGGCAGCGTAGGAAGCACTGCATTCAACTCAGCGAATTCCGATTTCCAATAAAAAAATGCGGTGGACGCAAAGTGGGTGATCACTGTATATTTCCCTTCTCTCGGTGTTTTATATTTACCTTTTCCTTCTTTAATGTGCCATTATGGAAAAGGCAAAACCCTCATCTAAAACTTGTTCGAAATTATTTTCATTAGAATTCATTGAGGCAGCGTAGGAAGCACTGCATTCAACTCAAAGGAATTATGATTTCACTAAAAAAATGCGGTGGACGCAAAGTGGGTGATCACTGTATATTTCCTTCTCTCGATGTTTTATATTTACCTTTCCCTTCTTTAATGTGCCATTAGGGAAAGGCAAAACCTCATCTAAAACTTGTTCGAAATTATTTTTCATTAGAATTCATTGAGGCAGCGTAGGAAGCACTGCATTCAACTCAGCGAATTGCGATTTCCAAATAAAAAATGCGGTGGACGCAAAGTGGGTGATCACTGTATATTTCCCTTCTCTGGTGCTTTATATTTACCTTTCCTTCTTTAATGTGCCATTAGGGAAAGGCAAAACCTCATCTAAAACTTGTTCGAAATTATTTTCATTAGAATTCATTGAGGCAGCAAAGGAAGCACTGCATTCAACTCAGCGAATTGCGATTTCAAATAAAAATGCGGTGGACGCAAAGTGGGTGATCACTGTATATTTCCTTCTCTCAGTGCTTTATATTTACCTTTCCCCTTCTTTAATGTGCCATTAGGAAAGGCAAACCCTCATCTAAAACTTGTTCGAAATTATTTTTCATTAGAATTCATTGAGGCAGCGTAGGAAGCACTGCATTCAACTCAGCGAATTGTGATTTCCACTAAAAATGCGGTGGACGCAAAAAGGGTGATCACTGTATATTTCCTTCTCTCGGTTTATATTTATTTTCCTTCTTTAATGTGCCATTAGGGAAAGGCAAAAACCTCATCTAAAACTTGTTCGAAATTATTTTCATTAGAATTCATTGAGGCAGCGTAGGAAGCACTGCATTCAACTCAGCGAATTGCGATTTCCAATAAAAATGCGGTGGACGCAAAGTGGGTGATCACTGTATATTTCCCTTCTCTCGGTGCTTTTATATTTACCTTTCCCTTCTTTAATGTGCCATTAGGGAAAGGCAAAACCTCATCTAAAACTTGTTCGAAATTATTTTTCATTAGAATTCATTGAGGCAGCGTAGGAAGCACTGCATTCAACTCAGCGAATTGCGATTTCAAATAAAAAATGCGGTGGACGCAAAGTGGGTGATCACTGTATATTTCCTTTCTCGGTGTTTTATATTTACCTTTCCCTTCTTTAATGTGCCATTAGGGAAAGGCAAAACCTCATCTAAAACTTGTTCGAAATTATTTTTCATTAGAATTCATTGAGGCAGCGTAGGAAGCACTGCATTCAACTCAGCGAATTGCGATTTCCATAAAAAAATGCGGTGGACGCAAAGTGGGTGATCACTGTATATTTCCTTCTCTCGGTGTTTTATATTTACCTTTCCTTCTTTAATGTGCCATTAGGGAAAGGCAAAACCTCATCTAAAACTTGTTCGAAATTATTTTCATTAGAATTCATTGAGGCAGCGTAGGAAGCACTGCATTCAACTCAGCGAATTGCGATTTCCAATAAAAATGCGGTGGACGCAAAGGGTGATCACTGTATATTTCCCTTCTCGGTGTTTTATATTTACCTTTCCTTCTTTAATGTGCCATTAGGGAAAGGCAAAAACCTCATCTAAAACTTGTTCGAAATTATTTTCATTAGAATTCATTGAGGCAGCGTAGGAAGCACTGCATTCAACTCAGCGAATTGCGATTTCCACTAAAAATGCGGTGGACGCAAAGTGGGTGATCACTGTATATTTCCTCTCTCTGTGCTTTATATTTACCTTTCCCTTCTTTAATGTGCCATTAGGGAAAGGCAAAACCCTCATCTAAAACTTGTTCGAAATTATTTTTCATTAGAATTCATTGAGGCAGCGTAGGAAGCACTGCATTCAACTCAGCGAATTGCGATTTCCAATAAAAATGCGGTGGACGCAAAGTGGCTGATCACTGTATATTCCCTTCTCTCTGAAGCTTTATATTTACCTTTTCCCCTTCTTTGATGTGCCATTAGGGAAAGGCAAAACCCTCATCTAAAACTTTTTGGAAATTATTTTCATGAGAATTCATTGAGGCAGCGTAGGAAGCACTGCATTCAACTCAGCGAATTGCGATTTCCAAAAAAAATGCGGTGGACGCAAAGAGAGTGATCACTGTATATTTCCCTTCTCTCGGTGCTTTTTATATTTACCTTTCCTTCTTTAATGTGCCATTAGGGAAAGGCAAAACCCTCATCTAAAACTTGTTCGAAATTATTTTTTCATTAGAATTCATTGAGGCAGCGTAGGAAGCACTGCATTCAACTCAGCGAATTGCGATTTCCAATAAAAAATGCGGTGGACGCAAAGTGGGTGATCACTGTATATTTCCCTTCTCTCGGTGCTTTATATTTACCTTTTCCTTCTTTAATGTGCCATTAGGGAAAGGCAAAACCCTCATCTAAAACTTGTTCGAAATTATTTTTTCATTAGAATTCATTGAGGCAGCGTAGGAAGCACTGCATTCAACTCAGCGAATTGCGATTTCCAATAAAAAATGCGGTGGACGCAAAGTGGGTGATCACTGTATATTTCCTTCTCTCGGTGTTTTTATATTTACCTTTTCCTTCTTTAATGTGCCATTAGGGAAAGGCAAAACCCTCATCTAAAACTTATTCGAAATTATTTTTCATTAGAATTCATTGAGGCAGCGTAGGAAGCACTGCATTCAACTCAGCGAATTGCGATTTCCAATAAAATGCGGTGGACGCAAAGTGGGTGATCACTGTATATTTCCTTCTCTCGGTGTTTTATATTTACCTTTCCCTTCTTTAATGTGCCATTAGGGAAAGGCAAAAACCTCATCTAAAACTTGTTCGAAATTATTTTTCATTAGAATTCATTGAGGCAGCGTAGGAAGCACTGCATTCAACTCAGCGAATTGCGATTTCCAAAAAAAAATGCGGTGGACGCAAAGTGGGTGATCACTGTATATTTCCCTTCTCTCGGTGCTTTATATTTACCTTTCCCTTCTTTAATGTGCCATTAGGGAAAGGCAAAAACCCTCATCTAAAACTTGTTCGAAATTATTTTTCGTTAGAATTCATTGAGGCAGCGTAGGAAGCACTGCATTCAACTCAGCGAATTGCGATTTCCAATAAAAATGCGGTGGACGCAAAGTGGGTGATCACTGTATATTTCCTTCTCTCTGTGTTTTATATTTACCTTTCCTTCTTTAATGTGCCATTAGGGAAAGGCAAAACCCTCATCTAAAACTTGTTCGAAATTATTTTTCATTAGAATTCATTGAGGCAGCGTAGGAAGCACTGCATTCAACTCAGCGAATTGCGATTTCCAATAAAAATGCGGTGGACGCAAAGTGGGTGATCACTGTATATTTCCTTCTCTCGGTGCTTTATATTTACCTTTCCTTCTTTAATGTGCCATTAGGGAAAGGCAAAACCCTCATCTAAAACTTGTTCGAAATTATTTTTCATTAGAATTCATTGAGGCAGCGTAGGAAGCACTGCATTCAACTCAGCGAATTGCGATTTCCAATAAAAAATGCGGTGGACGCAAAGTGGGTGATCACTGTATATTTCCTTCTCGGTGCTTTATATTTACCTTTCCTTCTTTAATGTGCCATTAGGGAAAGGCAAAACCCTCATCTAAAAACTTGTTCGAAATTATTTTCATTAGAATTCATTGAGGCAGCGTAGGAAGCACTGCATTCAACTCAAGCGAATTGCGATTTCCAATAAAAATGCGGTGGACGCAAAGTGGGTGATCACTGTATATTTCTTCTCTCTCTGTGCTTTTTATATTTACCTTTTCCTTCTTTAATGTGCCATTAGGGAAAGGCAAAAACCTCATCTAAAACTTGTTCGAAATTATTTTTCATTAGAATTCATTGAGGCAGCGTAGGAAGCACTGCATTCAACTCAGCGAATTGCGATTTCCAATAAAAATGCGGTGGACGCAAAGTGGGTGATCACTGTATATTTCCTTCTCTCTGGTGCTTTATATTTACCTTTCCTTTCTTTAATGTGCCATTAGGGAAAGGCAAAACCTCATCTAAAACTTGTTCGAAATTATTTTCATTAGAATTCATTGAGGCAGCGTAGGAAGCACTGCATTCAACTCAGCGAATTGCGATTTCCAATAAAAATGCGGTGGACGCAAAGTGGGTGATCACTGTATATTTCCCTTCTCTCGGTGCTTTATATTTACCTTTCCTTCTTTAATGTGCCATTAGGGAAAGGCAAAACCTCATCTAAAACTTGTTCGAAATTATTTTTCATTAGAATTCATTGAGGCAGCGTAGGAAGCACTGCATTCAACTCAGCGAATTGCGATTTCCAATAAAAATGCGGTGGACGCAAAGTGGGTGATCACTGTATATTTCCTTCTTCTCGGTGCTTTATATTTACCTTTCCTTCTTTAATGTGCCATTAGGGAAAGGCAAAACCCTCATCTAAAACTTGTTCGAAATTATTTTTCATTAGAATTCATTGAGGCAGCGTAGGAAGCACTGCATTCAACTCAGCGAATTGCGATTTCCAATAAAAAATGCGGTGGACGCAAAGTGGGTGATCACTGTATATTTCCTCTCTCTGTGCTTTATATTTACCTTTCCCTTTTAATGTGCCATTAGGGAAAGGCAAAACCTCATCTAAAACTTGTTCGAAATTATTTTTCATTAGAATTCATTGAGGCAGCGTAGGAAGCACTGCATTCAACTCAGCGAATTGCGATTTCAAAAAAATGCGGTGGACGCAAAGTGGGTGATCACTGTATATTTCCTTCTCTCTGTGCTTTATATTTACCTTTCCCTTCTTTAATGTGCCATTAGGGAAAGGCAAAACCCTCATCTAAAACTTGTTCGAAATTATTTTTCATTAGAATTCATTGAGGCAGCGTAGGAAGCACTGCATTCAACTCAGCGAATTGCGATTTCAATAAAAATGCGGTGGACGCAAAGTGGGTGATCACTGTATATTTCCTTTCTCGGTGCTTTATATTTACCTTTCCCCTTTTTAATGTGCATTTAGGGAAAGGCAAAACCCTCATCTAAAACTTGTTCGAAATTATTTTTCATTAGAATTCATTGAGGCAGCGTAGGAAGCACTGCATTCAACTCAGCGAATTGCGATTTCCAATAAAAATGCGGTGGACGCAAAGTGGGTGATCACTGTATATTTCCTTCTCTCGGTGCTTTATATTTACCTTTCCTTCTTTAATGTGCCATTAGGGAAAGGCAAAACCTCATCTAAAACTTGTTCGAAATTATTTTTCATTAGAATTCATTGAGGCAGCGTAGGAAGCACTGCATTCAACTCAGCGAATTGCGATTTCCACTAAAAATGCGGTGGACGCAAAGTGGGTGATCACTGTATATTTCCCTTCTCTCGGTTTTTTATATTTACCTTTTCCTTCTTTAATGTGCCATTAGGGAAAGGCAAAAACCTCATCTAAAACCTGTTCGAAATTATTTTTCATTAGAATTCATTGAGGCAGCGTAGGAAGCACTGCATTCAACTCAGCGAATTGCGATTTCCACAAAAAATGCGGTGGACGCAAAGTGGGTGATCACTGTATATTTCCTTCTCTCTGTTTTTATATTTACCTTTCCCTTCTTTAATGTGCCATTAGGGGAAAAAACCCCTCATCTAAAACTTGTTCGAAATTATTTTTCATTAGAATTCATTGAGGCAGCGTAGGAAGCACTGCATTCAACTCAGCGAATTGCGATTTCCAATAAAAATGCGGTGGACGCAAAGTGGGTGATCACTGTATATTTCCTTCTCTCGGTGCTTTATATTTACTTTTCCTTCTTTAATGTGCCATTAGGGAAAGGCAAAACCTCATCTAAAACTTGTTCGAAATTATTTTCATTAGAATCATTGAGGCAGCGTAGGAAGCACTGCATTCAACTCAGCGAATTGCGATTTCCAATAAAAATGCGGTGGACGCAAAGTGGGTGATCACTGTATATTTCCTTCTCTCTCGGTGCTTTATATTTACCTTTCCTTCTTTAATGTGCCATTAGGGAAAGGCAAAACCCTCATCTAAAACTTGTTCGAAATTATTTTTCATTAGAATTCATTGAGGCAGCGTAGGAAGCACTGCATTCAACTCAGCGAATTGCGATTTCCACTAAAAATGCGGTGGCCGCAAAGTGGGTGATCACTGTATATTTTCCTTCTCGGTGTTTTATATTTACCTTTCCTTCTTTAATGTGCCATTAGGGAAAGGCAAAACCTCATCTAAAACTTGTTCGAAAATTATTTTCATTAGAATTCATTGAGGCAGCGTAGGAAGCACTGCATTCAACTCAGCGAATTGCAATTTCCAATAAAATGCGGTGGACGCAAAGTGGGTGATCACTGTATATTTCCCTTCTCTCTGTGCTTTATATTTACCTTTCCTTCTTTAATGTGCCATTAGGGAAAGGCAAAACCTCATCTAAAACTTGTTCGAAATTATTTTTCATTAGAATTCATTGAGGCAGCGTAGGAAGCACTGCATTCAACTCAGCGAATTGCGATTTCCAATAAAAATGCGGTGGACGCAAAGTGGGTGATCACTGTATATTTCCTTCTCTGTGCTTTATATTTACCTTTCCTTCTTTAATGTGCCATTAGGGAAAGGCAAAACCCTCATCTAAAACTTGTTCGAAATTATTTTCATTAGAATTCATTGAGGCAGCGTAGGAAGCACTGCATTCAACTCAGCGAATTGCGATTTCCAATAAAAATGCGGTGGACGCAAAGTGGGTGATCACTGTATATTTCCTCTCTCTGTGCTTTATATTTACCTTTCCCTTCTTTAATGTGCCATTAGGGAAAGGCAAAACCCTCATCTAAAACTTGTTCGAAATTATTTTTCATTAGAATTCATTGAGGCAGCGTAGGAAGCACTGCATTCAACTCAGCGAATTGCGATTTCCACTAAAAAATGCGGTGGACGCAAAGTGGGTGATCACTGTATATTTCCTTCTCTCTGTGTTTTTATATTTACCTTTCCTTCTTTAATGTGCCATTAGGGAAAGGCAAAAACCCTCATCTAAAACTTGTTCGAAATTATTTTTCATTAGAATTCATTGAGGCAGCGTAGGAAGCACTGCATTCAACTCAGCGAATTGCGATTTCCAATAAAAATGCGGTGGACGCAAAGTGGGTGATCACTGTATATTTCCTTCTCGGTGTTTTATATTTACCTTTCCTTCTTTAATGTGCCACTAGGGAAAGGCAAAAACCTCATCTAAATCTTGTTCGAAATTATTTTTCATTAGAATTCATTGAGGCAGCGTAGGAAGCACTGCATTCAACTCAGCGAATTGCGATTTCCAATAAAAATGCGGTGGACGCAAAGTGGGTGATCACTGTATATTTCCCTCTCTCGGTGTTTTATATTTACCTTTCCTTCTTTAATGTGCCATTAGGGAAAGTCAAACCCTCATCTAAAACTTGTTCGAAATTATTTTTCATTAGAATTCATTGAGGCAGCGTAGGAAGCACTGCATTCAACTCAGCGAATTGCGATTTCCACTAAAAATGCGGTGGACGCAAAGTGGGTGATCACTGTATATTTCCTTCTCTCTGTGCTTTATATTTACCTTTTCCTTCTTTAATGTGCCATTAGGGAAAGGCAAAACCTCATCTAAAACTTGTTCGAAATTATTTTTCATTAGAATTAATTGAGGCAGCGTAGGAAGCACTGCATTCAAATCAGCGAATTGCGATTTCCAATAAAAAAATGCGGTGGACGCAAAGTGGGTGATCACTGTATATTTCCTTCTCTCTGTGTTTTTATATTTACCTTTCCTTCTTTAATGTGCCATTAGGGAAAGGCAAAACCCTCATCTAAAAACTTGTTCGAAATTATTTTTCATTAGAATTCATTGAGGCAGCGTAGGAAGCACTGCATTCAACTCAGCGAATTGCGATTTCCAATAAAAAAATGCGGTGGACGCAAAGTGGGTGATCACTGTATATTTCCCTTCTCGGTGTTTTTATATTTACCTTTCCTTCTTTAATGTGCCATTAGGGAAAGGCAAAACCCTCATCTAAAACTTGTTCGAAATTATTTTTCATTAGAATTCATTGAGGCAGCGTAGGAAGCACTGCATTCAACTCAGCGAATTGCGATTTCCAATAAAAATGCGGTGGACGCAAAGTGGGTGATCACTCTATATTTCCTATTCTCTCTGTGCTTTATATTTACCTTTCCCTTCTTTAATGTGCCATTAGGGAAAGGCAAAACCCTCATCTAAAACTTGTTCGAAATTATTTTTCATTAGAATTCATTTAGGCAGCGTAGGAAGCACTGCATTCAACTCAGCGAATTGCGATTTCAATAAAAATGCGGTGGACGCAAAGTGGGTGATCACTGTATATTTCCTTCTCTCGGTGTTTTATATTTACCTTTCCTTCTTTAATGTGCCATTAGGGAAAGGCAAAACCCTCATCTAAAACTTGTTCGAAATTATTTTTCATTAGAATTCATTGAGGCAGCGTAGGAAGCACTGCATTCAACTCAGCGAATTGCGATTTCCAATAAAAATGCGGTGGACGCAAAGTGGGTGATCACTGTATATTTCCTTCTCTCGGTGCTTTATATTTACCTTTCCTTCTTTAATGTGCCATTAGGGAAAGCCAAACCCTCATCTAAAACTTGTTCGAAATTATTTTTCATTAGAATTCATTGAGGCAGCGTAGGAAGCACTGCAATCAACTCAGCGAATTGCGATTTCCAATAAAAAAATGCGGTGGACGCAAAGTGGGTGATCACTGTATATTTCCTTCTCTGTGTTTTATATTTACCTTTCCTTCTTTAATGTGCCATTAGGGAAAGGCAAAAACCCTCATCTAAAACTTGTTCGAAATTATTTTTCATTAGAATTCATTGAGGCAGCGTAGGAAGCACTGCATTCAACTCAGCGAATTGCGATTTCCAATAAAAAATGCGGTGGACGCAAAGTGGGTGATCACTGTATATTTTCCTTCTCGGTGCTTTATATTTACCTTTCCTTCTTTAATGTGCCATTAGGGAAAGGCAAAAACCTCATCTAAAACTTGTTCGAAATTATTTTTCATTAGAATTCATTGAGGCAGCGTAGGAAGCACTGCATTCAACTCAGCGAATTGCGATTTCCAATAAAAATGCGGTGGACGCAAAGTGGGTGATCACTGTATATTTCCTTCTCTCGGTGCTTTATATTTACCTTTCCCTTCTTTAATGTGCCATTAGGGAAAGGCAAAACCTCATCTAAAACTTGTTCGAAATTATTTTTCATTAGAATTCATTGAGGCAGCGTAGGAAGCACTGCATTCAACTCAGCGAATTGCGATTTCCAATAAAAATGCGGTGGACGCAAAGTGGGTGATCACTGTATATTTCCTTCTCTCTGTGTTTTATATTTACCTTTCCTTCTTTAATGTGCCATTAGGGAAAGGCAAAACCCTCATCTAAAACTTGTTCGAAATTATTTTTCATTAGAATTCATTGAGGCAGCGTAGGAAGCACTGCATTCAACTCAGCGAATTGCGATTTCCAATAAAAATGCGGTGGACGCAAAGTGGGTGATCACTGTATATTTCCTTCTCTCTGTGCTTTATATTTACCTTTCCTTCTTTAATGTGCCATTAGGGAAAGGCAAAACCTCATCTAAAACTTGTTCGAAATTATTTTTCATTAGAATTCATTGAGGCAGCGTAGGAAGCACTGCATTCAACTCAGCGAATTGCGATTTCCAATAAAAATGCGGTGGACGCAAAGGGTGATCACTGTATATTTCCCTTCTCTGTGCTTTATATTTACCTTTTCCTTCTTTAATGTGCCATTAGGGAAAGGCAAAACCTCATCTAAAACTTGTTCGAAATTATTTTTCATTAGAATTCATTGAGGCAGCGTAGGAAGCACTGCATTCAACTCAGCGAATTGCGATTTCCAATAAAAAATGCGGTGGACGCAAAGTGGGTGATCACTGTATATTTCCTTCTCTCTGTGCTTTATATTTACCTTTCCTTCTTTAATGTGCCATTAGGGAAAGGCAAAACCTCATCTAAAACTTGTTCGAAATTATTTTTCATTAGAATTCATTGAGGCAGCGTAGGAAGCACTGCATTCAACTCAGCGAATTGCGATTTCCAATAAAAATGCGGTGGACGCAAAGTGGGTGATCACTGTATATTTCCTTCTCTCTGTGTTTTATATTTACCTTTCCTTCTTTAATGTGCCATTAGGGAAAGGCAAAACCCTCATCTAAAACTTGTTCGAAATTATTTTTCATTAGAATTCATTGAGGCAGCGTAGGAAGCACTGCATTCAACTCAGCGAATTGCGATTTCCAATAAAAATGCGGTGGACGCAAAGTGGGTGATCACTGTATATTTCCTTCTCTGCTTTTTATATTTACCTTTCCTTCTTTAATGTGCCATTAGGGAAAGGCAAAACCTCATCTAAAACTTGTTCGAAATTATTTTTCATTAGAATTCATTGAGGCAGCGTAGGAAGCACTGCATTCAACTCAGCGAATTGCGATTTCCAATAAAAATGCGGTGGACGCAAAGTGGGTGATCACTGTATATTTCCTTCTCTCGGTGCTTTATATTTACCTTTCCTTCTTTAATGTGCCATTAGGGAAAGGCAAAACCCTCATCTAAAACTTGTTCGAAATTATTTTTCATTAGAATTCATTGAGGCAGCGTAGGAAGCACTGCATTCAACTCAGCGAATTGCGATTTCCAATAAAATGCGGTGGACGCAAAGTGGGTGATCACTGTATATTTCCCTTCTGTGTGTTTTATATTTACCTTTCCTTCTTTAATGTGCCATTAGGGAAAGGCAAAACCCTCATCTAAAACTTGTTCGAAATTATTTTTCATTAGAATTCATTGAGGCAGCGTAGGAAGCACTGCATTCAACTCAGCGAATTGCGATTTCCAATAAAAAATGCGGTGGACGCAAAGTGGGTGATCACTGTATATTTCCTCTTCGGTGCTTTTATATTTACCTTTCCTTCTTTAATGTGCCATTAGGGAAAGGCAAAACCCTCATCTAAAACTTGTTCGAAATTATTTTTCATTAGAATTCATTGAGGCAGCGTAGGAAGCACTGCATTCAACTCAGCGAATTGCGATTTCCAATAAAAAATGCGGTGGACGCAAAGTGGTGATCACTGTATATTTCCTTCTCTCTGTGTTTTATATTTACCTTTCCTTCTTTAATGTGCCATTAGGGAAAGGCAAAACCTCATCTAAAACTTGTTCGAAATTATTTTTCATTAGAATTCATTGAGGCAGCGTAGGAAGCACTGCATTCAACTCAGCGAATTGCGATTTCCAATAAAAAATGCGGTGGACGCAAAGTGGGTGATCACTGTATATTTCCCTTCTCTCGGTGCTTTATATTTACCTTTCCTTCTTTAATGTGCCATTAGGGAAAGGCAAAACCCTCATCTAAAACTTGTTCGAAATTATTTTTCATTAGAATTCATTGAGGCAGCGTAGGAAGCACTGCATTCAACTCAGCGAATTGCGATTTCCAATAAAAATGCGGTGGACGCAAAGTGGGTGATCACTGTATATTTCCTTCTCTCTGTGCTTTTTATATTTACCTTTCCTTCTTTAATGTGCCATTAGGGAAAGGCAAAACCCTCATCTAAAACTTGTTCGAAATTATTTTTCATTAGAATTCATTGAGGCAGCGTAGGAAGCACTGCATTCAACTCAGCGAATTGCGATTTCCAATAAAAATGCGGTGGACGCAAAGTGGGTGATCACTGTATATTTCCTCTCTCGGTGCTTTTATATTTACCTTTCCTTCTTTAATGTGCCATTAGGGAAAGGCAAAAACCTCATCTAAAACTTGTTCGAAATTATTTTTCATTAGAATTCATTGAGGCAGCGTAGGAAGCACTGCATTCAACTCAGCGAATTGCGATTTCAATAAAAATGCGGTGGACGCAAAGTGGGTGATCACTGTATATTTCCCTTCTCTCGGTGCTTTATATTTACCTTTCCTTCTTTAATGTGCCATTAGGGAAAGGCAAAACCTCATCTAAAACTTGTTCGAAATTATTTTTCATTAGAATTCATTGAGGCAGCGTAGGAAGCACTGCATTCAACTCAGCGAATTGCGATTTCCAAAAAAATGCGGTGGACGCAAAGTGGGTGATCACTGTATATTTCCCTCTTCTCGGTGCTTTTATATTTACCTTTCCTTCTTTAATGTGCCATTAGGGAAAGGCAAAAACCTCATCTAAAACTTGTTCGAAATTATTTTCATTAGAATTCATTGAGGCAGCGTAGGAAGCACTGCATTCAACTCAGCGAATTGCGATTTCCAATAAAAATGCTGTGGACGCAAAGTGGGTGATCACTGTATATTTCCTTTCTCTCGGTGCTTTTATATTTACCTTTCCTTCTTTAATGTGCCATTAGGGAAAGGCAAAAACCTCATCTAAAACTTGTTCGAAATTATTTTTCATTAGAATTCATTGAGGCAGCGTAGGAAGCACTGCATTCAACTCAGCGAATTGCGATTTCCACTAAAAATGCGGTGGACGCAAAGTGGGTGATCACTGTATATTTCCTTTCTCGGTGTTTTATATTTACCTTTCCTTCTTTAATGTGCCATTAGGGAAAGGCAAAACCCTCATCTAAAACTTGTTCGAAATTATTTTTCATTAGAATTCATTGAGGCAGCGTAGGAAGCACTGCATTCAACTCAGCGAATTGCGATTTTCTAAAATGCGGTGGACGCAAAGTGGGTGATCACTGTATATTTATTCTCGGTGTGCTTTATATTTACCTTTCTTCTTTTTAATGTGCTATTAGGGAAAGGCAAAACCCTCATCTAAAACTTGTTCGAAATTATTTTTCATTAGAATTCATTGAGGCAGCGTAGGAAGCACTGCATTCAACTCAGCGAATTCCGATTTCCAATAAAAATGCGGTGGACGCAAAGTGGGTGATCACTGTATATTTCCCTTCTTCTCGGTGCTTTATATTTACCTTTTCCCTTTTAATGTGCCATTAGGGAAAGGCAAAACCCTCATCTAAAACTTGTTCGAAATTATTTTTCATTAGAATTCATTGAGGCAGCGTAGGAAGCACTGCATTCAACTCAGCGAATTGCGATTTCAATAAAAATGCGGTGGACGCAAAGTGGGTGATCACTGTATATTTCCTTTCTCTGGTGTTTTATATTTACCTTTCCCTTCTTTAATGTGCCATTAGGGAAAGGCAAAACCCTCATCTAAAATTTGTTGGTAATTATTTTTCATTAGAATTCATTGAGGCAGCGTAGGACGCACTGCATTCAACTCAGCGAATTGCGATTTCCAATAAAATGCGGTGGACGCAAAGTGGGTGATCACTGTATATTTCCTCTCTCGGTGCTTTATATTTACCTTTTCCTTCTTTAATGTGCCATTAGGGAAAGGCAAAACCCTCATCTAAAACTTGTTCGAAATTATTTTTCATTAGAATTCATTGAGGCAGCGTAGGAAGCACTGCATTCAACTCAGCGAATTGCGATTTCAATAAAAAATGCGGTGGACGCAAAGTGGGTGATCACTGTATATTTCCTTCTCTCGGGTGTTTTATATTTACTTTTCCTTCTTTAATGTGCCATTAGGGAAAGGCAAACCCTCATCTAAAACTTGTTCGAAATTATTTTTCATTAGAATTCATTGAGGCAGCGTAGGAAGCACTGCATTCAACTCAGCGAATTGCGATTTCCAATAAAAATGCGGTGGACGCAAAGTGGGTGATCACTGTATATTTCCTTCTCGGTGTTTTATATTTACCTTTCCTTCTTTAATGTGCCATTAGGGAAAGGCAAAACCTCATCTAAAACTTGTTCGAAATTATTTTTCATTAGAATTCATTGAGGCAGCGTAGGAAGCACTGCATTCAACTCAGCGAATTGCGATTTCCAAAAAAATGCGGTGGACGCAAAGTGGGTGATCACTGTATATTTTTCTCTCTCTGTGTTTTATATTTACCATTTTCCTTCTTTAATGTGCCATTAGGGAAAGGCAAAAACCTCATCTAAATCTTGTTCGAAATTATTTTTCATTAGAATTCATTGAGGCAGCGTAGGAAGCACTGCATTCAACTCAGCGAATTGCGATTTCCAATAAAAATGCGGTGGACGCAAAGGGTGATCACTGTATATTTCCCTCTCTCGGTGTTTTTATATTTACCTTTCCTTCTTTAATGTGCCATTAGGGAAAGGCAAAACCCTCATCTAAAACTTGTTCGAAATTATTTTTCATTAGAATTCATTGAGGCAGCGTAGGAAGCACTGCATTCAACTCAGCGAATTGCGATTTCCAATAAAAATGCGGGGGACGCAAAGTGGGTGATCACTGTATATTTCCCTTCTCTCGGTGCTTTATATTTACCTTTCCCTTCTTTAATGTGCCATTAGGGAAAGGCAAAACCCTCATCTAAAACTTGTTCGAAATTATTTTTCATTAGAATTCATTGAGGCAGCGTAGGAAGCACTGCATTCAACTCAGCGAATTGCGATTTCCAATAAAAAATGCGGTGGACGCAAAGTGGGTGATCACTGTATATTTCCTTCTCTCGGTGTTTTATATTTACCTTTCCTCTTTAATGTGCCATTAGGGAAAGGCAAAACCCTCATCTAAAACTTGTTCGAAATTATTTTTCATTAGAATTCATTGAGGCAGCGTAGGAAGCACTGCATTCAACTCAGCGAATTGCGATTTCCAATAAAAAATGCGGTGGACGCAAAGTGGGTGATCACTGTATATTTCCTTCTCTCTGTGTTTTTATATTTACCTTTCCTTCTTTAATGTGCCATTAGGGAAAGGCAAAACCTCATCTAAAACTTGTTCGAAATTATTTTTCATTAGAATTCATTGAGGCAGCGTAGGAAGCACTGCATTCAACTCAGCGAATTGCGATTTCCAATAAAAATGCGGTGGACGCAAAGGGTGATCACTGTATATTTCCTTCTCTCGGTGCTTTATATTTACCTTTCCTTCTTTAATGTGCCATTAGGGAAAGGCAAAACCTCATCTAAAACTTGTTCGAAATTATTTTCATTAGAATTCATTGAGGCAGCGTAGGAAGCACTGCATTCAACTCAGCGAATTGCGATTTCCAATAAAAATGCGGTGGACGCAAAAGGGTGATCACTGTATATTTCCTTCTCTCGGTGTTTTATATTTACCTTTCCTTCTTTAATGTGCCATTAGGGAAAGGCAAAACCCTCATCTAAAAACTTGTTCGAAATTATTTTTCATTAGAATTCATTGAGGCAGCGTAGGAAGCACTGCATTCAACTCAGCGAATTGCGATTTCCAATAAAAATGCGGTGGACGCAAAGTGGGTGATCACTGTATATTTCCCTTCTCTCTGTGCTTTATATTTACCTTTCCTTCTTTAATGTGCCATTAGGGAAAGGCAAAACCCTCATCTAAAACTTGTTCGAAATTATTTTTCATTAGAATTCATTGAGGCAGCGTAGGAAGCACTGCATTCAACTCAGCGAATTGCGATTTCCAATAAAAATGCGGTGGACGCAAAGTGGGTGATCACTGTATATTTCCCTTCTCGGTGTTTTATATTTACCTTTCCTTCTTTAATGTGCCATTAGGGAAAGGCAAAACCCTCATCTAAAACTTGTTCGAAATTATTTTTCATTAGAATTCATTGAGGCAGCGTAGGAAGCACTGCATTCAACTCAGCGAATTGCGATTTCCAATAAAAAATGCGGTGGACGCAAAGTGGGTGATCACTGTATATTTCCTTTCTCGGTGTTTTATATTTACCTTTCCTTCTTTAATGTGCCATTAGGGAAAGGCAAAACCTCATCTAAAACTTGTTCGAAATTATTTTTCATTAGAATTCATTGAGGCAGCGTAGGAAGCACTGCATTCAACTCAGCGAATTGCGATTTCCAATAAAAATGCGGTGGACGCAAAGTGGGTGATCACTGTATATTTCCTTTCTCTCGGTTTTTATATTTACCTTTCCCTTCTTTAATGTGCCATTAGGGAAAGGCAAAACCCTCATCTAAAACTTGTTCGAAATTATTTTTCATTAGAATTCATTGAGGCAGCGTAGGAAGCACTGCATTCAACTCAGCGAATTGCGATTTCCAATAAAAAATGCGGTGGACGCAAAAGGGTGATCACTGTATATTTCCTTCTCTCGGTTTTTATATTTACCTTTTCCTTCTTTAATGTGCCATTAGGGAAAGGCAAAACCTCATCTAAAACTTGTTCGAAATTATTTTTCATTAGAATTCATTGAGGCAGCGTAGGAAGCACTGCATTCAACTCAGCGAATTGCGATTTCCAATAAAAATGCGGTGGACGCAAAGTGGGTGATCACTGTATATTTCCTTCTCTCTGTGTTTTATATTTACCTTTCCTTCTTTAATGTGCCATTAGGGAAAGGCAAAAACCTCATCTAAAACTTGTTCGAAATTATTTTTCATTAGAATTCATTGAGGCAGCGTAGGAAGCACTGCATTCAACTCAGCGAATTGCGATTTCCAATAAAAATGCGGTGGACGCAAAGTGGGTGATCACTGTATATTTCCTTCTCTGTGCTTTATATTTACCTTTCCCTTCTTTAATGTGCCATTAGGGAAAGGCAAAAACCTCATCTAAAACTTGTTCGAAATTATTTTTCATTAGAATTCATTGAGGCAGCGTAGGAAGCACTGCATTCAACTCAGCGAATTGCGATTTCCAATAAAAAATGCGGTGGACGCAAAGTGGGTGATCACTGTATATTTTTCCTCTCGGTGCTTTATATTTACCTTTCCCTTCTTTAATGTGCCATTAGGGAAAGGCAAAACCTCATCTAAAACTTGTTCGAAATTATTTTTCATTAGAATTCATTGAGGCAGCGTAGGAAGCACTGCATTCAACTCAGCGAATTGCGATTTCCAATAAAAATGCGGTGGACGCAAAGTGGGTGATCACTGTATATTTCCTTCTCTCGGTGCTTTATATTTACCTTTCCTTCTTTAATGTGCCATTAGGGAAAGGCAAAAACCTCATCTAAAACTTGTTCGAAATTATTTTTCATTAGAATTCATTGAGGCAGCGTAGGAAGCACTGCATTCAACTCAGCGAATTGCGATTTCCAATAAAAAATGCGGTGGACGCAAAGTGGGTGATCACTGTATATTTCCCTTCTCTCTCGGTGCTTTTATATTTACCTTTCCTTCTTTAATGTGCCATTAGGGAAAGGCAAAACCCTCATCTAAAACTTGTTCGAAATTATTTTTCATTAGAATTCATTGAGGCAGCGTAGGAAGCACTGCATTCAACTCAGCGAATTGCGATTTCCAATAAAAAATGCGGTGGACGCAAAGTGGTGATCACTGTATATTTCCTTCTCTCGGTGTTTTATATTTACCTTTCCTTCTTTAATGTGCCATTAGGGAAAGGCAAAACCCTCATCTAAAACTTGTTCGAAATTATTTTTCATTAGAATTCATTGAGGCAGCGTAGGAAGCACTGCATTCAACTCAGCGAATTGCGATTTCCAAAAAAATGCGGTGGACGCAAAGTGGGTGATCACTGTATATTTCCTTCTCTCTGTGCTTTATATTTACCTTTCCTTCTTTAATGTGCCATTAGGGAAAGGCAAAACCCTCATCTAAAACTTGTTCGAAATTATTTTTCATTAGAATTCATTGAGGCAGCGTAGGAAGCACTGCATTCAACTCAGCGAATTGCGATTTCCAATAAAAAAATGCGGTGGACGCAAAGTGGGTGATCACTGTATATTTCCTTCTCTCTGTGCTTTATATTTACCTTTCCTTCTTTAATGTGCCATTAGGGAAAGGCAAAACCCTCATCTAAAACTTGTTCGAAATTATTTTTCATTAGAATTCATTGAGGCAGCGTAGGAAGCACTGCATTCAACTCAGCGAATTGCGATTTCCAATAAAAAATGCGGTGGACGCAAAGTGGGTGATCACTGTATATTTCCTTCTCTCGGTGTTTTATATTTACCTTTCCTTCTTTAATGTGCCATTAGGGAAAGGCAAAACCCTCATCTAAAACTTGTTCGAAATTATTTTTCATTAGAATTCATTGAGGCAGCGTAGGAAGCACTGCATTCAACTCAGCGAATTGCGATTTCCAAAAAAATGCGGTGGACGCAAAGTGGGTGATCACTGTATATTTCCTTCTCTGTGCTTTTTATATTTACCTTTCCTTCTTTAATGTGCCATTAGGGAAAGGCAAAACCTCATCTAAAAACTTGTTCGAAATTATTTTTCATTAGAATTCATTGAGGCAGCGTAGGAAGCACTGCATTCAACTCAAAGCGAATTGCGATTTCCACTAAAAATGCGGTGGACGCAAAGTGGGTGATCACTGTATATTTCCTTCTCTCTGTGTTTTTATATTTACCTTTCCTTTCTTTAATGTGCCATTAGGGAAAGGCAAAACCTCATCTAAAACTTGTTCGAAATTATTTTTCATTAGAATTCATTGAGGCAGCGTAGGAAGCACTGCATTCAACTCAGCGAATTGCGATTTCCAAAAAATGCGGTGGACGCAAAGTGGGTGATCACTGTATATTTCCTTCTCTCGGTGTTTTATATTTACCTTTCCCTTCTTTAATGTGCCATTAGGGAAAGGCAAAACCCTCATCTAAAACTTGTTCGAAATTATTTTTCATTAGAATTCATTGAGGCAGCGTAGGAAGCACTGCATTCAACTCAGCGAATTGCGATTTCCAATAAAAATGCGGTGGACGCAAAGTGGGTGATCACTGTATATTTCCTTTCTCTGTGCTTTATATTTACCTTTCCCTTCTTTAATGTGCCATTAGGGAAAGGCAAAACCTCATCTAAAACTTGTTCGAAATTATTTTTCATTAGAATTCATTGAGGCAGCGTAGGAAGCACTGCATTCAACTCAGCGAATTGCGATTTCCAATAAAAAATGCGGTGGACGCAAAGTGGTGATCACTGTATATTTCCTTCTCTCTGTGCTTTATATTTACCTTTCCCTTCTTTAATGTGCCATTAGGGAAAGGCAAAACCCTCATCTAAAACTTGTTCGAAATTATTTTCATTAGAATTCATTGAGGCAGCGTAGGAAGCACTGCATTCAACTCAGCGAATTGCGATTTCCAATAAAAAAATGCGGTGGACGCAAAGTGGGTGATCACTGTATATTTCCCTTCTCTCGGTGCTTTATATTTACCTTTCCTTCTTTAATGTGCCATTAGGGAAAGGCAAAACCCTCATCTAAAAACTTGTTCGAAATTATTTTCATTAGAATTCATTGAGGCAGCGTAGGAAGCACTGCATTCAACTCAGCGAATTGCGATTTCCAATAAAAATGCGGTGGACGCAAAGTGGGTGATCACTGTATATTTCCTTCTCTGTGTTTTATATTTACCTTCCCTTCTTTAATGTGCCATTAGGGAAAGGCAAAACCTCATCTAAAACTTGTTCGAAATTATTTTTCATTAGAATTATTGAGGCAGCGTAGGAAGCACTGCATTCAACTCAGCGAATTGCGATTTCCAATAAAATGCGGTGGACGCAAAGGGTGATCACTGTATATTTCCCTTCTCTGTGCTTTTATATTTACCTTTCCTTCTTTAATGTGCCATTAGGGAAAGGCAAAACCTCATCTAAAACTTGTTCGAAATTATTTTCATTAGAATTCATTGAGGCAGCGTAGGAAGCACTGCAATCAACTCAGCGAATTGCGATTTGCACTAAAATGCGGTGGGACGCAAAGGGTGATCACTGTATATTTCTCTCTCGTTGTTATTTACCTTCCTTCTTTAATGCCATTAGGGAAAGGCAAAACCTCATCTAAAACTTGTTCGAAATTATTTTCATTAGAATTCATTGAGGCAGCGTAGGGAAGCACTGCATTCTAACTCAGCGAATTGCGATTTCCACTAAAATGCGGTGGACGCAAAGTGGGTGTTCACTGTATATTGCCCTTTCCTTGTCGGTAATTTAGATTTACCTCCTTCTAATGCCATTATTAGAAAGGAAAGGCAAACCCAAAATCTTTTCTTCGAAATTATTTTTCATTAGAATTCATTGAGGCAGCGTAGAAGCACAGCATTCAACCCATCGAATTGCGATTTACCAAAAGGCGGTGGACGCAAAGGTGGGGACTGTATATTTCCTTCTCTTGCTTTATATTTACCATTCCTTTTAATGTGCCATTAGGAAAGGCAAACCCCATCTAAAACTTGTTCGAAATTATATTTCATTAGAACCATTGAGGCAGCGTAGAAGCGCACTGCATTCAACTCTAGCCGGAATTATGATTTCCAATAAAATGCGGTGGATGCAAAGTGGTGATCACTTTATTTCCTTCCTTTGGTGCTTATATTTACCTTCCTTTTTCTTAATGTGCCATTAGGGAAAGGTAAAATGCTCATCTAAACTTGTTCGAAATTATTTTTCATTAGAATTCATTGAGGTAGCGTAGGAAGCACTGCATCTAACTCAAAGGAATTGCGATTTAACAATAAAATGCGGTGAACGCAAAGTGGGGATCACTGTATATTTCCTTTCTCTGTGCTTTATATTTAACTTTCCCTTCTTTAAATGCCATTAGAATGGAAAACCCCATCTAAACTTGTTCGAAATTATTTTTATTAGAATTCATTGAGGCAAGCGTAGAAACACTGCATCCAACCCAGCGAATTGCGATTTCCAACAAAAGGCGGTGGACGCAAAGTGGTGATCACTGCATATTTCCCTTCTTGTGCTTTTATATTTACCTTTCCCTTCTTTAATGTGCCATTAGGGAAAGGCAAAAACCCCATCTAAAACTTGTTCGAAATTATTTTCATTAGAATTCATTGAGGGCAGCGTAGGAAGCTAACTGCATTCAACTCAGCGAATTATGATTTCCACTCAAAAATGCGGTGGACGCAAAGTGGGTGTTCACTGTATATTGCCCCTTCTCGGTTTTATTTGCATTTACCTCCCCTCTTAATGTGCCATTAGGAAAAAGGCAAAACCCCATCTAAAACTTGTTCAAAATTATTTTCTTTAGAATTCATTGAGGCATGTAGGGAATTGTTTGCATTCAACTCAGCGAATTGCGATTTCCACTAAAAATGCGGTGGACGCAAAGTGGGTGGTCACTGTATATTCTCTCTCTTTGTTTATATTTACCTTCCTCTTTTTTTGCTGCCATTAGGGAAAGGCAATACCCCTCATCTAAAAAACTTGTTCGAAATTATTTTTCATTTAGAATTCATTGAGGCAGCGTGTGTAATGACTGCATTCAACTCAGTTGAATTGCGATTTCATCACAAATGCGCTGGACGGTAAAGTGGTGATCACCGTATTTTCCCTTCCTTCCGTGTTTATATTTATATCTTTCCTCTTTAATGTTACTAGGGAAAGGCAAAACCATCATCTAAAACTTGTTCGAAATTATTTTTCATTAGAATCTATTGAGGCAGCGTAGGAAGCACTGCATTCAACTCAGCGAATTGCGATTTCAATAAAAGGGGATTAAAGTGGTGATCACTGAATATTTCCTCTCTCTGTGCTTTATATTTAGCTTTCCTTCTTTTAAAGCTACTAGGAAAGGGCAAAACCTCATCTGTGCCTTCCAGTGAAATTAATTTCATTAGAATTCATTGATAGTTAGTAGAAAGACTGCATTCAACTGAAGCGAATTCCAATTTCCCAATTTAAAAATTTTGGGGGGGACCCAAAAAATTGATATTTCCCCCTTTTCTTGGGGGTTTATAATTTTCCCCCTTTTATCCCCAAAAACCCTTAAGGGAAAGGGAAAACCCCATTAAAAAGTTTGAAATTTTTTTTTCATTAAATTATTGAGGCGCGAAACCATTTTAAATCAGAATTGCGATTTAATAAAAATGCGGGGACGCAAAGTGGGTGATCACTGTATTTTTTCCTCCGGGTTTTTTATTTACCTTTTTCCCTTTTTTAATGTTTCCATTAGGGGGAAAGGGAAAAACCCCCTTTTAAAACTTGTTCGAAATTATTTTTCTTTGAATTCATTGAGGGCGTGAAAGCCTTTTTTTCAACTCGGAATTGCGTTTCCCCTAAAAATGCGGGGAACCCAAAATGGGGATCCCAAAAATTTCCCTTCTCTTTTTTTTCCTTTTCCCCCTTTTTAAAGCCAATTTGGAAAGGGAAAAACCCCCATCAAAACTTGTTCGGAATTTTTTTCAAATTTGAATTATTTAAGGGGGGTAGGAAACACTTTCCCTTCCAGTAATTGCGATTTTTTAAAAAAAAGGGTTTGGGCGCAAAGTGGTTTATCCCGTATATTTTTCCTCGGGGTTTTTTATTTTCCTTTCCCCTTTTTAATGTGCCAAATTTGGGGGGGAAACCCCCATTAAAAGTTGAAATTATTTTTCTTAAATTCATTAGGGGGGCCGGAAGGGGAAACACAATTCAACCCCAGCCAATTTGGGTTTCAAAAAAATTTGGACGAAAGTGGGGATCACTGTATTATTCTCTCTCAATATTTCCTTTCCCCTTTTTTTGTGCCATTA
>CAHIKZ030004066.1:0-43543 GCA_903632075.3 Acanthosepion pharaonis
TCCTGACAGATTTAAACTGGGTCTCTGGTCAAAGCGAACGTTCTAACTATCAGCTGTATATACCATAATATATATATATATATATATATATATGATATACACAAATGAAGATGGATTTCCTGGATTCCGTTGGTTAATGTTGATAAGTTCTATCAAATTATTAACTGTATATTTTTGAATTAGTTGTTTTATGGAATCAGTAAATTCAGCAAATTTCATATTTATTTTCTATTATTTTTCTTTTTTCCAAGTACTTTTGAATGTTGTTACGAAAACATACATAAAAGACAATCCTTGACAACGAATGTTGTAACATTTGAAAGTACTTGGAAGGAAAAAACTAATATAAAAAATAAATATGAATTTGGTAAATTTACTGATTATATTAAACAACTAATTTGGAAATTTGAAAGTTTATAAAGAATTTGATAGACAGAACTTGTTGATATTATTCAACCAAACATGTTTGAAAGAAGTACACACACACACACACAGAGTGTGGGAGAAAATAACTCCCACATAATGGTAAGACATTAATGGCACTGACGTTTTCATTTAGTTAATGTCTTTGCATTATGTTGTAGGTATTTCTGCTGCACCTTATGCAAAAGTAGATATACAGTATTATACCAGTATTACAATAGTGATTCTATGATTCATTTAATTTAAAATCATTTTTGTTTTCATAATTTTTATTATAATACATTTATAATTTTTTTTTTTTTAATGTTTTGTAGGGAAAGAGGAGGGTGTGAATGATGGGAGCAAACAGTTTGTACATTTGAGGGATTGATATGTTTATATAATCAGTACAATATGTCTTGTGTGCAGGTTTTGTTTTTCATTACTGTATACCTAATTTTGCATCTTGATATATACATATGATTCATATTGATATATTCTGTCTATCAACTGTGTTGGAATGTGTCACGAAAAAATAAATGATTTCGTCTCTCTCTCTTCTGCTGTCATAGCGGCGGACTGATCTCCACTTCTTGGTAACTCACCTATGCAAAAGCACCAACAAACCAGCTACACCAATCACAGTTCAGCGCCTGCCACCTTCACTCACTTGGGGTGTCAAGTTGAAATAACCAACTCATTACCGCCCCCTAATCTTAAGATCACCAAAGCTTCTCAGTTCAAGAGATGGTTCGTCTGTCTATTGACTGCGTCCGCATATATACAACTTGCATGCTTGACATGTTGGGATAACCACACATGTAGCGAACCGTTTGCTCCGAGGTGGCAGATTTCAGATTCATCCCATGTCTACGCTGTCATGATGTCTACCGTACAACTCAGGGCGAGCTCTGCGGGTACTCCTTCTGGCGGGATGACAGGGTCTTCATCCTCGGATGAACTCTCATCTGTTGAGCTACCATCCGCCTCTGGACAGCTGGCCAGGTACTGATGTTGAGGTAGAACTCCAGTGGATCCGACTTTAAATACACCACTCGCGCACAATCTTCAGGTCACTTTCATCATCTGATGGCGGTTTTAACCTACAACTGGCCGCAAGTCTTTAGCGCTTGTGAGGTACGCCATCAACCCACTGACTACGGGCGCTGATAATCTGGTAATACCCCATTCTAAGCTTGTCCATTACACTTGCTGTGTGGGTCTTAATCCACTCGTCACCAATTCTGTATTTAGCTTGGCGTTGCTCAGAGCCAGTGCAATGTCAATGCCTACGCAGCCGTAAGTGATAAATTGTGCACCATGTTAGCCAGTGCTGTTGTAGGTGAAACACCGTCTTTGCGAGTGTCATGATATACCAAAGAGACTGCCGGATCGAACATCACTTCCTGGCTGCAATCACTTTTATAGACTGGTGGACCTTTCTACTATGCGTTTCTCGGCCGCGTGGACACACGGACGAAACCGCACACCCACTTCTTTAAGAACTGCGAGAATTGCTCTGAAGAAAACGCCCGCTTTCATTATCTGTCAATATTTCACAGGTGGCCCCGGTAGTAAAAGATGGACTCCAATTGACGTATTATACTGGCAGTGTCCTGCCGGTGCAGTAGTTGCCAAATGGTAAAGCAAGAGGGTCCACAGTCAATAATAGTCAAATAGTGATGGCTGCCAACAGTGCTACACATCGTCATGGACTCAGCATGCACTCAGCGTTGGATATCAGATGCACTTAGCGGAAAAGCGCGACTGACCACCAAGGCATCGAGCAAGATGTTGATACAAAGGCAGCTCACCACGCTGATTGAAATTATCAAAGAGTACAACCTGTCTGTGGATGTAGTGTTAGTTAAATCGGCAGTCAACAGAGCAGATGCATTGACTTGCGAGGCATGCCAGTCAATTGACCCGGCACCGGTGCAATGGCAAAAAGGAAACTTGAGTACTACCCATGTTTGGAACAGGCTGGAGATAGATGTTACGCATGTTGGCAGCCAGCACTATTTGACTATTATTGACTGTGGTAACTCACCTATGCAAAACACCAACAAGCCAGCTACCAATCACAGTTCCCGCGCATGCCCACCTCCACTCACTTTGGGGGTGTCAATTTGACTGACCAACTCATTACATCAACTAATGACACAAAAAACAAAGCCCCCTTGAAAATGGCTAAGGAAGTGATTGAAAGTGCTTGGGAAAATGCACAATTTTTGTGCTTGCTCACTCCAACCAAATAGAAAGAAAACCTAAATAAAAAAAAAAATAAAAAAAATTAAGGAAATTTTCTTTGTCCATCATATTTAATGAAAGATGTTTAAAAAAAGTGTTACTGCCCAAATATACATCTCTCTCTCTCTCTCTCTATATATATATATATATATATATATATATATATATATAAAAAATGTATCATAGTATCTGAAACAAAAATGAAGATAATGAGACAGTGGAAAAGCTATAAATATAAATTTTTAACTAGAATGAAAAGTTAGAATGAAAGACAAAACTGTGTGTGAGGAAAATGCATTGGGATCTCTGAGGATAAGAGTCAGCCATAAATTAAATTACCTTAACAAATCCAGTGGCCTGAAAGTGTCTGTTTGTTTGTTTATAATACTAAAGTTGTTGATAATTGTTGGATTTTAAATCAGCCTACTGAAACCAGAAAGTGAAATATATAACACACACACATTGTGACATGGGCCTCAATATTTAAATTAAAATCAGATGTATTATCAATCTTTCAGGGGACGCACTTTCTTTGTGTTTCCATTTTCTTTCTTCCTTCTTTTCTTCCTTTATTTCCTATTTGGACTGAGAGGTGGCAGGATGGAATCTGGGTCGCTTAACAACCAAACAGTTTGACCTCCTAATGGAATAAGTAAAACTCTATCACCCAAGCCCATGTGACATGTGCCACCAAGTATGATTTTTTAAAATATATTTTCAGTTTCAGGAAAATCTACAACTAAGTCAAATTATGAGTAAATTGACTGTCATTGTGTACCTGTTAGAAATGTGCTTATGGACTTATTCGATTACTAGATGTGTACCAAAAAAGAAAATATTATTCCTGAAGAAATCTTCCCAGTCTTATCTTAGATTTATTTTGATTACTAGATTTGGAAAGAATTAGAAGTACCATTCAGAAATCTCCCAGTTTATATTGCAGAAGGAATAATTACCAATTTTCATTCAAACATTTTAAAGAACCTTTATTTATTTGCTGCTATGAGCACTTCAACTTATGAACTCCTGTTTCATGGTTAATCAAAGTGATATCCGGTATCAGATAAGTGTCTCTTGTTGATCTTACATCTGTTGCCTTACTTACTCTCCCTATTCAATTGTTGTGTTTTTATAAAATTGGTTTTAAACTTTTATCCTGTGTTTGACACCTATGTTATGAATTTCTATCTGACTGATTCCATCTTCTCTCTGTCTCTTTCTTTTTTTTTTTTTTTTTTTTTAACCTGGTTTTTACATCCATATGTTGCCAGTTCATAAGAGCACACTGTGAACCACAAAAAGATTGCAATCCTGGGTATGACAATAAACTGCATTCAGCAGCAAGGCCTACAATTAGGAAGAGTCGATATTTTAAGGAGTGTGGAACCATCTCTTAATTGCTGTTATTCCCACGTTTACCTTGACCGGGGTGTTTGAACCTGTTAGGGTCCCAGCTGTGGGCAAATAGTGAACCCTCCAAACAAAAATCAGTACCTTTTTATAATAAAATGACCAAAAATACATTTTTATAGCAAAATAATGATCAATGCAAGACTAAAAAATGTAAAAAATAAATTTGAATAGTAAAATTACCAACAATACATCTTATGATTTACAAAATATATTTTTAAAAAACATGCCTTTACTCTGAAAGTATAAAATTACATACAAAATGTTTAGACTTTAGCATTATATCACCCAGAAGAGGTTGATATGCCACTAAACAAAATCAACCAACTAGCAAAAAGATTGTATGTGGGTCAAAGAAAGATAGCTGCATGTTTGAGACCTCTGATAAATGTCAAAATTGTTTGTATGTCTCATAGTTTGTTAAAGTTGACCAAAAGATTAATTTTCAAATATATTTTTTAATTCAAAAAGCTTTGTGCTACATTATGTGAATGTCAGTGTACTTGAAAGTCTTGTATTGTAAAAGTAATAGCATATTTCCTAAGTTTGCTTTTTAATCATAGGTGGAATTTCTTTTGCATGCATTGGTTCATATATTTAATATATGCATAAAAAAATGAAATAATTATTATTCCATGGTTTTTGTAAGTTTTCTTTCATTTCAAAGTATGTTGAATTTCAAATTTGTAATTTACACCAGTCTTCTGCTATAAAAATTTTGTCAAAAAATATGGGACAAAATTATGAAATGAGTCTGTCATCTGTTGAATTTCTAAATTTGTTGAATTTCATAAACAGGTTTTGGCATCAAGGAGACGACTCTTGAGACAGGATTTTTGAGAGTCATATTTTAGTAAAAAAATTCTGTATGGGAAATGCTATAGAGAAAAATGGGATTGTTACTTTTGTTGGTAGACTAATTTTTATCTTTTATACTATAATAAATTATATGTTGTGAATAGTAACATGAGACTTTATTATTTTCTAGGCTATATTTGAGCTCTATCAAGGAGAACTGGATTTGATCCAGGATCTTGGAGTTGTAAAAACTGTAAGTTTTGCTTTTTATGATTTAATTTATTTTTTTTTTTTTTTTTTTTTTTTTTTTTTTTGTACAAATAATTCAAAGCCCTTCGTTCTGTAACAGATTAGCAGAAATTATTGAAATTTGCGGAATCATCAGCATGAAGTAATGAAATACACAATTCTGTGAATCTTACTAGTGGGCGCAGCCAGGGATGATGTGTTATCCTTTGGTGTAACATTGTGTCTGTAGGATAATATGCCTCTTGCTGTAGTTAGCAGTCAATATATGATTATTTCATTTATCCTGGATGATGCTTGCTTGAAGTAGTCTGATAGTTCTGCCACAAGTGCAGACATCATATCTTGGTTGCGTATTCCTTCAAATAGCAAGCAAGCTCTGTAGTTCTACTAGGCATCATTTGAGTTTTGTGACAACAGTAGGACTCATCAATCTTTACAAAGAGTTTGAAAAGGAGGCTTATATAATTTATTGCTTTCAAAATTTCAGCAATCATGAAGACCATCTGAAACTGTTCTAAGTTTTCTTTGCTTCTAAAAATAAAGCAAAAATGTGGAATTTTGTTTCAAATTGCTGATATTCTCTTCTTAGAAAGGCCTCAGTGGAGTGATGTTTCTAAAAGAAATTTTAAACTGACTATAATGAAACAGCAGACTCTCATTCAGTTGTCCATGTCACATATCTTCACAGTTTATTTGGCCACAGTTGGAGGTGTTCCCATGATTCAAGCTCTTCTTGGCAGTGCTTCAAATGCCAGAACAGCATACAACAAAAAAGGCAGGAAGGTTCAGTTGAACAAAAATGGAAATCCATGCTTATCAAAATTGAACAACTGAAGACCAAAAATAGCAGGCTTGAAAGTTGCACACAAAATTTGCTCAAGTCAGCTGACTAAAGTTGTAGCTTTGGAGAGAACTGATCAGACTCAAGAACTTCATGGGATATCGCAATGCCATGCAGAGATCTGCAAATGACAAACCAAAAGAGATTCAAATTGGAAGAGGAGCAGAATGCTAAACTAGATGAACTGACAAAAATTGACTTTCGTTATGTTCTGTGCCATGTGGATGAAAACCATGAGTAGTAGGGATAACTAAAATGAATTTTGTTCATTTTGTGAAAATTTCTATTTTTTTTTTAGTTCTTGTTCATTAAAACAAGTTTTATACTTAACATCATCAACATCAAAAATGTGCAGTAGTCGCTGCTGGGAATTTTTTTGAATATTACACAAACCATTGGTAGTCCATTGTCTAGCAGTAAGAATTAAAGTGTATAAAAATTTTCAAGCTGGTAGTAGAATTCCAAAATGTGTAATATAAGGAAATTTCCAACTCTGCATTCAAACCTTCAACACTTGCATTTCTTGGATATGACATGAATTATTGGAATGTTCCCATGACTAAGCTTTTCTTTGAACGTCTCATCTGTTAAACTATTAAAAGATAAATTAAATAATCTGTTTTTAAAATTGGATGAACATTCATTTTCCATGTGTGGAAATTGAAGGATTTCAGTCCTTGAAAATTCTTAACATAGTCCTAAATTTTTATTTTTTTTTTTTTTTATTACACAGTATCCATGTTCTTTAACATATTTGACAATGGACACACCTTAAAGATTGTATATTAAAAAGTTTTTGAAATATCAACATTAGTGTTTAGCAGTTATCAATATGGAAATCAGCATGCCAAGTTTGTTAAAATTCACTTTTGTAAAACTTCCCTTCTCCTTACGGATATGGATTAACTATCAGGACAGACTGTTCTCAAGCTTTGGTTGACAACCAGTCTAGAACAACTCTGAATCCAAAACTCATTGGGCATGGTGCTAGCAGCTCAACCCCATAAAAAACCTAATTGCTACAAAAACCACAGCAGCAACATCTAGCATAGTAAACTTGTGGCTCTCTATTTCCACATGGAAGTCTGAAGACTCTATATTTAACTTTGCATTAGACTTCTTACATTTGAGCATAATTATGTCATGAAAAATAGTTTCTTAGATATTAATGTAATTTAAATGACTAAATCACAAAGTTTTTTCTCTGATGTTGATAACCATGACATTTTGAATTAATCTTTATTGAAGCATATGAAGCTCTTAAAAACTCGACAATTTTTTTGTACAGATTTTTTCCAGTTTGTAAGAGCCTTGGTAGATGATTCCAAAGAAGTTCAGTGCTGACAAACTGGCATGCAGGACTTTTTTTGGAATCTGGAGGTTTTAATTTATATTATTCAAATTTAACGGTTTGACTTTCCTAATTACAATAGATCAGAAATTTATGGTTACAAGTTAATTGCAACAAGAATTAAAACAAAATTTGATATTTTGACTCATAAAATATTTGTATTTAATTTCTAATGTACCAAGATTTTCAATTTTTCAAAACTGTATCTACATTTAACAAACAATTATATCTTCTATGACGAATTAAACAATACAAGAAAAAACTTAAGTTACAATAGAAAAAGAAAATCAATTTATAATAATGGATATAATTTCAAATTTTGTTTTAATCTTGACATTTAGTAGTTAACTTCTTTTCTGAGGAAACTTTTAAAATGTATTCAAAGTGCATTTTTTTAGACACCCACTTCATCCTCCTATTTATTCAGGTGGCAGCGTGATCCTTGCATGTGTTCTGAGACCTATACAAAGAAATGCATTCTAATCCAGTATATTTGGTATTCCCTCTTTTTACAAACCCAATTCTCCCAGGACTGCAATTCAGGTAAAATTTAAATCTTTTCAGGCTCATTTGTGGCAACCCAGACACATACCAACAAAAATAAAGTATAACCATGTAGTCATAAATATTTTTTTCATGATTTTCCAATGGCATCTCTGTTAATTTTAAGGAATACATGTACAGATTTTTTTTGATTTTTTTATTTCGGAAAATGATCCTGTAACACTAATATAAAGTAGATATTGATGAACAATAATTTGCATTTAGTAACTAGTCTGTTGAAGAGAAGTTTTCTATTGTTCCATTTGTAACAAGCCCCCTGTCTCTTTTCAGCCTGATGTAAATCCTGGTGAGTGTTGGGCCTTCAAAGGCAGCATTGGAACATTAGTGATCCAGTTGTCTCGAAGATTAAAATTACTGCCATCAGCATGGAACATATTCCTAAGTCCATCTCTCCTCATGGAATATGATTGACAGTGCAGTAAAAGATTTTTCAGTTTATGTAAGCAAATCTGTTTTTTTTTTTTTTTCAGTGAAATGTAAATCATATTTTTAACAGTTTTTAGACAATTCCGATGAACAGCTGATAATTAAAACTGATGTTAAATTCAATAAGAGGCAAGCATAAGTTCCTAATTCATAAATGAAAGAAATGTGAACTGTTTTAATAATTAGTAATCATGTTTTGCTCAGGGTACTACGTAGTAAATTTAACATTGAATTTAAAGCATTTTGAGTTTACAATTTATCATGTGAATTTTTTTTTTAAGTACAGATGGGAGACTTCATACCAAGGCAATTTATCATATTAATTTTGTGTTGCTCTTATTGTCAATATGCAAAAGAAATTGAAAATTAGCATTCTTATTATATTTTAATTGTTCTGTTCAAAGAAGAAATTACATCTTATCCCTGTTAAAAGACAAAAAAAATATAAAAATAAACTTTTAAAATGAAATCTAAATCCACAAATATAATATTTATCTCAATATGAATGTGAGTTCTTTTTTTTTTTTGCCTCTCTCTCAGAGTTTATCAGATCTGAATGATCAAAAGGTGTTTGTTTGGGGAATTATACTAAATGAAGATAATGGGGCAGACCTATCCAACAATTATCTTTACAGGTAACCAAATTTATTTACAAATTCACTTTTTCACCTGTTCTATGAGAGAAAATCCAATTTTTGAATGTTTAATTGAATTTTTTCTCTTGTTTCTCATTTCCATCAGGTGGTAAGAATAAAGTTTTTCACACAGCAATTCTTTGACTTTTTATATTATTTCTGCTAAAACCATGGCAAAATTTAGGAATTTACTTGTGTTTTATCGTTTCAAGACACATGGAATTCCTGACGATCCTTAAAAATGTTCAATGTTTGTCATTTATTGTTTGAAAAAAAATCAATTCTGATATGTCTTGTATGTATTTTTAATTGTTTTTTATATACTGCTTTAAAATTTTTTGTCTTTAGCAAAAAATCATTGGATTAATTTTATATTTTGTGCTCCTAATAAAATTAACACAATTGGATTGATCATTTGATATGATATAATTGTTTTTTAAAATTGGTCTGAGATGCTGACAGGATTTGTCACAATTTGTTGTAGTTTTTTATTTGGGGTCTAAGATTTTTTCCTTATGTAAAAATGTAACAATGGATCTACTCTTCTAGGTAAACCTTTAACCATTCTTAGTGGCATCTTTTTTCCTTATTTTTCTAGTCATGCAAATTAGGACTTTTTCTCATTACAGGATTTTAATTCACCTAATTTTATATTTTTGCTACAAATCACATCCTTTTTTTTTTTTTTTTTTATCCAACTTATGGATGGTGGGGGTCTGTAGCTTTGTAGTATTTTGTCAGATCCATCCTGTTTGAGTTTAATTATCACATATCCTTTAGAAACTAGTTTTATTCATTACAAAATTGTTATATAAACTTTTTTTAATCATAAATTTACAACTCCATAACTATTTGTTGTAAGCAAAATACTGCCAAGTAACATAAATTTTGATCTGATGGTGGAAGAATTGAAATAAGTACAGTTTTAATATCCTGTTATTCTGAATGTTTTAGTCTTTGTTTCCATTGAGCAAAAATAAAAAATTTTGTTATTGTTAAAATGTTTCCATAAATAATTTGAGATGAATTAATAGAAATTCATCACTAAAATTACATATATAAACATTTTTTCCAACATGACTATGAAATATGCTAAAAACTAAAAACTATTGACTTTGTTTTTGTTTTAATTCTATTGAGTAATGAACTACAGGAACAATTGTATCCTTTCAGTATAATGAGAATTAAATAATTAAAAATATCCAGGAGAAAACATTTTATATGCTCAAAACATTGAGAAAAACTTTAAAAAGAATGTGTTTGTGTAGGACCAACAAAATCAGATTTTAATCCAGGAGTGTCAGACATTGCCTGTGATTCAGTTATATTTTAACTTATTTTAATCTATTTTATTCTGAAAATTAAAATTCACTCATTCTTTTGTCAGTTGTAAGTCATTTATGCCTAAATAAGTCCATGTCTTTGCAGCTCTAGTTGAAGGATTGGTTGTTGAAAGACTTCCAAATGGCACAACAAAGAATGTTGGCAAACAACTTAGGGATTGGGTAAGTAAAAATATCTTATGCACTACTTCTCAAAAGTCTGAAATTTTTAAATTTAAACAAGACAAGGTAAAATTAAAATTGAAAGATTCCCAATGACAACGTTGCTTGCTATGCACATTCACTGTGCAATCCTGAGAAGTTACTATCCTCTTATAATTCTGTCTTGACTAAAAAAGGACCAGACAAACACTGCATCTCACATTATAAGCCATTTTTTATGTCACTCTTAGGATGTTAGAACAGTTTCATAAATTTTATCAAATTTTACATTATTATTAACTAGGTAACTGAATCTTGTAATTATATTTACAGAATGTGCACAAATATGACAATGCGAAATGTATGCTCCATGTTCTGAAAATAGTTTTATTTGTTCACCCATTGATTTTGTGAATCAGACAGCACAGCATCCATGGTAGCATTCCCATTTACTCATCACTTGCCATCTGTTAAAAATGCTTCACAAGTTCTCAATTAGGTAATGGTTGGGTGAACAATTTGCTCATGTCATCAATCTTTGAAATTCATTTTATTCAGATATTTATTTTCTCTGTTAATGGAGCATTGATGTGAACAAAATCTATCCTAGTGTTTGATTTCTTTAACCCTGACTCCATGTATACCTGGAAAAAGTGTATGCCTGAGCTGTCAATTTAATACAATCAGGAACTCTACATGAGCCAATTAGTTTACCTGTGATCACTCCAAAATATTACACCACTTTGGCCTTGTTGATGTTTCAAGTTGTGAGAGTAGTTTCTGCCAGTAGATACTTTGATCCATACATCTATTCCATTGATAGTAGCAGGATATTGGTGAAAGGATTTACTGCAGAATCAGTTTTCATGCATTCTGTTGTCTGTTTTATTTGATTTTCTTTTTTCTTTTAAAGCCAGCCTATGACTTGATCTAATAAGTTTTGCTACTTGATTTAAGACCTTTTTGACAGAAACATTTTTATATAGCTTCTCCCTTGATACAGAACACAGATTGGTGAAATGAAATCTTTAACTTGTCCTACATTATTCAGGATCTTCAATGAACTTCATTTTACAATTTCCCAATATTTTGCAAATTCTGAAGTTAGTTAGCCTTTTTCTATCTGTTAAATCAGTTTTATAATTCATTTTAAAGCTTTAAACTTTCAATGTTGCTTTTAATTTGAGACTTTCTTTCAAGACTTTCTTTACATCTGCACTGAATGAACCAGTGTATAACTGTATAGATGTTGTCATTCTACAAAAAAAGCTTAAGATTCCAAAAGTATTTTGCATATTGATAAAACAGTGAATGGTAAATAATGTGAGAAACAGTTTATATTCATAAGATAAAGAATTCATTTTCTTATTTTAATTGTTCCTGTAGAAAAAGAAAAAAAACATCTCTGCTTTTGGTAAATGTAATGTGCAAATGTTTGGCATCTAATACTATGTATTTTGGCTGTTATCAAGATCACAGTACCACAAATTATGGATCTAAGTCATTTTCTTAAGTTTTCACAATTTGTATTATGCTGATGTAATGCACAAGGTGACATACAAGCTAAAATAATTCACTGTTAAATACATCTAAAATACTAGTTCCTCCAAAGATTTTATTTATTTTAGGATTTCTTGCTTTTATGATAAAGGCTTTAAGTATCCTGAAGCTACATTTTATTTTACATTTAATGTATATGTATATTGTTAATGAGTATTTGATGTATACTAGTAGAAATACCGGTTCCCAGCAATCTGTTTAATCTTACTATAAGCACAAATAGCACTTCCACCAGAGTCATGTTATGTTAATGTAGGATAATGGTCAACATAGAAATTTGATATTTGTATATTATAGTGGACACAATCTCCTAAAAGGTAAGAAAATTCATAGATGGTATTTTGCCTGTTGAAGACAAGAATTATTATTAATGATAACGTTGGATCTTTTTAATTAAAGATTTAAAGTTTTAATAATACTAATTAATTATTCTTAAGTCACTCTTTTCTGTAAGGATATAAGTGTTTTGAATGGAAGTGTTAATGTAAACAAACCCCAAATCTAATTTTTCAGGATCAAAAAATTTGGACACCTTAATCATGTCGTCTTATTGGTTGGAAGTGGATAGGTATTTTTGTTTTGTTTGTTTATTTTTTTATTTTTTTTTTTTTTTGTTGTTTTTTTTTAAGTAATTGACTCCAAACAAAGTGGGAGTGCCACTAGTACACATAAAAAAAAGAGAAATGACTGGATATAAGAGGGATTATGGAAAGAATTAAAGATGGCTGGTGTTCAAGACAACGAAAGATGGTGATTGATGTTTAATTAAAACAGATTGTAGTTATCAGGGAAGCAAGTGGAAGGGACTTTTATAGGTGGGAAGTGCAAGAAAAGAAATTGTTGGAGTAGAAGTGACAGTTATATTTAACTCTTTCAGCAATAAAAGGGTGGGCCGTAGATAACAGTGTAGTATTACCATGCTGATGGTGGGCAGGGAATTTTTTCTGTTAAATGAGAGCAGTTTAGTTTTGGAGGCATTAAACTTTACAAGTCATTTCCTGCTCTAATTAACCACTGATTGGGGGTCCTTTTTGAGAGCAGTAGCCAGGTTAACATTTATGACTGTGTTCCAGGCTACAGCCTGGTCACAGCACCAAATATAACAGTGTTCTGGGCTGCAGTCTGGTCACGGCCTCCAAATATGATGTTGTTCAGAGTCCAGTCTGCTTTGGTCACCAGGTATGGCGCTACTCAGGGTCAATTCCGGTCTGTTCGCTTGGTCAGGATTGATCCTGGTATCAGGGAACAGGCCGTCAACCCACTCGTTGGTCATTGATGGTGTTTGACACATCATCTGGTCTCTATGTTGACCTCTTCAACTATGACCTCTCTTACCCACATTGTGATTTTGATCTTAAGAGAGTCAAGCTGAATTTCCACTGGGATATCTTAACCACACTAAACCAAGGAGTTGAACACGTGCATACAAAATTGAAAAATAAAATGGACAACGCCTGAATAAGTCACGATATGATGTTTATATCAGAAAAAAAAATATTTACAGTTCTTTCTTTGTTCTTTTTCTTCTTTTCCTAACCCGTTTTAATAACTGCCAACGGAACGAAAATTGTGAGTAGCTTCTTTGAAGAGTGGCCAGACTGGGCAACTAGCTTTAACGTCAAGTACTGTTGATTGTACTTTTACAGACAGCACAAGGTTTATCGTCGGAGTTTTTCTTCTTCAGCAGATAATTATTATTATTTGGTTACCAGGTTAGGTTGGAAAACAGCGTTATGTAACTCCCAGTCGCTACTTCACTGCAACTGCTACTCCGACTGCCTCCGACTAACCCCAACTGCCTCCGACTAACTGCAACTAGCCGCAACTGCCTCCGACTGCCACTCGCTCCAACTGCCTTTGCCTCCGACAGGCTGACCCCAACTGCAACTAACCCCAACTCACTTTGGTCCACATGGGCACTCGTATTTATTGATGTCCCTTCCAACTGGTGTGGTGCGGGCGAATAGGTGGGTTTTATGCAAATTTCCTAAAATTCAAACCAGTCATTTTCTTTCATTTTCTATTTCACTTTTCCAATTTTGGAAGATCCTCTCCTCCTTCGGGAGGAGCCATCATATGATATCAGCCTTTCTGACATCATCTTCTGCCTTTGCAATTGCTCACAATTATAATTTTTTCTCAGGGAAATTTTGTCAGCTAAAATGTCCCATTGACACCTTTCAGCAGATGACTTTAACCTCTGGCCCTTGACCTGCCAGCTGTGTCGAGCTGAATCATGTTGTGTAACTTTTTCAACAAAATTCATACATCCGTTCCCATATCCTGGGAAATAATTCTCTTTCTGACAAAAAACTAAAATCATTTTGTTTTAACCCTTTTTGTCTGTATGCCATGTTAAATATTGTCACACTTTGTCAGTGCTGACAGATTTGCTATTTAGGTAGGAGTAAATGGTAGTGTCATCTGCATAGATACCTACTTGGGAATTGATGACATTAGGAAGATCATTGAATATCAGAAACAGTGTAGGACCCAAGAGAGAGCCTTGTGGAATACCTGTCTTAGTATGAAAGGATCTGGATGTGAGCCTGTTCAGAACAACCTTCATTTCACTATTTGATAGGAATGATTAGATTAAGTCAATCATCCTGTAATACCATAGTCCCGAAGCTTAAGACTAGCATGCCAAACCCTGTCAAACATCTTCAAGATATCAAAAGTCACCACTCGGACATTGCTGTTATCATCAAGAGCTTGATATGCATATTCAGTGATGGCTGTAAGCACATCAGTAATAGACCAGGCAAAGCGGAATCCATATTGTTTGTCAGAGAGTAGGTCTTAAGAGCTAAGTTGCTTGCTTAACCACTCTGGATTAAAGCCTTGAAGATGTTGCCGAAAAGTGGTAGGAGCCTGATATGGTGGTAGTTAGAGGGGTCAGAAGGTTCTCCAGAGGTCTTAAAAACAGGGACTACAGACAAGGACTTCCAACAAGCTTGGAAGCAGGTAGGCAATAATTGTATAGTTTGGAGAGAACTGGAGCCAGCTCAGGAGTACATTTCTTTAGGAAGATGACCGGTATCCTGTCACCTCCACTTGCCTTATGGGAGTCTAAATTAGAAATGATGTCTGAGACCAGATGCACATATCACTTAGTAGCGCCTCAGTTCCAGCAGGGAATCAGAGTTAGATGAGAATTTCTAAGCAAAGCATTCAGTCTTATCTGCACTAGATTTTAGAATTTTTTGAATTGGTTGAATAGTTCAGTACAGTCTTGCAGGGCCGCCAATAGTCTCTTGAACTGATCTTGCAAAATGCTATATGTTGTTTCATTCTATCAGCAAACAGTAACTTTGCTTCATTTAGGATACATTTGCACTCATTACACACACACATATATTCATCCACGGACTGTGAATTAAAACTGCATACAGGGCATTTCATTTAATAGTTATGAGACAACAAACACTCTGTTCATAACAACTGGCGACGAGGATTTGGACTTAGAAAAAAAAAAGAAGATAAAATAAATTATTAACGATTTAGAAGACCTTGCATGCACTTACACCAAATGCCAGCTAGCAGCTAAATCTCCTCGGAAATCTATGCTTTCTTCATGGCCTGTTCCAGATTCCACCTGGTCACGCCTCCACATAGATTTTGCAGGACCCACCAATGGACAATCCTTTCTCGTTGCTGTAGATGCCTACAGCAAATGGCCTGAATTTTTCAATGTCCTACATCACTTCTGAAGAAACAATTTCCAAACTTCAGAAAATTTTAGTAGATTCAGCATTCCTGAGACCTTGGTCTCTGACAAAACACCGCATTTGCTTCAGTCAAATTTTCCACCTTCTGCCAGCAAAATGGTATCAACCACATTCGTACACCACCATTTCATCCACAGGCAAAAATGAAGGTTGAGCGTCTTGTGGATACCTTCAAAAGAAGCCCCTCTTAAAACTCAGAGGAGAGGGACAACGGCACAAATACTGGAAACCTTTTTGACAAGCTATAGGGCAACACCAAACCCTTACATGCCAAATGGTAACTCACCTGCCGAATCCTTGATGAATCGAAAAATCCGATTACGCATTGATGTCTTATGTCCAAAATCACATCACTCCATTCCTACAAAAATGGAGCAGCAGTACAATCGCCACCATGGTTCTATTCAAAAGAAAATTCCTTTCCGGTCAACAAGTCTTGGCAAGAGACTACCGAAACAACACAGAAACATGGATCCAAGGAGATATTGTACGCCAGACTGACAATGTCACTTACAGTGTAAATGTCCAAAATTCCATTTGGGTTTGACATTCCAACCAACTGAGACCATCACATCTTCCAGCAGGAATACAACAAGACCCTACCATTCCTTTGAACATCTTGTTGGACACCTTTGACTTGCCACAGCAAACTCCAGCAACTTCCCAGAACACTGAAGCTGAAAACAGGATTTGAACATCCGGAAGTCAGTTTGCACCTGCCGTCCGGCACAGCACTTGCAGGTTGATCCTCACCTGAAGTCGTACAAGCGACAATTTTAAAGGGGAGATGTTAGGACAAATAAAAATATATTCCAAGGGAAATAACTCTTTCCTGTTTCAAACAGAGTACCTCCCTTTTTCTCCTGTCCAAACCATGCTAGAGATGTGAGACACGCAATATTGAGATGTGAGACACGCAAAACTCAACAAACTTGGAACGTGGCTATCAAGGAATAAGGACACATATATATTCTCCTGTCCTAATGGTTGTGACACACAACTCAGTAACTTGGGACTGTGATTTTGTATATACATATATATATATATATATATATATATATACAGTGAGGGGAAATAAATATTCGTACACTTGAAAAATTGTATTTTTATAAATGTAAAAGCCTTGAATAAAACAAATCTCGGCACATTTTATGTATAAAGATACATACTATTAAAAAATAATAATAAACTTAATTCTTATTCTAACAGAAATTAATGCATTTTTTTTAATTCTAACTGGTGAAAAAAGTATTTGTACAAATCAATTATTAGAATAAAATAATCAATTATGAAAAAACTATATTCTAGAATGTTCCAGTAATGTTTTCAGTAATTATAGTTAACGCTATTAGCCATTATCAGAGCATCCTGCAATTTCTAGTCTTACGAGAAGGTTCTAATAATGCCTAAAGGTAAAGAATTGACTATTTCACAAAAACAACACATTTTGTCTCTTTGGAAAGATAGGAACAGTTACAGAACAATTTCTAACAACCTGAATATTCATTTTATTACAATTGCTTCGTTCACTGCAAGGAAAAACTCGTAACAGTGTCAAAAACCAAAGACGAACAGGTGCTCCGAGGAAGATTTCTCTAAGATCAGCAAGGATATTAGGACACCAGATCCAACAAAATCCACAGGTTACCCAAGAAGAGCTGCAGGAACATCTGCGTGCATTAGGGATTAAAGTAACCAAGCATACAATAAGTAATGAACTACACAAAAATGGTCTGAAATCACGCATACCAAGGAAGACTCCACTCCTCTTGAAATGACACAGAGATGCTAGGCTAGAATTGGTTAGAGAGCATAAGGATAAAGAATATTCGTTTTGGGAAAAAGTACTATGGACAGATGAAACTAAAATAGAGTTGTTTGGTCATAATTATCGAAATCATGTGTGGAGGAAGGACGGTGAAACCTACTTACCAAAGAACACGCTGCCAACTGTAAAGTTTGGTGGTGGCAGTATCATGATCTGGGGCTGTTTTTCTGCAAAAGATGTTGGTAGAATGTCAATAATAGATGGCAAGATGAATGCCGAAAGCTACCAGAACATCCTGCAAGACAATTTAATGCGTTCTGTTGAGAGACTTCGGCTACCTCCAGATTGGGTTTTCCAACTGGATAATGATCCTAAGCATACCACTAGATCTACAAGGAAATGGTTAGATGAAAGTAACATTGATGTCTTACAATGGCCAAGTCAGTCCCCAATCGAGAATTTATGGCGATATTTGAAAATTCAAATTCAAATTGGGAAAAGAGCACCAACAAATATCAAGAATTTGAAGACAATATGCCAAGAAGAGTGGGACAAAATACCACTCAATGTGTGCAAATCATTAGTTGAGATGTACAGGAATAGACTGGTAGCTGTTGAACTCAATAAAGTATTATATTAAATTAATATGCTTTTTTTTGTTTTGTACGAATACTTTTTTCATCAGTTAAAATGAAAAAATGCATTAATTTCTGTTAGAATAAGAATTAAGTTTATTACTATTTTTTAATAAAATGTATCTTTATGCATAAAATGTATCAAAATTTGTTTTAATTAAGGCTTTTTCATTTATAAAAATACAATTTTTCATGTGTACGAATATTTATTTCCCCCACTGTATATTATAGGTTCTCAATGTAAATAAATGGTTATTTCAAGCCAACCGTGACTAGATAATAATTTCCTTCTTATTGCATCACACGTTTTCTCCATGTGCCACACTCACATATTATATATTCATCCACGGACCGTGAATTAAAACTGCATACAAGGCATTTCATTTAATAGTTATGAGACAAGAAACACACTGTTCATAACAATTCCCATCTCAAAGAATACCATTTTTGAAAAGGTTTAGCTGTATCTGAATCTTTAAAACCTATGAAGTGACTTAGCCAATTTTTCATAAGCACAAAACCAAAATTCATGACATCAAACCACATCATGTCTCAAGAACAAACATTTTAGATTAAAGCTAAATATATATATTTTTTTTTTTTTTTGTTATTTTGATATAAACATCATATTGTGACTGATTCGGGCTTTGTCCATTTTATTTTTCAATCTTGTGCACACGTGTTCAACTCCTTGCTTTAGTGTGGTTGATATACCCCAGTGATAATTCAGCTTGACCCTCTTAAAATCAAAAAATCACAACATGGGTAAGAGAGGTCATAGTTGAAGAGGTCAACTTAAAGACCAGCTGCTGTGCCATCAACAACTGACGAGTGTGGGCTGACAGCTTGTTCTCTGACCAAAGACAGCTGGCCATGCCCTGGAATACTGCCATACCAGCTCTTTCAAACTGCGTATGCTTATCCCTGGCTAGTAGTTAAAAAACCGAAAAAAATCAAAGTTAAATGCTACAAATCCGATCAAAATTAACATTGTGTTAATATGATTAGTGCAAACAAGTAAAACTTTCTAGCAGTAACGAACAAAAATGTTGCAGATGATCAAGAAAAAATAAGAGTATTAAATTAAAAACAAAGACATACGTTACATTCAAAAGAAGACTGGATTTGTCCATTAGAACTTGCAAGATTTTTTTTTTTTGTCAGCGACTTTTGATCAAAGTGGGGAGAAATCTGGGACGGCAAATTTTCATGCTATAAAGTTGTAAATTGAGAGGAAGGGGTTGGGCAGTACAGTATCACTACTCTTTTTTCTTTTTCTTCTTTTTTTGTTGAGGGGGCTACAATTACATCTTTTCCTTTAAAGAGGAAGAAAAGAGAACTAACAACTATTGGGAAAAAAATTGGTTTTGCTCAATTTTACTGAATCGTAGCTAGTTATTTCTGGGTTTGATAATTAGCCTCATAGAACACCCCTGCATTTCCAAGGCTGGAGCAAACACACACACACAGAACAGGATAAGTAAATGAGTGGTGGCAGGCAGTCTTGCTTCCAATTTATAGCAATTACTGTGCACCATCCAGCAAAGTGTAGACATTTTATTTAACAGTTTTAATATTCAATAAGACTGTTGTTAGAGTTGTCAACATGTTCTTCATTTTAATGAAGAAGTTCTTATTCCAGCTTTGATACTTGATGTCCTGGATGCAAAAGCAAAAATTACCATGGCCACAGATAGGAAATATGCTATTTTGTCTGCAGTACACAATGTACATGTTAGTCTACCCCTAGACTTCACTGTCAAACCCAATATCGTAAAATTTTGGGAAACCCGAATCAACCTTATCGAGGTGACACACTGGCCCCAACCAAAGAGGGTAAAGAAAACCAGATCACCTGTAAGGTTGGTGTTGCTCAACAAGCTAGTAAAGCTAGCAACTAAAGATGATGAGAGAAAAAAGTAGTAGTTAGGAGTGAGGGTTACACATACAAAAGGTGTAAACATTTAGTCTTTCTGACGTAGCTAACCCTTGCTTGGTTTTAACCCTAGTCAACTTGTTTGGTCATCGACTTCTGAGCAATTGTTTTATTTGTCCTTCCTCATTACAGTGATTAATTTTTGCTTAAGTAATCTATTGGTTGGAGTAAGAAATACACTGAAATTCTAGTGCTCCAATCTTTCCTTTTCTACCTGTTGAATACAATATTTAATATTACAGATGAAAAGGAACTTGTTTATTTTCTGACAGACAGCAGCATCTGTCTTAGGTATGTTATTCTGTTCTACAGTAAAGTGGAAGAGAAGAATATTTATCTCAGAAATCAATAAATGCATGTTTGTCCCTCTGTCTTCTAGCTCTGCTCTATTTAAATGGATATTAAGTTGTTAATTCAGGGAAATTCCTTTTGTTTCTCTATATACATACTGTTACAACAATTAATGAATTCAGCAAGAACCCTTGCTTATGTGGGAAGTCTGAACAAATATCACCCCAGTACATTTTCCCATCCCTGAATGCCTATGCTTTGATTTGGTCAATTGGCTCCTTTATCTCCACCATGGAATTCCAATATTTGCGATATCAATTAGTTTGGTTTAGTTAACAATAGGTATCTTAAGCTAAAATTTTATTTTCAATATATATAAATACCTTTAATACCATCTTGAGAAAGGCATAAAAAAATGGTACATTGTTTATCTTGGTAAGTTCAGTTATGATCATTTAAAGTTTGTTGTGCTATTGGACAAAAAACAATTTCAATAGTGAATAATTAAAAATGCCAGCTTCAGAAATCATAATGTCATGTATGTAGATGTGAAGTAAAAGAAAGATAATGCTAATGGAATCAATAATTTTTAGATCATTGGGAAAATTGTGTGCTCAAAAACATAGTAAAATTTGACTGATCATATAAGTTTCATTTCAATAGAAACTCTGAAACTTCTTATATTTCATAGCACAACAGAGTTGAAAATAACTGCTAGAAGCACAATTTGACACTCTGGCAAAAACAGATCAAATGTATACCATACTTAACTTGCCTTAAAATGTATCTATTGGAGGTACATGCCTGATGCTTTGAAACTTTACTAATTTTGGGATGAGAAATTCAACAAAACAGCTTTTTTCACTGTAATATCAATAATTTGTTTTTTTTTTTATAGATGTTATTTTGGAAAATTTTGTGAAATTATGTAATTTTCAATTCATCAATAACAAGACAATGACTATAAAACATAATTTGTTTTACAAAAGGAAAGTAAATACTTTATAATACTGCTTTAAACTACTTCAGTTTTAAATTAATAGAAAAAAAATCTTTCTGGACATTGTGAATGGTTCTCCTGCACTTCCTCTCCTAATAGTATTTTTTGTTGACAGAATTTCCTTATAAGTTGATATGAGTAATATTTTTGTACTATACCAAATCCAGCAATCACTTGAAACTGGTACCATCTGAAGACGAATGTTTATTTCACTTATGCCATATTATCTGACAAAGGTCATCAGAAAAAATTTTTGCTCTTTGTTGGATCTTTATTACAGCACTGAATGGAGATGCAATATTATAACTTGGCTGATGTAAAAGTTGGAATACTACATCCCTGGTGCTCATAACTGAAGATCACCTGATGTGGTTCATCACAACTGCTAGAGTTGTTTAAATACTCAGAATCACTGAGTGCCTTTCCTTCTTTCCTTTGTCTTAAGAGATGGAGAGGAATCAACTGATTTTCCTGCAAGTTGGAGATTTACTTCCACTGGTGTTGATCTTGATACCTAAGGGAACATTCAGATATCTAAGTTGATCTTTCGGTGCTTTCAAGCCACTGCTTGACATTAATTGTACATCTTTAATAAACATCACATAGTTAATGAGTCTCTGTTTTTCGGCTGTTCCTTGACACTCTTTTTTCCTTTTTTTTTTACCTGTCATTTTTAAGAATTCCGAATCGGAAGTACTTATTGTTTCTTGTGTCTTTGTCACAGATGTTTCACATGCTTTCTTGAAATAGCAAAAACTTCCACTGAATTACTGATTTTGCTTCCAGCCAAGCTGAAGTCTAGCTGTGTTTGAGCACGTTTGAGGTTGATCGATTCATGTATATTTTTTTTTTTTTTTTCAGTTCCATGCCAACTATCAATTATTGTTAACACATTTAAATTTTGGTGGAGTTTGAGAATTTTTTAATGTTTTACACTTACATAAAAGAAAAATCTCTGAAGATGTCATTTGTGTAATATATATATATACACACACACACACACACCAAGAAGGAAAAAAACTTAACACATCATTGAAGAACTATTTGTCTCATCAGACCGAAATTACAAAATGGTTTAAATTTATCCAGATAATTTATTAAAAATTATTTTAAAATTAAACCACAAGAGAAAAGGAAGTAAATGTCTAAATTACTTGACCATAAAAATTTGCCTGGGGATTTACATTATTGAAGATAGAGGAGTGGGAAAAAGAAAAAAGAGAAGCACAATGAGCAGGGATAGGTGGGGAAAGTACAAGTGACAGCTAGAGAAATGCATTGAAATTAAATCAAAGTTTATATAATCATCTAATCTACATCAATATAATAACAATCATCATCATTATAAAAACATAAAAAAAATAAATAATATATACGAAACCTTAAATTCATTATATCTAATTCATCTTCATAATTATAAAATACCTCATATGTGTGGTATATACACATAAAAACTAAAATACATATACAAGTATAAACATCCATACTAAAAAATAAATAAAAACATATATACAATGTGCACACACACTAAGGTTGGAAGTTATATCTAAGACATTAACTGTTTTAAGGTTGAATGAAATTTCAATTCTAAACCCAAGAAATTTGAAAGCCCTAATAATTTTCTTTTGTATATTAGAAGATAGTGAACCATTATTATTAGGGATAAAAATGTCTATCATCTCTATATAGACAAACCTGTTTAAGGTCAGTAATCCTACTAAGGGTGTTTAAAATATAGATGCCTACTAAGTCTGCAATTTGATCGGAGTCATAGGCACCCATAGGAATGTTGAAATTATCATTGTAATTTTTAATCCATTGTTAATTCTAATCATCACAATCCAAAACTTACACAAATTTCTACCATGGTAAATACTAGAATTAATAGATTATCTTCTAATAATAAAATTTTCAATGAAAATAAAAAAAATCTTATAATGATGTCCTCAAAAAAAAGTGGCTTTAAACAAAATATTATTTACCTGGAATCATTAAAAGATACAATGTATTAAATGGACCCAGACATAGAAAAAGAAAATTTATATAGTTTAACCCTCCTTTCTGCCAACTATTTAATATAAATATTCGCCAGTACTTTCTGAAATTAATTGACAAACATTTTAACCAAAATAACTAAGTAAAATTTTTAATAGAAAAACCTTAAAAATTAGCTACTCCTGCACAAATAACATCTATATTATTAATTCACATAATAATAAGATATTAAACAAATTTTATAACAATAACCAACCAGGTAGAAAACCCTCTTGTAATTGTAGAACCAAAAACAACTGCCCAGTTGGATGTATATGCAGTTCCAAAAATGTTATATGCCAAGCAACCATTTTCCCAAAAGAAAATGTAAATAAAAAAAATAATAAATTGGATTTCAGCTGGGATCTGGAAGGAGAGGTTCTACAATCAAAAGCATTCTTTCTCTGACCCTTATCTAAATCACCAAATGGCTCTTTCTAAACATTTCTAGGAATTAAAGGATAGAAACTTTTGTTTTTCCACATTAACATTAAAAATTTTACATTGAATATCCATTTTTTAAAAATGTACTTGTAATTTTTCATTTCAATTCTGAAATTCCCCCAATTGCTCTTTACAATAAGGAATTTTTCTATTAAATGAAGATGTATTTTAAGAATTGAAAAATGTAAAGTGTAATACCATTTTTGAGTATTAACTTGAGAAGCCTACTGTGTTTTTGACATTTAACTTCAAAGGAGACATTTACATAATTAAATAATTTCATATTTAGGAAGAGAAAAGATTAAATATTGTTTATATACTGATTTTATCAAAATCACCTATAAAAGAAATGAGTTATCAATAGTTGAAATGAAGTGAATTTCGCAATTTTGATACGGTTTTGCACTGTAAATTAGGGCATTTTGAGATACCCGTTAACAGGTGGTTATTTTGGGTCATTAATTAATCCTGGTCTCCCTAAGAAATTCTAATATCCACCCAACTTTTTTTTTTTTTTTTTTGTGTGTGTGTAGGTACCAAGTTTGAACCCATATATTCAGGTGTGTGCCAACCAGGTGTTTGCTCGTGCACTCTTAGATGAGAAAAAATATGATGCTGGTGTGGATGACTTTTTGCAACGCTGTATGGCATCTCCTTTCAGTAGAAAATTGGATCTGTGGAGTCTACTTGGTTAGTATTAAAATCTTTTGTTTCATTTGTTGATGATACAGTAAAATCAACTCTTCCTGTCTTGTAGGTTCTTGTGTAACAAAGTGACAACCTTGTTTGTAATTTTACTGGAGAATGGAAGTTGCAAATGTTGACTTCTGGCAGTGAAAGGTTTAAGCTATCAGATTAAGAAAAATGCTAATTAAAGCATGGAGCAATGGAAGGTTAACATAAATAATGGTTTAAAAATACTAATTATTGACTTGGCCAAAAGATTTGTTCTGGTTATTAAATTTTCTACTCAATAAAGAAATGAACTTTTTGACCAACCAATTAGAATCATAAAATGAAGATTAGAAAGGGCATTAGAATGACTTGAAAAGAAGTCTGCGTTTACATTTCTAGAAGTAAACTTTTTCATAAGCCAAATGGGCAAACATTTATCTGAATATAATAATGTGTCAGCCAAAACTCTGTGATAGACAGCAGAGCAAAAGAAGGGGAACCTAGAGTCTGTGTTGGGGGTAGAATCTGAGAAAGAGTTATTTGTAGCAGTAACTGAGAAAGTTAAGATCTGAAGTGAAGAATTGGGAACAGAGTTGGTAATCACAAGAGATTGGTAATTAGATAGCATTTTGAAATTGAAAGTTACAAAATGCCCAAAGAAATATTAAGACTAAATGGTTGCAAGAACTTCTTAAATATAACCGAAAAACACACACAGACACACATAGAGGTTGAAAATACTCACACTAAGAGTCTGACTTAAAAAACCTAAAGTTTTAGCATTTTGATGTTCTTTTTATTGACTTTTCTGTCAAGAAATAAAATTCCTTTAATAATACTCTGGTGTTGGTCATTATTTCTGATGAGCAAATTCACGTTGTTTGAGTTCCATTGAAATGGCAAACAGAAAACTATGGCCTTAGAAAATTTGAGTCTTCTTGTTAGGTACAAATGACCTACTAGACAATTTTAAATGGATGTGGCAGTGAAGGAATGACAAAATTTCAAAGGCAGTTTATTTTAATTTTCTAAATTTAGATTTTGTTTATATATGCTGCTACGAAAATGGGATTTCACAAATTCCAATTCTATGGCTACACTTGTTTATATGTGAAGATTGATAAAAGTATTGTTTTTACTATTATAATTCTATTGGTACCTTCAAAATTGCCTTGTATTAATGAACCTTGTATGTATCAAAATGTAAAAACAATTTTATTCACTTTCAATTGTATATCTTTTTAATACTGAAGGCTAGTAAGTTAGCAAAATAATTTGGTTTATGAAAAAGGAACTATAAAAATTATTCTTATTACATAACCATTGCTCTATAAATTTATTCTAGTTTATTTTACTTCACAAAGTAAAATATTTTTTTTATAAGGGATCTTTTTAATATTTCTGGAAGAATTTGTAGGAAGTAGGCAAAATGTGGATGGGTGTGTAAACTGTAGTGATTCCACCACTTGGGTTACTCCATCTGAACCCAACTAACTCAAAAGTCTATTTCAATTCAGCAAGCCATGTCTCAGCAGAACAATATTCATTCTTGTCTTGTAATAATTTACGACTCAGGCTGACAAATTTCAGTCCAAACTATTAAGGATAAAAACATCTCAAATGGCTTTAGTTCACACATATTTTTTTTCTCCAAGCTTTGTTTCAACTTCAAATATTAACTTAAATTTTATTATTTACTATTATAAGTTGTTGAAGTTAGCTTGGGCAAACTCAATTCAGCCTAGTTTTTGTTCATTGTTCTAACAACATCAATCAAGCTAACAAATTTCTGATTAAACTATTACGAATAAACTAAAAAATTTCTAATGGTTTTAATTTACTAATTCTTAAGGTATATAACTTTAAAATTTTATAACTTAAAATCTTAACTTAAATTTTATTTCATGTTATACTAACAATTATTAAACCATGGCTGACTGAATTTAGCTCAAGAACAAACTCTAATAAATAGCTTGAACAGTAAACATTGTTTATTGAATAGCTGTAAATATAAATACATTTTTTCTTGTTTTCATTCTTGTAGTTAGTCAGTCAGTGAAAGTTTTTGTGTGAATAGGAATTCTGTAATCCATTTAAAATTATTCCCTCTAATATAAAAACAACTACATTTGATATAACAAGTAACAACATAAATTCTGATTTTAATATTAGTACTTACTTCACTAAAACATTATTTACTTCTTTTTAAGATTATTTTTTTAGTATTAAAATGTATTTGATTAATGTTTTCAACAAAGCTAAATAAGTTTAACTAGTCTTACTAATTATTATTTAGCTTAGATGGCACAGATAAAAGGTTTTCTATAACATAAATATATAAAAATAAAACCCTTTATTCATTCAAATTAAAAAACATAAATAACTTAAAACCGTATTTATTTCATTAAAAATATTAGTAATAAGCAAATTAAATTGTCACTTATTTTAATTAAAAAATATTTTTTCATTGACATATTTTCTTTATGCAATATGCTTTGTAGTTAAATGCCCTAATGTGTTTGATTACGAATCCTTAGTACATAGGCTCAAGTATTTATATAGTGACTGACTTTACTTTCTTTCCTTGCACTTCTTGCTTGTGAAACTCTCTCTTCCAGTTTCTTGCTTTTCTGCCACTTATGTTTTTACACAAATTTAAATGCAATGCAATTTTAATACCCATCTATATATCTTCCTGAAACCTTTTTTATTGAACTTTCTTCTCATTCTCTTAAATAAAACGTTTGTGTCAATAAAACGTTTGTGTCTTAATGGCATTATTTCCTTGAAATGATTTTAAAAAGGAAAAGTAAAGTAATGCCATTTTTATTACTTCATAAACAGTGTTTGTCTGCTCTATCTGAAATTATTAAGCTGGTACAAATTTTTTCCTGACCAAAATTTTATACAGAATTCAATCATTCTTAAGATTGCTCAAGAATGGTTGTCCACACTGGCTCACACATATTTGTTGATTTAGAACAAAAAAGAATTGAAAGAATTACATAAAATTTTCAAGAAATTTTCTATTAAACAAATGGATTTAGAATTCATGTTTAAATAAGTATTTATTTTTAAAAATGTATGCATTTTTAGTTCAAATGTGCTACTGCACTGACTGTTCTTGTAAATGTATTGCTGGTTTTATGGAAAAACCTATCACATGATTTTATGATAGAAATATGTTGAAAATTATAGAATAAATTTTTGTATTTTCTAATAATCCCCACTACACTAAATAATTACAATTCTATTCAGCTCAAATAACAATGATGATTTTGAATTTCAACAGAAATTGATTAATACATTGATAATACACATAAATATACTGAGAAATGTGTGTGTTAAAAAAGGAATTTTTAAAACCTTTTTGAATTTTCAATTTACTGATTTTTTTTTTTCTTAGAGATTATTATTTTATTGTAAATTTTTAGATGGTCCAAGAGCACGGTTTTTAAAGTACCCACTTCTGATTAAAAGTATACAAAAATATGTAAGTACTTCAAAACATTTTTTTACATTTTAAGACTCCACAGGCCTTAAATGATGTTCCAGTTTTCTTAGAGTTCATGAGTAATTAGGTCTTTATTAGAAAAAATTATTTTATCTCTATTCCAACTGTAAGATTTATCCTTATCAGACTATTTAAGATACTAAAAGAGAAATCTGATTATGATTTCATTTAACAAAATAATTAATGGAGAAAATATTTTGCTGGATTGAAGATTTGCAGTATTGATAACAACTGTACAGTTAAAAATTCTTAATCTATGTTTTAGTTTTACTAATGCTTTTAACCATGTCCTTTGTATACAAGGAAGAAATGTATTTTTATAAGTTTCAAAATTGTCTTACATTTACTTGTTTTGTTTTTCTTTTAAGACAAATTGTGATTGTGAAGACTATCAGTTCTTGAAGGATTCAGTGAGTAATTTTCATATCTGATTCATTTTGTAGTACACTGATATTTTTCCTGTGTATTAGTATTCTGTTAGTATTCTCAAGCTTGGTTTAGTGTCTAAAATATATTGTGCATGTGTATTAAAGTTGAACTTAATTTAATTCACATTTTAAACCATACTTAGTCCTGTTGAATGAGACAGGTCAAATTATACAGTTAATTTTTTTCATTTTCTTTCATAAAAGAAAAACTTATCTTCAAATAGCAAAGTTGTAAATATTTATCCTGTTTCTGTTTTATTCTACTTTTAAAAAGACACCTTAACTTATGAAGATTTGAAATGTTATTATTAGTTAAATATTAAGTGGTATCCAAAATGTAGTGTACAAGCGGGTCAACTAAGCAGATGCTGTTTACTTGAAATTTAAGTGTAACATTGTTCCAATATTGAAGTAACACTGGGGAAAATTTTGTAAAGGAAGAAAAAAAAAATTAACTTGATGTTTTTAAAATGTGAAAGAAAAACTTGATTTTACAAAAATCCAATTTAGCACATATTTAACAATTACAATAAGAGAGAGGTATTCAATCAAATCAATTGTACAAATGTTTCTATTCTGCTAAAAAAATTTTCAACCAATAACAAATATAAGGTAATTTTACTTACATTTCAAACAATATGTATATTTTTTTCTTTTTTTGAAAAATTGTTTGACATTTCATTTGGAAGAAGGAAAATCAACATAATTGATTTTTTTTTTTTAGATAGAAACTGTAGTCCTATTTAGAACTTTACAAAGGTTGGTTTTAACAAACCTTTCAAATTACTTTCTACGAAATTTGGCATGTAAACCAGAGTTTATCACAAAATTTTGGCTCTAAGTAGAGCCAGAATAATCAAGAGAAATTCAGACCTTTTCCAAAATTCTCAATTTAACCACATATTTCTTTCAGAATTCAAATTGCTGAAATTGCTATTTGGAATGTTGAAAAATACATTTTCTGGTTGAATTACACCTGTCTGAATTGTTTGATTCTTTGTATTAATCTAAGGGGCGCAATCTTGAAAAATAGGTGCAACCTTATTCTGTCAAAAGGTCCTTTTTAAACAGCCCAATACAAAAGTAAACTCTTTTAAATAGCTTTCCTTCATAGCTAAGGGGTGAAGGTGAAGCTAATGGAAACGAAACACCTCCTCTCTGTTTGAGAAAATCTTTGAAAAATAGGAAATGACTTCAGCTTATTTCTTTCTTTCCTTCTTCTCAAATACATGAAAGATGGTTTTAATTTTATAATAAGTTAGTTTGCAGATTATTTTTTATTTAATTTTTTATAATAAAATTTTACCTATCAAATTATGTGCAAATCAGTTTTAAATATATTTGATTCGTTTTCAGATTAAGATGACTGAGGATTTGATTGCAGAAGCTGATGAGAAAACAGGAGAAGCAAAATGTTCTCTCTACAAATCTAAATTGTCTTACTTGTATGAAGATCAGGTATGTTGATGACAATGGCATATCAAAGGATTATCAAATTTAGAATGCATTTTATTGGCTCTATTAATTTTTAATCTCTGCTTATCAAGTTTTCAATTTATTTCTTTAAGATGAAAATGTCACTATACTGGTGTGCCAAAGTTTTGATTATACACCTTTTATGTTAATAAGAAGTTAAGATTGTCAGTGTCTGGACTGTGAAAATTGTAAAATAAGTTGTTGCATTTTTGTAGGTGTTGTGTAATAGAAAATACAATGATTAAAGCTGAAAAAAGCCATATATAATTATTGGGCCATTGAAAAATCTGAGTTCATAATCAATTCAGTTTATAACAAATTTCTAAGTAGGAATTGTTATTAAAATGAGTGTAAGGTACCATGGTAAGTTATTGAACTTGGCTTGTCTCAATGAGAGATAGCCAGTCAGCTGAGGATTTCTGGAAACAAATTATCCAAAAGACATTTATTACTGTAGGAAGTTTGTTTTTTTTACAGCGCAAGATATGAAAGAAAGATTGTGAGATGCTTGGTAGTCAATTCAAAATTAATAACCAGACAATAAACAGCAGGGTTTCAATTGATACAGTATGCAGAGTATTATGAAAAAAATAACTTGAATGAATAGCAGCAAAAAAAAATGTCATTAATCCAAAAAACATTAGAATAAAAGATTGAAGTGGTCAAAAGAACATCTAACATGGGGATGCTGGAAAAAAGTAATTTTTAGTGATGAATGCAAAATAGTGTTACATTCTAATGTGAGAGAATATGTATGAAGACCAGTAGGATAAAGAAACAATGGAAGATGCACTACAAAGACCGTAAAATTTGGTGATGGATACATACTGTAGTGGGGTTGCATCAAAATTGATGACAAGAAAATTGTTAAAAGTTGATAGAAACCTAAACTGCAAAAACTATATTGATTTATTACAGTCTTATCTTTTGCCAGATTATAAAATGCTTCTTGTCTCACATAATGTGCAACAAAAAGGTTTCTTGTTCAACTTCTGGAAGAGTGGCCAGCACAAAGTCTTGATCTCAATATAATTGAAAATTGTGGTGGGAACTGAAGAATCAGTGCTCATACAAAAACCATTCAATCTCTAAGAGCTTTGGGATTACTGTCAAGAAGAATGGGGGAAAATTATTTGAGCAAAGGACTGCTTTGACATTTTGTATTTTTTTTTAATAATAAAGATCGCTTTTTGCAAAAAAAAAAAAAAAGATGAAAATTACTTTTTAACTTAAGAGCTGAAAGGTGAAATTTTTGTTGATGGCCCACTATTTGTGCATGGCCTTTTCTCAGCATCACTATACTTAAGATGCTCTCTCATATAGTAATAATGAAAATAAACTAATTAAATGTAAAATGTACTGAGAAAAATGTGGTAGTAAAATTAACTAATTTTATTTTAATACCAATATTTCTTTCTGTTCATTACAGAAAATTGATTCTATTGAAGAGTCAAAAGTTTTCATTTGCAGTGGAGTGCTGAAGAACAATAAAGGAACAGTAAGTATTTAAGATGACTTGCAAATGTCACTTTTTCCCCTCTGATATATCATCCCTTACTGACTTACAATAATGATACTTGTAAATCTAGTTATTAAATTAAAACTATGGTTAATTGGGATAAATTAATTTGGTTGCTCTTTTATATTAAGAAGGATTTATTAAAAAAATTCTAATTGGGCTTTCACAATTGTCATTCAGTAAAATACTTTTAGTTCTTTTTCTCCATGATGAAATTAAAATGACATAAAACGTTTGAAATTATTCTTTACCTATGCCTTACTTAAAAAAAAAAATCAAACAAACCCACTCAGTATTTGAAGATGATTTGAGGATCTGGCTAATTACATACTTTTTCTTTTGTTTGTAGAAGCTGCATGTTTTTTTACTGGACAAAGTTGTCTTGATCACTCGTCCCATTACAACTAGCAGCAGTACTAAGAGCTTCCAGGTGTATCGGCAACCAATTCCTGTTGGTGAGCTGGTTATTGAAGATTTAAAAGACAATGAAGTTAGGATGGGTTCATTTCGCAATGCTTTTGGACAAGGGCAAACTGGTTAGTTTTTCACATTTTGTAAACATCTCTCATTAGCTAAATCCAACGCTTCTCTCATTAACTGTGACGCATTGTACCACTAGGCTTAGAGTGGAAAGATAAATTATATGAGACTGGCTGCTGAAAAGCTGAAGCAACGCAAAGGTGATACAAGGCAACAACTATTTTATTCAAACTTCCATGAGATTTTATTTGCATCTAGTATTCACTAGTGGGCCTGGAAGTGATTATTGATCTGTTATAAACATTCCCCTTCCTAAAGTAATTTATTTTCTTTATTAATTTATTTCTAACTTTTCCAAATTACAAAATAAATAATTGCAAACCAAAGTTTGTTTTGGTTACAGGCAAAGGGCGATAACTACCCACTCCCTGATTGAAATCGGGCCAACTTGCTAATAAATAACTTTTTTTGTATGTAATGTGGTTCTTATTTTCCTTACTATAATTAATTCTGTAACACATCACATTTAGCTAATGAGAGAACAGAATTAATAATTCCTGTTGTTTGAATTGGAGTACACCTGTATGCCATTAATGCTTGAAATGTGTCCGATTGTTTCTAAATTAAAATTTTTGTAAGTTTTAGGTTCAGCTAATGTTTGTTAGCACTTGTGTCGATTTTGAAGCCCCACCACTATTTTACAAATTTTTATACCATGGGTCATTTGAATCTATTTCTCTTAGCTCTCCTAAGAAATATTCCTTTTCTTCATTTAGTGTCTGTATTATATTAGTTTTAGTTCTTCAGCCTACAGCGAAATGATTCGTTTTTCCACATTTCTTGCATGGTTTCCCTTTTGTTAGACAGTTCTTAAAATCATGCTTGCTATTATATCTACTGCTTTTGTTGTTGTTCTTTCCACATTGCTGTCTTGTGGATTTTTCTGAGTTCATCTACATTTTTCTCATGTATTTCTTCTATTTGAGATTTTATTTGCTTACTGCTCCTAGCCATCTCTGTAGAGTTTTCAAGTTTCAAATCAGGAATTGTAATCTTTCAAATAATCTTTCACTGTCTTGTGATAGGGCTACAGAATAAGGATATTCTGTAGCCCTATCACAAGACAGTCTCTGATTTAGTCATTTTTCTTTGGAAGCATGTTTCTGTTAATTTGTGCAATGCACAAATAAAGGTTTCCACCAATTCTCCTGGTAACTGAACTTTAAGACAAAATTTTACCCTTTCATGTATTATGTTTCTTTTAGGCATGAAGTAGCCATTGAATTTTCCAAAACTGAGTCTTACACATTTGCGTTGTCTTGTCGTGTGAAAGAAAATGTGAGGAATATATTTTCGGCTTTGCTTCCTATGCATTATATTAATGTATTTGAGTTTTGTTATCTTTTTCCCAGAGTTTTGATGCTTCTTGAAAGAGTTGAAATCTCTGCAACCATTTCAGGCAGTTTGTAATTTGTAAAGTCAAACGACTTTGTTAATTTGAACATTTGAATAAAAAAAGAAATTTTTTTTTCAGAATTGGTTCCTGTTCTACTGTTCTAATTTTCTTCTTTTCAAATGAATTCTTCTCTGACACCATATTTAACTTGGGGTGGAAAGATAAATTGTATAAAACTGACTGCTGAAAATCTGAGCCAACACAAAAATGACTCAAAACGTGCTAAACTCAACAAATATGTTATTCAAACTCCTGCTTGATCTGCTTGCTTCTAGCATTCTATAATGTGGCCAGAAGTGTTTCACATCACATTCAAACAACAGTTCAGCACGCGTCAAGTTGGATTTGGTCGAGATCAAAACAACAAGCAAATAATGCACGCAATATCACTACCTAACATATGCAAGTGAAATATTTGTGTGGTTGTCTATAATTTTTACGAGCGCATCAATAACGGCAAACGCATTCAGGAAACTTTCATTACAGATAGAAGCTGCAAAGAGGAACAATCGTTTTATTTATTTCATTATGAATTTACAAAGAGGAACGATCAATTAGCTTATCTTCATACCCTGCCTGGTGGCAAATGCCATAGCCACCGAAACTGTGATATCACCCCTGATCGGCAGCTGATGAAGACAGGGTATCGCACATGCTAACACACGTTGTATGTTAAAAAAAAAAAAATAAACACATCTCTCTCATTAGCTAAATGTCAGTTGCTATCAACTGTTCACCTGATTCTCTTTCTGCTCATCATTAATGTTTCTGTTCCTAATTCTACCACATCCTGTAACCCCTTGTGTTTTAGTGGCATTACTGCCTTTCTTGGGGCGATTTTATAAAAAAAAGAAAAATCCAGAAAATGTCAAGGTATGACTTGCCATCTTACAGTACCTGTACTTCATACTACTGACTACATTCATAATCCATTCATTGCTGAGATTCCGTTTCAATGTCATTGGATGTATTTTTATTAAGAATTGATCTCCCTTTTAGAAAAATAAAAATCAACTGTTTTTAATTTTGACAAACAGTGGATAATGTTGAACTTGGATAACTTTAGTGTCCTTAGTAAATGGTAATTTTACTTATTTTTTCTTCACTGACCAGGGCACACAGCAAAAATATTTTATTGACTGTTCTAAAAATAAAATCAAAATGTTGGTTGGATCAAAGAGTTTTCAATTTTCTATCTAATGAGGGAAAAACAAACTAAATTTTTTTTTAATCATTTCACCCAAGGATGTCAATATTGCCACTGTGACACAAGGGTATTGTAGTAAGTGACATAAGAATGAAAATTAGGAGAAAAGACAATAATGAAACAGGATTGGAAGATAGAAAATGGCCATTGCATTTAAATTTGTAGGTGGCAGAAAAAATGAAACTAGAAGAGTTCCACAGGTGAGAAAAGAAATTATTAGAATAGAACATACAGTTACATCTAGCTAATTCAACAGTAAAATAATGAGACCTAATTGCCAATCTAGTAGTATGCTTGAATTCATGCATGAAAGGTAAAAACTGTCAAAAAATATTTATAGAAAAACAGAGGCTTTTTTATGTTTGGTGATAGGAAAAGACTAAAGTTGTTTGGTCAGGACCAATAATGTTATAGATTATTTATTTTGTTGAGATTCTTGAGATATATATATAACAGGAATACCAGATCAGATATGGTTTCAATATTCAATGCATGGACAAATGGTAGATTTATAAATGTGTAAGATGAATTCTGACAAGAAAATTTGTCTAGCATGCCACAGTGACCCAACATTTTTGCAGCAAACCTAGCAATTGATTCAATATAATTTTCCACTTCATGTCTTGGAAAACTAGAACCCAGGAAGGTGCAAAAAGTTGCTTTTACTGGATATTTGGATCGTCCATGCTGATGGAAGGTAAAAAAGGTGCTCTGGTGCTTAAAAGATAGCAATTTCTTTTCAAATCATTAAAATTTACATGCTGCCATTCCTCACTTTAGTTAACTGATTGAGGTCATTTTTCTTTGTGTTGAGGATTCAAGGGAATTCTTTATGAATTGCTAGAAACTGGACAAACAGTTATAGAAAACTAGCTGATTTGAATGATGATTTAGAATAAAAAAAAAAAATTTAAGAATGGAAGAACTTTGATTTTGATGCATAATGACATATTTTCATGTTGTAATTGTGATAGAGTAAATGCTCCTGGGATAAAATGACAAAGTTCTTTCACATGCAACATATTCTCCATAAACTCTTAGTTTGATTTATTTCATGCAATATTATAATTTTGCCATTTATTTCGCAAGTTCAAAATATTGAAAAATCCCTCAATGAATAGCATTTCTTTTTTGATAAACTATCTAAAAGATGACATAAAGTTATACAATGACCTTTGATGACTGAATAATGATGCTATGAATTTAAATGAATGAAAGGTTTTATAAAAAATGCTGGAAACTTTTTATATCATATTCATCTCAAAAAGAATAATGAATATATTTAACATGTTTGTTAACAATTGTTTTTATCTCTTATGAAATAACAAAAACTTTATTTTAACACAATTCATTTCCTGTAAACTTTTTTGACTCATTAAAATTAATTATTCATAGTGATGAAAAGTTTTTATTAATTTTATTTAGAATTGATATTTTTTTTACCAAATTAAAAATAGATTTATTACTCAAACTATAAAAAAAGATGAAAATGGCTTCATTTGTTTATATTTTTATGGTTTTAAGTTTTTTGTCAATGTTTAAGTGCTAATACATTTTAAAAAAGCATTTTAATTCTTGATTTTTTCTAATTGTATAACATATCTAAGCAATTACTGATAAGAGTTAATTAAAACAGCCATATATATATATATATATATATATATATATATATATATATATATATATATATATATATATATTCTTATAACTAGTATGTGAAATGATACAATCTATTCCACTACCATAGCATGTAAACCTATGTTCATTTCAAAGATGCTTCACCACTAATTGTTTAACTTTAACCTTTTTGCCTTGAAAATGGTCAATTGGGGTTGAAATTATAAAACATTACACACAAGTTTCTTTACATCTGACATCAAGTGATTTATTTGACATGAGGAAAAATGCTTAACATTCCTTGTCTAGTCTGTTTAATAAAACATTCTATGTTTAAAATATATATATATATATATATATATATATATATTTATGTATATTTATAAGTTTGAAAAATAGGCAGGCCAAGTTCAAATTTCTTACTAGATATTCACTTCATCCTCCTGTCCATAGGAAAGGAAATAATTCAATTCAATTTTATCCAGCTATGGATAAAATTGTAGGACAAACTTATGATCTTTAACTTTGATAGGGCAACCTGTTTATGAAAAGGAAGGATAAATCTAAATTGGAAAAATTCAAACACCCTGTCAATACTTCATGAGTTGGTGTTGCAGGGTCAAGACTCAAAATTCCATGTCTTACAGAATTTAGGAATGCTATCATGGTCTACCAGCCTATAAAATAAAATAGGCTAATTGCTTTTGGGTTTTTACAATTTATTAGTATTTAATAAGTTATAAAATATTTTTAATAGAGTTTTTTACTTATTAGGTTAAATTTAATTAATATCTTATTCTTTGCTAGTTTTTAATTTATTCATCCAACCTTTAATATTTCTCTATAATTTTTCCTTCTCTTCTTTTTCTCTTCATATGTGCTTTCAGCCCACCAAGTCCAATGAGGCGGAATACACCAGGGAGCCAGCCATCATTCTAAACATAAACATTTCTTCCAGGGACCTCTCCTTTTGTTTTCACACACAGTCCAAATGTTACAGTAAGTAACTCTCCTGAGGACCAATTTCTTTCTACCCACCTACCTTTCTTCTGGGGAGCTCTCCCCTGTCTTCTATCAGATCTCACCGGTAAGTTACTGGTTGGAGGAGCTGGGGAAATGTAGGCTCATGTGTGTAGTAGATCCAGGACAACATGGCTGTCGTTCAATACAATATTACTATATGCATTTTTTTTTCTTCCTTTTTCAATTTGTTCTTCTATCCATCTCTTCTTTTCATCTTGTTACTTTTCCCATCTATATGAGCAATAACATTAATCACATATTAAGGCATATTTTTAAAACAATTCTTGTCTGCATAACCATTTCAACTACCTCATTTATTTGAAAGTTTGTATAATTTTACATAAAACTAAGCTTGAATTTTTGGAATCAGGATGAATCATTTTTTATCAAGCATTTTATCATTGTTCTGACATTGTGACTGTCTGAATCTCCTCTGTTTATAGAACATCTGATTCAATTGTAATATAGTTTGTGAAAATTGTTACCAAATATATAGTCTGATCTTTTTAATAATAATTGATTTCTGAAGAAAAACCATTTAAAAAAAAAAAAAAAAAAAACTCACCTTAAATGTTTAATTAGCTTTTATCTATACATATTGATGTTTTTTTTTTTTTCTATATGAAACTTATAACTCTATTCATCCAACCCTCCTTTTTTGTTCCAAATGTGCTTCCAAGAAAGCCAGTCTCTCTCTCTCTAAATCTATATATATATATATATATATATATATATATATATATATGAATTAAGTCCCAAATTAACAGATAATTGTTTTTTTGTATACTTTTGGTTAATTTGTTTTATTTTATCAGTAAAATTATAGAAGAAAAATGCTTTTAAAATAGTTATAATTAATGTATTTAAGAGTTTTTTTTTTATTTTGTTTTCTAAAGTCCACTGTCTTGTTTTTTGAATTTGGCTATATATATATTATTTATTTATTTATTATAATTTTATCATATAGACAAAAACCATTTTACTCACTACAAAGATTTTTTTTGGTTTATGTGCATTTCACTGCACTTTGACGGGTGAGAATCGAAAATGGTTATGAACAATCCTGCTTATACTTTTGTTCTCATCGCATCAGAGAGATATATATATATATAAGACATACTATGATTAGGTATCAGATGAAAAAAACAGATACTAGGTGTTATCTGATTGCATCTTCTTACTCTACATGATTAAAGAAACTTAGCTGTTTTTATTTCATCAAAATATCTCAAACCGTTTGATTTTGGCAGATTTATTTTTATTTTTATACATGTGCTCGACTTAGACATTTTTTCTCTATTATGAATTAGGACAAAATACCATATTTGGACTCCTATATTTTAAAAAGCAATTAAGAACAACAGTTAAAATTATACTAGCTTGTTAGGTACATAACAAAGAAATTAATAATAAAATTACAGATAGTATCACTGCATATTTCTTAAATAAATTCAGTCTGAATATGCAAATTTTATAAATCAAACCCTCTGCAACAACGTGCAAACAACTCATAATCTGAGGTTTGACATTTCATAAAACTGGAAATAAGACCCACATTCATCCCAAATTTAAAATATCACATTATGACTATACCAGTAACAAGCCCTATTTTTTTTTTTTTTTTGGGGGGTGATAGAATGGATATATTCTGGATTATTCCACTTCAAAATTGAAAAAAATTGCTTTTTAACCCTTTGTCACAAGGTATTTGAAAGGCCAATTTTAGACTTGCTTGAATTATCATAAAATGAATACTTCTTACACTAGAAACACCAAATTTCATATTTAGCCATTTCTGGGGGTGCTCTTTCCATTTATCATGGTTAAAATGACCTAAAATCAACAGATTAGAATGTATATGGAGCAGATGCTGAACAAGTACAGTCTTGATTCAACATGTACAATTTGTGGACTGTAGAGAGAGAGAAGTTTTAACACATGCCAACCTATATTCACTAATGAACATAAGAAAACAACAGAAAACTCACCTTATCATGAAGTGGTATTCAACCATTAAATTTGTAACTGAAATCATTAAAATAAAAATATTTTATCTGTCACAATTTGATCAAAAGGTTGAAGTTCTGACACATGTTAGTTCCAATCACTACGTAAGCAGTATGAAATCAACAAATTGTCTCAATTTTTAAAACTGTAATGTTCCTCTCACGTTATGCACATAAAAATAAACAACACAGACATAAAATTATTCAAATAAAGTTTATTTGGAAATTTTCAGTAATGGTGGGCTGGGTGTTGGGATACCTCTTCACTGAGTAGTCAAAAGTAAATCTTGGCATAATCTTCATACAATCCCTCCAAATAATCTAATTCAGGCACTACCCAAGTTCTTCTAGTCTGACTAGTATATCTTTGTTGGCGTATCCAGTTTATATAGTTCATGTATGAGCCCATTTGTTACTTCTGCACATAAAAGCTTATGACCTAGCATTGGATCTGACAAAACACTGAGAGTCAATCCAACACTTTCACATCTTTCACCTATGAATCCCAAATTTGTTACCTCATGGTACAATGCAGGGATGATCCACTTTTGGACAACTCTTAACTTCTGCTACAACTTTCTCAATAAGGTTGTACCCATCTGTTCTTAGGAAAGATTGGGGACAATTTATGTAGCCAAGTAATAGCAGAATCCCAGGTTTCCTGATACTTCTTTTTCAATGAATATATTTGAAGCAGCACCTTCTTGGAACATTCCACTTTAGGCAAAGACATCTTCCTTCCACGTCTTTTTGTCTTAAAACAACGTTGTAACTGATTCTGTACATCGTCATCTTCCAAAAGAAAAAAAATGAATTTATAATCCTATCTCATATTGTCGAAGTACTACTTAGTAGCCATCTACAAATTATTGTTTACGTTTTCTTACTGAATTTGAGTTTATTTGCAGTTCATAAAAAATTTACACTAAATACAATTAGAGTCATCCATACACCTGAGTAACAAATAAGGAAGCACTAAAATATTTTTTCTCAACAGTGGTCCTTAAAACTGACACATTAAAATATTTTAGAATAAAATAATCATAATCCGTATGAAATAAATATTACTAAGAAATAATAATAAATTAAGAAAATGAATATTAAATCATAAATTTGTATCTAGATAGCAATAAATCGTAACTAAAATCCATTCATTAGATAATTTAAAAAGTAAGAAAATTGTTTGAAGAGTTAACTTTAAACAAAATGTTACTTGGTAACTGAAATGCTGATAATCATTATGTGAATACTGCAAAAACATAAAAGATATTCTAGAATTTTTTTGCATTTTTTTTTTTTGTAGAATGTTTTTTATCTCATTCTTTGCATATGAATATTTTTCAATCAATAAGTCCTACATTTTTTTTTTTGTTTTTTTTTTTTTTAGATTTGAATCTGAGCGTAAAGTAAACAAATCGATTTTTGTTTCATGTTTTTTATGACTAAAACGGTTTTTAAATCCCATTTACATTTTACATATCATAGAAAATTAATATTTAAAACAAATTCTTACCAATTTCTTGAAAATTTTGTCCGTAGAAAACATGCTGGTCAATTCTTGGGTGTAGGTGTTGACGCTGTGTATTGACTGTCACGTGGAGTTGAAATGATGGCTGAGCGAAGTTGCACATGGTTACACATAATCGCACATGTGCAAAATGGAACTATCGTTTCATATTTGCTTTTGATTTAGTTTCATAGATTATTAAATGAGCGTTTTAATGATATATTTTATGTGATTTATTTTCACAAGAAGCATTTGAATTTTACAATCAAACCTTTCATTTGAATTTTTACAAACTTCTTATTAAAATTAAAAATATAAAATATATGAAAATGAAGCTTAGAATGTAAACTTTCAGTAAAAAAAAAACTAATTTTGAAAAATCACCAAAATTCTATTTTCAACTAAACCCTGTTGCAAAATTAGAAATAACATTTTTATATGAAAAAAATTTATAATTGTTCATCAAACTGCCATCAGTGAAAAAATGGAAAATTTTTCAAAAATCAGCTTTTAGATGAAGTAAAAATGTCTCTTTTTTTTTTTTCTAAGCTTATATCCGGTTAAATGTATTCAGAACTAGCAGGCCATTGCTTGCTTGATAAATCACAAAAGTAAGATATATTCACAACTTGTTTCTCTTGAAACAAAAATTTAAATGAGCAAAATATTCATAAATTGCTTGTTTTCTAAAATAGATTCACTTGTTGAAAGCCAGTTAAATTTCAAATTTCAAATTCCAATTTTCTGTTCTATAAAAGATGATATTCAGGAAAATGCAAATTTCTTTTTGATATAAAAAAATCAAACAACAAATTGAATAAAAGAACATTAAGGAAGGACAGTTTAATTAATGAAATAAACTTTTTTAAAATCAGTATGAAAATTAGTTAAAATGATAAGTGATATTACTTAGTAGATAATATATAATACAGATATTGAGCTTTTAGTGTGTAAACCCCTCTCTTGATGAGATTGTAACACATAATTTATCATTTCTCAGATGCATCTGTCTTTGGGCATAGTGCACTCGGGCGACTTCATCAATGGACAGTTGCAACTGAGAAAAATTATACTGAGAGGTGCCCAGCCTATCCCAGAGACATTAGATAAAGAATTGGTCAGTATAAGTAGTACCCTACAATGTAACAAGGTCTCACATGGCAGCAAGAAAGCTGATCCCAAAAGAGTACAACAACACTCAGAAAACAGTCTGCTTGCCTTTATGCAAAGGGGTTATCAGAGAAAATATAAAGGATTTGCGGTCCATATAACATCAGGACAACCTTCAAAAGCTGGATGACACTTCGCAGATATCTCTCCCCGAGTAAGACCCCCCCGCCTCTCATAGAGGAGAATATAACTAAAGACTATGTGTATGCTATCCCATGCAGCTGCAGAAAGAAATATAAAGGGGAGACAGGCCGCCCCCTTAAGGTAAGGCATCAAGAACACCAGAAAGCTGTAACACAAGGGGAAGTGGAAAAATCAGGTCTGGCTGACCACATATGGAGAGAAAAGGGAGATCATCACCCTCAGTGGGATCAGGTTGAGATCACAGACAAGGAACACCATTGGAAAATTCGTAAACTTAAGGAATCAGCACATATGCTAGGCCACAAAATTCTCCTGAGCTGACCAAGCATAGAAATGAACACAAATATGGCAACCAGTAATAAGGAGTGCCAGAGAAAAGCAACAATAACAAAAATTACAATATGAGCTCTGGTAAAAACATACTGATAAAAGTAAAAATAGCAATATGAGTACTAGTAAAAATGATGGCTGAAGATATTAGGTTTATAATACCCACAAATTCATACACAGATGTCCTCAAGGACACAGTGGATAAAGGCGTTAGATAATTTATAATACCCACAAATTCATACACAGATGTCCTCAAGGACACAGTGGATAAAGGCGTTAGATCCAGTTACAGGACCCAAAGAGTGTGACTTCAATGCCTGGTTAAGACAGTGGAGAACTCTGAGAGGGAATTAAGCAGGTTATAATGGACATCCATTAGAGATGACATGTGGAACTATCCCAGTGAGCGAAATAAAAGGTTCATTTGGACATTTCAACTACCGGAAGAAGGCCGGAGCGTACAACCGTGACCACCGATATAGAAGGCCTGCTCGATAGTGACGTGACGTCACAAATGTAGTCCATGCAGTGAAACGGACAGTAATCATAATGTAACGGAAAATTGTAAGAAAAAAATTGGTTTTAGAAAACTTTTTAAAAATACATTTATAGAAGAAACAGAATTGGATTTTATACAGAACTTTACTTCATATTAATTTTTAAAAAATAACCGATAAGAAAAAAAAATGTTGCTGAATGTTTTGTTAAAGTAAAGAAATTAAACATCATGTTACATTTCATTAAATTTTAAAGATTGAAATTCGTTCATTATTTTATGTTTCAAATCTGAAAACATTTTTAAAATCATAATCAGTATTGTTTTAATTTGCATGTTTTTATCTTAATTTTAGTAATTATTCTGTAAAGTTACAATATCGTAAGTATTTAATGATTATTATTCTTACACTACAGAAACAACTCAATTATGAATGAGGAAACAATCAGACGAGCAAATTACAAGTAACTTATAAATAAAAAACAAATAAACTAAATACAAGAAAGTAAATAAATTTGATACAAAAAAGAGATTTAAAATTCAAATAATACTTATAGAAAAGTAGGTTACAGACAGACAATTTTAAGACTGAAATTTGTTCATGATTTTAATTGTTTCACATTTGAAAATTTTTTAAAATCATAATCAGCATTGTTTTTAATTTGCATGTTTTTATTTCAGTTTAA
>CAHIKZ030004067.1:0-145000 GCA_903632075.3 Acanthosepion pharaonis
AAAATTTATAACATTTTTAACTCGGTTAAACCAACGTTTTTTTTTTTCTTTCTAATTTACCTCTTAGCAAAACCAAAGGGGTGCGACCCACTCTTATATGCGCCCCTTTTATTCACATGAAACATAACAAAACTAAAAAATATTTTGAAGGTTTTTTTAACATCAAAGGTTAAACCCCAAAACAAAAAAAAATAAGGGATAAATATTTAATTTCAAAAATAAATTTCCAAAATTTGAAATAAAAAAATTTTTAAAAAAATTTTAAATTTAAAAAATTTTAAAATTTATTAATAAATTGTATTTTGTTAATTTATATGTTTATTTTAAATTATTATATTATGTAAATAAAATGAAATTATTATATGTTATATATTTGTTATATGTTATTTATTTTTGATAATTTTATGTAAAAGAAATTTTTATTAAAAAATGATAAAAGATTTTTTTGTAAATAATGTATAAAATTATAAAATTTTTAATAAAAATAAATGAAAATGTTATATTATTTATGAAATTTTGAAAAATTTATATTATGTATATATTTTTATATTATATTATGTATATTATATGTTTTATATATATATGTATATATTATTTTTGTATATATATATGTATGTATATTTTATATATTTTTTATTTTATATATATATGTATTATATTTTATATATTTGTATATATATATATTTGTTTATATATTATATATATATTTGTGATATTTTGTATATATATATATGTATATATTTTGTATATATTTTTATTTTGTTTGGTATATATATGTATATATTTTATTATGTATTTTTATTTTGTATATATAAAATAAAAAAAATTTAAAAAAAATATTAGGTTTAAAATAAAATGTTGTATTTAATAAAAGTTTAAAAAAAAAAAGTATTTTTTGCAAAATTTTAAAATTTGTTATAAAAAAGAAAATCTAGGGGGCAAAATGAATAAAAGGAAAATAAAATTAAAAAATAAGGAAATAAATTAAAAAATTTTGTTTTTTTCCATCTTAAGGTGTTGAGTCGCTTTACATCATGTCCAGGCAGTTTCTCTTTGCAAACAAAGAGATTGTTTGCTTGGACTTGCTGTTCTGCGCTTCTAGCAGCTTGGTTGGTATAATTTTTTTTTTTTTTTTTCCTTCCTTCCCTGTCCATTCATTCATGTCACCCATGACAGACTTTTTTCTTTTCCTCATAATCTAAATTCCCCGTTAACAGTTCTGACGAGAGGGGACAAAACCGGTCGACTGGTGTGTGTTTTATTTTAAACTTATCATGGCCTGCAATACAACATTTCTAGTTTTTAATGCCTTAATACGCTTTTTTGTACCGTTTCAAACCTATTTAATATATATATATAATATATATATATATATATATATATATATATATATATATATATATATATATATATATATATATATATATATATATATGTACATACATAATATGAAATATAGTTTTAAGGTATGCTATATTTATGGAATAAATTGCTCAATATCAGAGATAGAGTGTATGTAAATATAAACAGTATTTTGCTTAAGTTGATGTCAATGTTCACACACACACACATATATATATATATTTATTTATAAAAACACACACATTATGAAATGCATTAATTCTGGCAATTTTTCTGTTTATACATTATTTAATAGATACAAGTGATTTAAGTAAATGCTCTGTTTTTAAATAGACAATATTAATTACATTTACTAGCCTGAATATTCAAGGAATTTTGTAGAAAATATGCCTTCTCGACAGGAATTGAACGTGTAACCCTGATGGGTGCTATCATTTGATCTGATGTCCTGTTAACTAAATGCAATTAATACTGTTTAATTAATAGATAGAGCATTTAATTAAATTATAAGTGAATGTTCTAACTATTACAAAACAGCTATTATATGAAACTTAAATAAACTGCGCAAAAGAAAATTCTTCAACAAAAATGATTTTCTATACTGAATTAAAAAATATTAAACAAACCCTCATTAATAAAGACTTTCCTAATTACATTATTGATGAACAAATTAGACGAGCTATTAAAAATAACATTAAATAAAAATATTAACATAATACACCCTCAAATAAGTCTAAACATATCAAACTCCTATACCATAATCAAATGCATTCTTACTATAAACAGGATGAAAAAATTTGAAAAATATCTCATAAACACTAATATATCCCAGTAAAGAAATAAAAGTAATTTTATACTATATTAAATTTAATACAACCAACTTAGTCATTCATAACAACTCTTCTCCATCAACTGGCGTTTTACAAAAGACCAACATTGTATATTAATTTAAATGTCCTTTGGGAGATTGCACTGCTGATAAAAATGTTAATAATGTTTGTTGGTTTTACTACAACAACCATGACAAGAAGGCTTATGTTTCATTTAAATGATCATAGTGCAATGTCAGAACATTTAAAGGAACACTCATGTCCACATTTTAGACAGATATTCGTCGAAAATAAAACAGTACTCCATCAAGAAAATAAGCAAAAACTAAAAATTCTAGAAGCTCTTTATATAAGAATTAGTCAGAAGTAAAGTCAACAAAGCTCTTAAATGTTTATAGCAGCAAAGCTTAAAAAAAAAATACTGATTATAATTGTTAAAAACTACAATTAAAAAAATCTTTTAAACCCACAAAAAACATACTTCCAAAAACCACATAAGTTACCTCCCTTGTATAATAGGTAAATATTTTGAATTTTGTGGTGTTCATGACATTCAAATCCTGAAAATGGCCTCAGATGAGATTGAAAGAACTTAGAAAAATAAATACTATTTGAAAGAAAATGCACACACATACATATATATAAACTAAAAATACCCACACGCACAAACTACCCCCATATATATATATATGTGTGTGTGTGTTTATATATATATATATATATATATATATATATATATAACTAAAAAACACACACACAATGATTTTCCAAGTATAGCTTAGATGTGGCACAAGGCCAAAAGTATGGGGCACCCAGTAAGGTGCGAACTCACTACTCAGTCATAATTCAGTAGTAATGGTTCTAGGTTGTTTTACTAACCATTACACCACATTAAGATGCCCCTACCCCACACATACACACATTATCTACAATTATAGAGTGAAATCATATGAAAGTAGTTCATAAAGTGATGATGAATTTACTGACTGCAAAAATGTTGAGAGGATTTGATAACTGCTCAAGACTGTTGATGAAATTCTGGACAGACATCAGCTTTTCAGGTCCCAACAAATAATCCATTCTGTTGTAGAGGAGAAGAAAAAAATGGCATCAAGTTACAATTATTAGAGACAGATCTGCATTGAAAAACTGGAGAAATAATTTTCAGAATAAATATAGGTATTTACATTTTGATTGTTTGAACTATTGCCCTCATCTTTATTGTCATATTCACAATGATAAGGACAACAGTTTGAACAATGTAAAGAATGTTACAATACTTCATCTCAGGAATATAGAAAATAATAATGGGTATTTACCAAGTTTACCATAGACTGGTACAAGGCTACAATATTGCGAGTTTTAGTGAGGAATGGGCTCACTGCAAAAGTATTAAATAAACGTTATTCCATACAAAGTGGCCAAGAAGAGATAATAATAGAAGCAATGGAATTATTTTTTTATTTGCAGAAATTGGGATTAACTTGTTTTGTTATTACAAATTAATTGAATAATAAGGAAGAATATTAAACTGACTTAACAGACACCCTTTCTTTTCTTATTGCAGTGTTAAATTTTGAAATCTAAATTAAGAAATTGCAATTCAAAGTGTTTATTTGTATTTTCTAATGGTTTCCCATATCTAAAATCTAAGGAGAGGGTGTCATAGCTCATCTCTAAAATAGAACCTGTTTAAAAATGAAGCTATTTAAGAAAAATGTAACAGAATTTTTCTATTTTGTCATACATTTAGCCATCATTAGTTAAGTATATTGAATTTCTATCAATTTCCCCTACATGATACTATTAAAACTTGTTACTTCAGGTTGTTAATGTGGTACTAATAAGTAAAATAATATTTTATATATCTATTATTTTTAAAAGTATTTTGGCTATGAAAAGAACATTCATGAAAACTAAGAGATGGGTGGCATAGCTCATCTAGGAAATAGAACCAAATAAAAAAGAAAAAAGTAATTTATTTACGTAAGCATGGCTGGTTTGATATTTTATTAAAAAATCTTTGATTAAATATTCATACCACAATACTTCTATGTAGTTGTAAAATCTGTGATACCCTAATGTTTTACAATGGAGAGAGTTGAGATTTATTTTATACAATTCAATATAAACCATGCAAGTGGGGTTTTAAACTGATGAATGGACCACCTTAGACAAGAAAAACCAAATTTAAACTTACTTTTGAACAAAGCTCTCACTGTCTTTTTCCTTGTGGAGTAGCAGTAAACTTAAATCCTTCTTGGCTTGTCTTGAATGAATAGACGACAGCCTGAAAAAAAATTAATAACTAGAAAAGAGCTCTTGGCAACAAATTATGATCACAGCTACTGCTGTTTAATTGTAAACATCTCAATAACATTAATAAAAAACAAATTATTTTATTTGAAACTAAATTTTAACTCTGAGAACCAATAATAAAAAAAGACTTCAAATTCACATGCTTCAGACACCATTTTCTCATAACCTATGTTTTGGAATCTCTTTTCAACCAGATACAATTATGAGAAAGCATTTAAATTTCATGCAATTCACTGGATGGACACAAGTTGTATTCTGTGTGATATGAGTTTAATATAAGTTTCTAACAGTCATTTATCCTTTAGAGATACGAGAGATGCATAATTAGTGGGCCCAACACGTATTATTGAATTGTTATTACATAACTTATGTTGGTTTGGTAAAGTGGATAAACCAGCATAGTTCTGGAACTAAGAGTACCTTAGAATTTGTGGTGTACCTGTAACTAAATTCTTTTTCAAGTATCAATCAGAAAAATGAAAGTAATTTTGAAGTTTAAATGACATTTAACAAAATTCAAACGAGAATAGTGTAAAAATAATATTAAGAAGAATTAATTAATGACAAAGTTTGTTACTATTTTTAACAATTTCAGTTGAATTTTTATAATTTTGAAAAATTATAATTTATCTTTTACTAATAATACCCATGAAAATTTCATAGGTTTACTATTTTAATTTTTTAAATGTATCATAATATTAAATGAATGAATAAACTCTTTGCAAGTTCCATGATCTAAAATACCGATGGAAATTCCCCTATTGCATTGTTACATATTTGCTCTTAACTTTAACAAAATATTTCAATAACAATCATAAGTCATTATTTAAAAAAGAAAGATGTTGTAAAATTATTGAATAAAGGGAACACAATGTTGAAAATTGTGAAAAGTTCAAAGATATCAAAGAAATTTTTTTTTAAATTGCAAACATTAGCAAAAACAAGAATGTAAGAAAAAGTGATTTGAGAAAATGAAAAGTACAAAAACAAGTGGACTGACCAGCAAAAAAAACATCTGAAGTAATTGACATTGCAAATATCAACAGAGAAATATTACCATTACCTAAAGATGTGAAAAACAATGAAACTACCATTTTTAAAGTGACGAATGTCAACATCCACTGAATGGACCAAATAACTGGGCAAGAAGTTGTGTTTTTTGTAGAAATATTCAACCAATATGACATAATGAAGGGAGGTAGAGTAAAGATCTTGGACAAAAAGTCTTTTGAATGAAACAGGTCATGAATAAAGAAGTTTTTTAAGCTGAAAGTCTTTATTCATCAAAAAGATATATATATATATATATATATATATATATTCATCCAAGACATCCTTCAGATTTTAAAAAGCTAAATATTGTCTGCCTTGCCTCTCCATATAATAATCTGATAGAAAACTGGCAGTCCATCATTAGAGATGTATTTGAGAGTAGAAGACAATATTCAAGTAATGAAAGTAATAAAAATTGCTGTAAATTTGAAATAGAAAATAGTACAAGTTCAATGGATCAAAATTGATGTAGGTTATAGGATATGAAAGTGACCATAATTATAATAATTTATTCAGATATACAAGATACTACATTAATTGTTTCTCTGATATTGTTGTACTAAAGAAAAGAAACAAAAAAAATGTAAACTTTTAGTAGCAATAAATGCCTGCAATAGGTTTCTTCTGTTTCTTGTCCGCAACACTTGTAGCCAAATCACAATTCAAATGATAGTCTGTCGAACAGTCCAACAGGCAACGAGAAATGACAAAAATGGGGTCACAAATCCAACCTTCACTTCTCACCAGCAAAAAACGCATGTTCGTCCACCAAGCTCAGAAAAATCTTCCCTCGCAAACGAAAAAACAATGGCTTTTATTCACGAAGCAATTTTTCTGATTGGTCACACCATTCAGGGGAGGAAAGAACATTAGCATAGATTCTGGTCCTTAAAGTAGATTTTTGCTAACTACTTTTTGGTAATTTTTCTTCGGCAGATCGCACGCAAAACACGAATTCTTTTTCGAGGTAGCTGATTATCTCTTTCCCTTCATCTTCAAATGGTTGAAAAGCCGTAAAATCAAGTGAATGACACAATCAATCGATGTATTCAGATTTAGTTACACACTCCACTTGTTTTTAATATAAAAATGATCTCCGAATACTTTTACCGTTACGCAAACATCCTGGATTTTCTAGTTGGCGGTTATTTCCCCAAAAACTATTATAAATTTCATTTCGTTTAATTCAATCACATAAAAAGCTTGCGAAACACCCTCCCACTTCCTCACTGCTTGCTGAATGTTCACTGACAATGGAAAGCCTGATCCATCCAAAAGGCATATTGACTTACTGCCAAATGTATGTTTATGTAATAAATATCTGTACCTTGCCTGTGCATTATCGATTTCAGAAAGGGTGATGACCACCCTGAGACACAATCGTAGGACACTATCCACGGTTGGAGTGGCGTATGGATATGCGACAACCCCAAGTCGCACGGAAGGTACGTTTCAGGTGGGTCTTTGCTGGCACGACGCGGACAAAAGATTCGCTATAAAACTGCATCATGAGTGTCATTTAACCTAAATAGCTTTGATAGGGCACCTCGGCGTGGTGTCATGGTTAACAAGCTTGTCTTGCCAGGTCAGTTACTACTGAAAACTGAGTTCGATCCTCGCTGGATGCCCCATGCTTTCGGCCTTGTACCACATCTAAGCTACGCTTGGAAAATCTTAGGGCACCTCGAGGTGGTATAATGGTTAGCAAGCTTGTGTCGCTAGAACAATTACAAATGAGTAGTGAGTTCGATCCTCACTGGGTGCCCCTTACTTTCGGCCTTGTGCCACATCCAAGCTACATTTGGAAAATCACTAAATAGCTTTGATATTTTTCTCAGTACTCTGTATTTTAGGTGCTTGTTCATCTATTAATTAAATTGCAGATTTAAAAAAAAACGTTGACAGTTAAAATATGGCAAACAGTTAAAAAATGTCATAAATGATTTCACCAATTTTTTTAGGGTCTGCTCAATAACGGAAGGTGAGTATTTATTTTGAGCCTCGCTGTTCGATGAACGGTATAGCGTAGGTGGCAGGCGAATCCAAAATTTCCTTCTCAGAGGAAGTCGTCTTCTATCAGGCTCACGAATGTAGATCTTTCTACCAAGGACAGAGTGAGAAAAACACGATCCATTATACGTGACGATCACGTCGATTTTCAAGCCCAGAAAAAAAAAACACAGGATTTTGAATGCTGATTTTTAATGGCAACACTTCTTGAGTTTAAAACTGGCATGACATAAGGTATCTTCTTACTCATACACCAATACATTTTGCTCCGTACCATAGTAGGGGTTCACTCACATCATAGCAGCAGAAATTAGCCTTGTGTTCACTTAGATAAAAGCATACTTGACAAGAAATAAAATGTACACAAATAACAGGAAAAGCATGGTAAATTGTATGTTAATTTCATAAAATTTATTTATAATTTTTTTTTGTATTTTTTAGATTACAATTGTTTTATGATACATGTGATAAAAGGGAGAATTTACTCTATAATATTACAAGCCATATCACAGAGACAAGTCGGACACGTGTTGCCCGTACCAAGATTCGTGGAGAAGAGATTGAATTTAACGTCTTTTGGTGGGATGTCTGTATTCCCAGCAGGAACACTTTTTTATCGAATGCTGGGTGTATTTTTATTATTTTCAATTTATTTTATACAATATTTTTATGTTATTATTTTATTTATAATTTTTATTATTATTATTTACAAATAATAATAATGTCCCTACACCATACAAAGCTAAAATTTGTAAGTATCAAAATGTTTCAATTGTTAAGCAGATAACAAACGCTGAAAACCGTGAGAGAAAGGATTAAGACAAATGATTGAAGAGAAAACCTGTGTGTCGAGATGTTTTCCGTCGATATGTTTCGACATATGTGCTATTGATGTTCCTGAAATCTCTTGCGTATGTGTACGTATGCGCGTAAGTGGTTGCTCGTTGTGCGAATGCCAGCGTGGGTGGGTTCGTGACATACAATTCAAAAGCCGTTCCAAATATTATTTCATATTAATCTTGATGCTGTTTTCGTGACAAATACTTTTCTTTTTCACTTATAATTCCCCCTCTCTATTATCTAAACGGTAAAATACCAAACATTGTCAAGCTTTAGATAAAGCCTTTGTTTCCGCTCAACTCCTTCATTTAGCAATATTCTTTTATTTTCTTTACAGTCGAAAGAAGAAAAATAAATAAAAAAACATGAATATTAAAACGAGACAATATCATGCAAATATGAAAATATGGTGAATAGGGTAAATAAAATTTCAGAGAAAGATGGCTATAGTCACATAACGAGCAGCAAACTCTTTTAATGCCATCCTAAATCAAGTGAATATTACTTTCCACTTTTCGTTTTTCGCCAAGGGAAAACAAAAACTACCACAGTTTGTCATATCCGCAGAATCCAGTGCTACTCAAATCTACTCACATATATCAAATGTCCCGTAAGTGCAGTATTATAGGCTAAACAAAAACAGAAGATAAAATTAAAAAGAAAAAAATATATTTTCTAGCATCCGATTATTTTTCTTACTGCTCTATCGCTATTTCCATATGTCCTGACGAGTTACATTCATTTGTCCCACCACCCGGGTGCTTTAAAACCGGGACCCGCCGTGCCACATACACGAGTGTGAACGATATCCATTCCAATAGTAAGAAATAAGTTCCATTCGGACTGCTTCTTCCCAAGAGGTGCTACATTGACGAATAGACTCACGACGGGATGTTTTCCAAAACACTACGATCTTGACCTCTTCAAATCGGTATTTATCCAAGTTCTCTCGACAAGGCGGGATGTGGCACAAGGCTGGGTTTAACGTGGGGCATTCCGATCTCGTACGAATTCACGGGGTCAGGTGGCTGTTTGCGTCCTCAGTTAAGGCTCTGACCGTAGTCATAGCCTCATCTGAGTTCCTGTTCACCCGAAAGCAGAATTCGACTAGCAGGCCTTTGATAAACTCTTTAAGTCTAAGGTTAACCATTATCTTTCCTGCGTAATTCACGTGAATTTCACTTCTTGACTTTTTTACGCTCATACAATACTACTCATTAAGCGTCTACTTTGAGTGACTCTCAAGCCTTATATTAAGTGAAAATTCTTATTACAAATAGTCTAAAAAAGATGTTCGATTTCCTTTGATTAGAATCATTTGGAATTGTTGGCAAAATATACCATTATGTGTGAAAATAAACTATGAGGCTGAACATACCGTTATCTATCTATCTATCTATCTATCTATCTATCTATCTATCTACCTACCGATCTTGAAGTTTCTTTAAAGACAATTGACAAGGCACAATTAAGTTTTTATCCATTTTTTCTTGCATTCGTAATGATAAATTTAATTAAAATAATAAAAATAGAAATAATAAACTTAGTAAAAAATAAATCGAACCCTGCCTTGTCAATAGTCTTCAATGAAACTTAATATAAAAGGAGATTGCTGCCCAAATACGTAATCATATATATATATACAGACACATACAAATATATATATATATATATATATATATATATATATATATATATATATATATATACAATGCGTTCTGCTTTGATTTGCAAAGTTATTTTTTACCTAAAAATATCAAGTTTAACTTTTTCTTCTTCAGAATATATTGCTAGAGTGTTGTTGATACTATTTTATTATTTTGTCAATCATTTAAGTTGTCGAAATATACAAAACTTGCTTCTTTTTAATGATTTATGAAATTAAACCCTAATTTAGTGTTCACTTTCATTATGCAAATGGAAAATAAAACAAGAGAAACACATTTTATACTAAATTTTATTAATTGAATTGTGGCACATATGAAAATACATCGTGTGTTCTAAGTCCTACATTACATAATACATATGTATAGCATGTTAAACAAAACAAAACAAGTCTGTTAATGCGGCTACGAACAAACATGACATTCTCCATTCTTCAAAACCGTTATGAGGTGTCTGTCCACTGCTGACGTCAATGTTTCAATTTCAGAAGGTTTGATTGATCGGCAAGCACTTAAAATTGCTTTCCACAGGACTTCTAAGCTGGTGAATTGCTTGTTTTCAGCATTAATCCGCCTCTTGACTATAGACCACAAATTTTCTATTGGATTTAAATCAGGGCTGTTTGGAGGCTATACCATTAAATTTTGCCCTTTGAACCCATGGTCTGATAGCCAATTGGTGGTGCTTCTTGATCTATGCGCTGAAGCATTATCCTGCTGAAATATCAACGATCTTCTTTTCTGAATTGGTTGTTCATCAAGCCAGGACAGGAAGGCATCTTCCAAAAGCCTACAATATGCATTTGAATTTAGCTTAAGCCCTTTGGGTACTTTGTGTGGGCCTATTAGTTCATTTCCGCAGATCCCAGCCAAAACATAACCCCTCTGCCACCCTGTTGTCGACGAATATGTACTCCTGCTGGTCGACCATTTAACACCCATCAAGATGACCACTCATCAGGCCCATCAAAGGTAGCACGGCAATCATTGGTGAAAATCACATTGCTAAAATTGGTCTTCATGTAACTGTGTGTCCATTCAACTCTTTTCATCTTGTTTGCTTTGCTCAATGGGGGCCTCTTGATGGGACTCTTCACTTTGGCAAGGGTGTTGAGGGCCTCACAACGGGTAGTTTTACCAACTTTGGGCACTCCGACGCTTTCAAATATTTTTTACTAGTTTCAGGCGGTTTCTTCGAGACTTCATATTTAATTTTACGAAGATCTCTGGCAGTTAACTTTCGCAAATGCGATCATTTATGTGTCTTTCTGCATGATTTACTGCCTAAAATGAATGCTTTGATTGTACGGTGGTCTCTATCTAACTGATTTGAAATTTCTAGCGTTGAGAGACCACTTCCAAGTATGCGAGTAATTTCAGCATGATCGTTTTCAGTAAGACCCTTTTTCTTACCCATATTAAGGATTTATATGGTGATTGCTTAATCAGACCGAACACTTGAAACTGTGCCTTTTTACATACTTTGAGAAAAAGAACTATGTTAATATACAACTTTTTATTGACCATATTTACTTGTCTGAAAGTATAATTTAATCTGTAAACACCAAGTCTAGAAAAAAAACAGAATTTATTGACACGTTAGATGAAAAATTGATTTTGCATAATCAAGCAGAACGCACTATATATATATATATATATATATATATATATAATGCCGTCACGGAAACTAACTTTTACGATACTACTTAAAAATTGAAATCTAAAAATGAATACCTTCTAAATTACATCCATGAAAAATATGTACACGATATGCAATTTAGATAATGTAAATTGCTTCAGACAAAGCCAATACTTTAAGTTAACAAAAAAAGATAATTGAACCACGAAAAACTAAAGTAATAAAAAAACTAACTAACTAAATAAATAAATAAATAAACAAATTAAGAAAATAATGGACAAATTAAAAAACTACGAATGTACTTATAAACACAAGTAAATGTAATAAACAACAAATATATTTATGTAATCAATGATAAATAATGACTAAAGTAAAGAGTTAACAAACAAAATTATAAAGTATCTAAAAAGAACGACATTCGAATCCGCAGCTGATCCAACTAAATAGATTCAAGAGTAATTTGAAACATAACAGTTATTTGGGATATAAATATGAGGAATGAAACGCTTCTTAATTTTGTTGGAAAAAATGAGGTTGTAAAACTGTGGAACAAAAGGGATCTTCATTAGATTGGAAAAATGCGGGTTGTAAAAGTGTGGAATGGAAGTACTCTTAATTATATTGGCAAAAATGGGGGTTTTAAAACTGTGGAATGGAAAGGCTCTTAATTATATTCGCAAAAATGGGGGTTGTAAAACTGTGGAATGGAAGGGCTATTAATTATATTAGCAAAAATGGGGGTTGTAAACCTGTGGAATGGAAGTACTCTTAATTATATTGGCAAAAATGGGGGTTGTAAACCTGTGGAATGGAAGGGAACTTAATTATATTCGCAAAAATGGGGGTTGTAAAACTGGACTGGAAGTACTCTTAATTATATTGGCAAAAATGGGGGTTGTAAAACTGTGGAATGGAAGGGCTCTTAATTATATTGGCAAAAATGGGGGTTGTAAAACTGAGGAATGGAAGGGCGCTTAATTATATTGGAAAAATGGGGGTTGTAAACCTGTGGAATGGAAGGGCTCTTAATTATATAGGCAAAAATTGGGGTTGTAAAACTGTGGAATGGAAGTACTCTTAATTATATTGGCAAAAATGGGGGTTGTAAAACTGTGGAATGAAAGGGCTCTTAATTATATTGGAAAAATGGGGGTTGTAAAACTGTGGAATGGAAGTACTCTTAATTATGTTGGAAAAAATGGGGGTTGTAAAACTGTGGAATGGAAGTACTCTTAATTTAATTGGCAAAATGGGGGTTGTAAAACTGTGGAAATGAAGGGCTCTTAATTATATTGGCAAAAATGGGAGTTGTAAAACTGAGGAATGGAAGGGCTCATAATTATATTGGCAAAAATTAGGGTTGTAAACCTGTGGAATGGAAGGGCTCATAATTATATTGGCAAAAATTGGGGTTGTAAAACTGTGGAATGGAAGTACTCTTAATTATATTGGCAAAAATGGGGGTTGTAAAACTGTGGAATGGAAGGGCTCATAATTATATTGGCAAAAATTGTGGTTGTAAAACTGTGGAATGGAAGTACTCTTAATTATATTGGCAAAAATGGGGGTTGTAAAACTGTGGAATGGAAGGGCTCATAATTATATTGGCAAAAATGGTGGTTGTAAAACTGTGGAATGGAAGTACTATTAATTATATTGGCAAAAATGGGGGTTGTAAAACTGTGGAATGGAAGGGCTCATAATTATATTGGCAAAAATGGTGGTTGTAAAACTGTGGAATGGAAGTACTCTTAATTATATTGGCAAAAATGGGGGTTGTAAAACTGTGGAATGGAAGGGCTCATAATTATATTGGCAAAAATGGTGGTTGTAAAACTGTGGAATGGAAGTACAATTAATTATATTGGCAAAAATGGGGGTTGTAAAACTGTGGAATGGAAGGGCTCATAATTATATTGGCAAAAATGGTGGTTGTAAAACTGTGGAATGGAAGTACAATTAATTATATTGGCAAAATGGGGGTTGTAAAACTGTGGAATGGAAGGGCTCATAATTATATTGGCAAAATGGTGGTTGTAAAACTGTGGAATGGAAGTACAATTAATTATATTGGCAAAAATGGGGGTTGTAAAACTGTGGAATGGAAGGGCTCATAATTATATTGGCAAAAATGGTGGTTGTAAAACTGTGGAATGGAAGTACTCTTAATTATATTGGCAAAAATGGGGGTTGTAAAACTGTGGAATGGAAGGGCTCATAATTATATATTGGCAAAAATGGTGGTTGTAAAACTGTGGAATGGAAGTACAATTAATTATATTGGCAAAAAATGGGGTTGTAAAACTGTGGAATGGAAGGGCTCATAATTATATTGGCAAAAATGGTGGTTTGTAAAAACTGTGGAATGGAAGTACTCTTAATTATATTGCAAAAATGGGGTTGTAAAACTGTGGAATGGAAGGGCTCATAATTATATTGGCAAAAATGGTGGTTGTAAAACTGTGGAATGGAAGTACAATTAATTATATTGGCAAAAATGGGGGTTGTAAAACTGTGGAATGGAAGGGCTCATAATTATATTGCTTAAAAATGGTGGTTGTAAAACTGTTGGAATGGAAAGTACAATTAATTATATTGGCAAAAATGGGGGGTTGTAAAACTGTGGAATGGAAGGGCTCATAATTATATTGGCAAAAAATTGGGGTTGTAAAAACTGTGGAATGGAAATTACTCTTAATTATATTGGCAAAAATGGGGTTGTAAAACTGTGGACTGGAATGGAAGGGCTCATAATTATATTGGCAAAAATTGTGGTTGTAAAACTGTGGAATGGAAGTACTCTTAATTATATTGGCAAAAAATGGGGGTTGTAAAAACTGTGGAATGGAAGGGCTCTTAATTATATTGGCAAAAATGGGGGTTGTAAAACTGTAACTCTTAATTATATTGGCAAAAATAGGGGGTTGTAAAACTGTGGAATGGAAGGGCTCATAATTATATTGGCAAAAATTGGGTTTGTAAAACTGTTGAGTGGAAGTACTCTTAATTACATTGGAAAAATGGGGGTTGTAAAACTGTGGAATGGAAGGCTCATAATTATATTGGCATAAATGGTGGTTGTAAAACTGTGGAATGGAAGTACTATTAATTATATTGGCAAAAATGGGGGTTGTAAAACTGTGGAATGGAAGGGCTCATAATTATATTGCAAAAAAATGGTGGTTGTAAAACTGTGGAATGGAAGTACTCTTAATTATATTGGCAAAAATGGGGGTTGTAAAACTGTGGAATGGAAGGGCTCATAATTATATTGGCAAAAATGGTGGTTGTAAAACTGTGGAATGGAATTACAATTAATTATATTGGCAAAAATGGGGTTGTAAAACTGTGGAATGGAAGGGCTCATAATTATATTGGCAAAAATGGTGTTTGTAAAACTGTGGAATGAAAGGGCTCTTAACTATATTGGCAAAAATGGGGGTTGTAAACATGTGGAATGGAAGGGCTCTTAATTATATCGGCAAAAATCGGTGTTGTAAACCTGTGGAATGGAAGGGCTCTTAATTATATTGGCAAAAATAGGGGTTGTAAAACTGTGGAATGGAAGGGCTCTTAATTATATTCACAAAAATGGGGGTTGTAATAGTGTGGAAATGAAGGGCTCTTAATTATATTGGCAAAAATGGGGGTTGTAAAACTGAGGAATGGAAGGGCTCTTAACTATATTGGCAAAAATGGGGGTTGTAAAACTGTGGAATGGAAGGGCTTTTAATTATATTCGCAAAAATGGGGGTTGTAAAACTGTGGAATGGAAGGGCTCTTAAATATTCGCAAAAATGGGGGTTGTAAAACTGAGGAATGGAAGGGCTCTTAACTATATTGGCAAAAATGGGGGTTGTAAACCTGTGGAATGGAAGGGCTCTTAATTATATTGGCAAAAATGGGGGTTGTAAAACTGTGGACTGGAATTACTCTTAATTATAGTGGCAAAAATGGGGGTTGTAAAACTGTGGAATGAAAGGGCTCTTAATTATATTGGCAAAAATGGGGGTTGTAAAACTGTGGAATGGAAGGGCTCTTAATTATATTGGCAAAAATGGGGGTTGTAAAACTGTGGAATGGAAGTACTCTTAATTACATTGGCAAGAATGGGGGTTGTAAAACTGTGGAATGGTAGGGCTCTTAATTATATTGGCAAAAATGGGGGTTGTAAAACTGTGGAATGGAAGTACTCTTAATTATATTGGCAAAAATGGGGGTTGTAAAACTGTGTTATAAAAGTGCTCTTAATTATATTGGCAAAAATGGGGGTTGTAAAACTGAGGAATGGAAGGGCTCTTAATTATATTTGTAAAACTGTGGAATGGAAAAATAATTATATTGGTAAACCTGGGGTTTGGAATGGAAAGGGCTCATAATTATATTGGCAAAAATGGGGGTTGTAAAACTGTGGAATGGAAGTACTCTTAATTATATTGGCAAAAATGAGGGTTGTAAACCTGTGGAATGGAAGGGCTCATAATTATATTGGAAAAAAATTGGGTTTGTAAAACTGTGGAATGGAAGTACTCTTAATTATATTGGCAAAATGGGGGTTTGTAAAACTGTGGAATGAAAGGGCTCTTAATTATATTGGCAAAAATGGGGGTTGTAAAACTGTGGAATGGAAGTACTCTCAATTATATTGGCAAAAATGGGTTTGTAAAACTTGAATTGGGCTTATAATTATATTAGCAAAATGGGAATTTGTAAAAATGGGGTTGTAAAACTGGAATGGAAGTACTCTTAATTATATTGGCAAAAATGGGGGTTGTAAAACTGTGGAATGGAAGGGCTCTTAATTATATTGGCAAAAAATGGGGTTGTAAAACTGTGGAATGGAAAGGGCTCTTAAAATAATAAAATTAAATGGGCAAAATATGGCTTAAAAAATGTTGAAACTGAAGACTGGAATTATGGCAAAAATGGGGGGTTGTAAAACTGTCTAATTATAATTATTAGCAAAAATGGGGGTTGTAAAACTGTGGAATGGAAGGGCTCTTAATTATATTGGCAAAAATGGGGGTTGTAAAACTGTGGAATGGAAGGCTATTAATTATATTGGCAAAAATGGGGGTTGTAAAACTGTGGAATGGAAGCTCACTCTTATATTGGCAAAAATGGGGGTTGTAAAACTGTGGAATGGAAGGGCTCTTAATTATATTGGCAAAATGGGGTTGTAAAACTGTGGAATGGAAGGGCTCATAATTATATTGGCAAAAATGGGGTTGTAAACTGTGGAATGGAAGTACTCTCATAATTATATTGGCAAAAATTGGGGTTGTAAAACTGTGGAATGGAAGTACTCTTAATTATATTGGCAAAATGGGGGTTGTAAAAACTGTGGAATGGAAGGGCTCATAATTATATTGGCAAAAAAAATGGAATGGGTTTAATTATATTGGCAAAAATGGGGGTTGTAAAACTGTGGAATGGAAGGGCTTATAATTATATTGGCAAAAATTGGGGTTGTAAAACTGTGGAATGGAAGTACTCTTAATTATATTGGCAAAAATGGGGGTTGTAAACTGTGAATGAAAGAAGGCTCTTAATTATATTGTAAAAATGGGGTTGTAAAACTGTGGAATGGAAGGGCTCATAATTATATTGGCAAAATGGGGAATAAAACTGTGGAATGGAAAGGCTCTTATAATATATTATATTGGCAAAATGGGGTTGTAAAACTGTGGAATGGAAGGGCTCTTAATTATATTGGCAAAAATGGGGGTTGTAAAACTGTGGAATGGAAGTACAATTAATTATATTGGCAAAAATGGGGTTGTAAAACTGTGGAATGGAAGGGCTCATAATTATATTGGCAAAATGGTGGTTGTAAAACTGTGGAATGGAATTACTCTTAATTATATTGGCAAAAATGGGTTTTGTTGTAAAGGGCTCTTAATTATATTGGCAAAATGGGGGTTGTAAAACTCATAATTATATTGGCAAAAATGGGGTTGTAAAACTGTGGAATGAAAGTACTCTTAATTATATTGGCAAAAATAGGGGTTGTAAAACTTGTGGAATAAGGGCTCATAATTATATTGGCAAAAAATGGTGGTTTTGTAAAACTGTGGAATGGAAGGGCTCTTAATTATATTGGCAAAAATGGGGGTTGTAAAACTGTGGAATGGAAGGGCTCTTAATTATATTGGCAAAAATGGGGTTGTAAAACTGTGGAATGGAAGGTACAATTAATTCGCAAAATATTGTAAAAAATGGGGGCTCTTAAATTGTAAAACTGTGGAATGGAAGGGCTCTTAATTATATTGGCAAAAATGGGTTTTGTAAAACTGTGGAATGCAAAAAGGGCTCTTAATTATATTGGCAAAAATGGGGGTTGTAAAACTGTGGAATGGAAGGGCTCTTAATTATATTGGCAAAATGGGGGTTGTAAAACTGTGGAATGGAAGTACTCTTAATTATATTGGCAAAAATGGGGTTGTAAAACTGTGGAATGGAAGGGGCTCATAATTATATTGGCAAAAATGGGGTTGTAAAACTGTGGAATGGAAAGTACTCTTAATTATATTGGCAAAAATGGGGGTTGTAAAACTGTGGAATGGAAGGGCTCTTAATTATATTGGCAAAAATGGGGGTTGTAAAACTGTGGAATGGAAGGGCTCTTAATTATATTGGCAAAAATGGGGGGTTGTAAAAACTGTGGAATGGAAGGGCTCATAATTATATTGGCAAAATGGGGGTTGTAAAACTGTGGAATGGAAGGGCTCTAATTATATTGGCAAAAATGGGGTTGTAAACCTGTGGAATGGAAGGACTCATAATTATATTGGCAAAAATGGGGTTTGTAAAACTGTGGAATGGAATTACTCTTAATTATATTGGCAAAAATGGGGGTTGTAAAACTGTGGAATGGAAGGCTCTTAATTATATTGGCAAAAATGGGGGTTGTAAAACTGTGAATGGAAGGGCTCTTAATTATATTGGCAAAAAAATGGGGTTTGTAAAACTGTGGAATGGAAGGGCTCTTAATTATATTGGCAAATGGGGGTTGTAAAACAAATTATATTGGCAAAAATGGGTTTGTAAAACTGTGGAATGGAAGGGCTCTTAATTATATTGGCAAAAATGGGGGTTGTAAAACTGTGGAATGGAAGTACTCTTAATTATATTGGCAAAAATGGGGTTGTAAAACTGTGGAATGGAAGGGCTCATAGCAAAAAATTATATTATATTGGCAAAAATGGGGGTTGTAAAACTGTGGATGGAAGGGCTCTTAATTTATTGGCAAAAATGGGGTTGTAAAACTGTGGAATGGAAGGGCTCATAATTATATTGGCAAAAATGGGGTTGTAAACCTGTGGAATGCTCTTAAATTGGTAAAATGGGGGTTTGTAAAACTGTGGAATGGAAGTACTCTTAATTATATTGGCAAAAATGGGTTTGTAAACCTGTGGAATGGAAGGGCTCATAATTATATTGGCAAAAATAGGGGTTGTAAAACTGTGGAATGGAAGAACTCATAATTATATTGGCAAAAATGGGGGTTGTAAAACTGTGGAATGGAAAAACTCTTAATTATATTGGCAAAAATGGGGTTGTAAAACTGTGGAATGGAAGTACTCTTAATTATATTGGCAAAATGGGGGGTTTGTAAAACTGTGGAATGGAGAATCATAATTATATTGGCTTTGGTAAAACTGTGGAAACTCTTAATTATTGGCAAAATGGGGGTTGTAAAACTGTGGAATGGAAGAATGCTAATAATGATATTGGCAAAAATGGGGTTGTAAAACTGGAATGAAAAGGGCTCATAATTATATTGGCAAAAATGGGGGTTGTAAACCTGTGGAATGGAAGTAATTAGCAAATTATTGGCAAAAATTATAAGCAAAATGGGGTTGTAAACCTGTGGAATGGAAGGGCTCTTAATTATATTGGCAAAAATGGGGTTGTAAAACTGTGGAATGGAAGTACTCTTAATTATATTGGCAAAAATGGGGGTTGTAAAACTGTGGAATGGAAGGCCTCATAATTATATATTGGCAAAAAATGGTGGTTGTAAAACTGTGGAATGGAAAGTACTCTTAATTATATTCGCAAAATGGGGTCGTAAAACTGTGGAATGTAAGTACTCTTAATTATATTGGCAAAAATGGGGGTTGTAAAACTGTGGAATGGAATACTCTTAATTATATTGGCAAAATGGGGTTGTAAAACTGTGGAATGGAAGGGCTCTTAATTATATTGGCAAAAATGGGGGTTGTAAAAACTGTGGAATGGAAGGGCTCTTAATTATATTGGCAAAAATGGGGTTGTAAAACTGTGGAATGGGCTTTTTAATTATATTCGCAAACTGGTGGTTGTAAAACTGTGGAATGGAAGGGCTCTTAATTATATTGGCAAAAAATAGGGTTGTAAAACTGTGGAATGGAAGTACTCTTAATTATATTGGCAAAATGGGGTTGTAAACCTGTGGAATGGAAGGCTCTTAATTATATTTGGCAAAATGGGGGTTGTAAAACTGTGGAGATGGAAGAATAATAATTATATTGGCAAAAATGGGGGTTGTAATAAAACTGTGGAATGGAAGGGCTCTTAATTATATTGGCAAAAATGGGGGTTGTAAAACTGTGGAATGGAAGGGCTCTTAATTATATTTGGCAAAAATGGGGTTGTAAAACTGTGGAATGGAAAGGCTCTTAATTATATTGGCAAAAATGGGGGTTGTAAAACTGTGGAATGGAAGGGCTCTTAATTATATTGGCAAAAATGGGGGTTGTAAAACTGTGGAATGGAAGGGCTCTTAATTATATTGGCAAAAATGGGGTTGTAAAACTGTGTTATAAAGGGCTCTTAATTATATTGTAAAAAAATGGGGGTTGTAAAACTTATAATTATATTGGCAAAATGGGGGTTGTAAAACTGTGGAATGGAAGGGCTCATAATTATATTGGCAAAAATGGGGTTGTAAAACTGGAATGAAGGGCTTTCCAAATTATATTGGGAATGGAATGAAAGTACTCTTAATTATATTGCAAAAAATGGGGTTGTAAAACTGTATAGGCTCTTAATTATAAAAATGGGGGTTGTAAAATGAAGGGCTCTTAATTATATTGCAAAAATGGGGTTAAAAAACTGTGGCAAAATGGAAATAATTAATTATATTGGCAAAAATGGGGTTTGTAAAACTGTGGAATGGAAGGGCTCTTAATTATATTGGCAAAAATGGTGGTTGTAAAACTGTGGAATGGAAGGTACTCTCATAATTATATTGGCAAAAATTGGGGTTGTAAAACTGTGGAATGGAAAGTACACTCATAATTATATTGGCAAAAAATGGGGTTTGTAAAACTGTGGAATGGCTCTTAATTATATTGGCAAAATGGTGGTTTGTAAAAAAACTGTATGGAATAGAAGGGCTCTTAATTATATTCAAAAATGGGGGCTTATAATTATATTGGCAAAAAAACTGTTGTAAATGGAAAGGGCTCTTAATTATATTGGCAAAAATGGGGGTTGTAAAACTGTGGAATGGAAGGGCTCTTAATTATATTGGCAAAAAATGGGTTTGTAAAACTGTGGAATGGAAATGGGGTTGTAAACTAATTATATTGGCAAAAATGGCAAAATGGGTTTGTAAAACTGTGGAATGGAAGTACTCATAATTATATTGGCAAAAAATTGGGGTTGTAAAAACTGTGGAATGAAAGGGCTCTTAATTATATTGGCAAAATAGGGGTTTGTAAAAAAAATGGAAGGTTATATTGGCAAAAATGTGGTAAAACTGTGGAATGGAAGTACTCTTAATTATATTGGCAAAATGGGGGTTGTAAAACTGTGGAATGGAAGGGCTCTTAATTATATTGGCAAAAATGGGGGTTGTAAAACTGTGGAATGGAAGGGCTCTTAATTATATTGGCAAAAATGGGGGTTGTAAAACTGTGGAATGGAAGGGCTCTTAATTATATTGGCAAAAATGGGGGTTGTAAAACTGTGGAATGGAAGGGCTCTTAATTATATTGGCAAAAAAATGGGGTTGTAAAACTGTGGAATGGAATGGGGCTCATAATTATATTGGGGTTGTAAAAAATGGAATGGGTTAATTATAAAACTGTTGTAAAATGGAAGTACTCTTAATTATATTCAAAAAAAATGGGGGTTTGTAAAACTGTGGAATGGAAGGGCTCTTAATTATATTGGCAAAAATGGGGAATTTGTAAAACTGTAAAAATGGAATGGAAGGGCTCTTAATTATATTGGCAAAAATGGGGGTTGTAAAACTGTGGAATGAAAGGGCTCTTAATTATGGCAAAATTGTAAACCTGTGGAATGGAAGGGCTCAAAAATTGGGGGGTTGTAAAACTGTGGAATGGAAGTACTCTTAATTATATTGCAAAAATGGGGTTGTAAAACTGTGGAATGGAAGGGCTCTTAATTATATTGGCAAAAATGGGGTTGTAAACCTGTGGAATGGAAGGGCTCTTAATTATATTGGCAAAAATGGGGTTGTAAAACTGTGGAATGGAAGGGCTCTTAATTATATTGGCAAAAATGGGGTTGTAAAACTGTGGAATGGAGAGGCTCTTAATTATATTGGCAAAAATGGGGGTTGTAAAACTGTGGAATGGAAGGGCTCATAATTATATTGGCAAAAATGGGGTTTGTAAAACTGTGGAATGGAAGTGCTCTTAATTATATTGGCAAAAATGGGGGTTGTAAAACTGTGGAATGAAAGGGCTCTTAATTATATTGGCAAAAATGGGTGTTGTAAACATGTGGAATGGAAGGGCTCTTAATTATATCGGCAAAAATGGGGGTTGTAAACCTGTGGAATGGAAGGGCTCTTAATTGGTAAAAATGGGGGTTGTAAAACTGTGGAATGGAAGGGCTCTTAATTATATTGCTTAAAATAGGGGTTGTAAAACAAAATGAATTTACTACTTTGGGTTGTAAAACTGAGGAATGGAAGGGCTTATAATTATATTGGCAAAAATGGGGGTTGTAAAACTGTGGAATGGAAGGAATAATTATATTGGCAAAATGGGGGTTGTAAACCTGTGGAATGGAAGGGCTCATAATTATATTGGCAAAAATGGGGTTTGTAAACCTGTAATTATATTGGCAAAATGGGGTTGTAAAGAATGGCTCTTAATTATATTGGCAAAAAATGGGGGTTGTAAAACTGTGGAATGGAGTACTCTTAATTGGCAAAAATGGGGGTTGTAAAACTGTGGAATGGAAGGGCTTTTAATTATATTGGCAAAAATGGGGGTTGTAAAAATGTGGATGGAAGGCTCATAATTATATTTGGCAAAAAATGGGGGTTGTAAACCTGTGGAATGGAAGGGCTCTTAATTATATTGGTAAAAATGGGGGTTGTAAACCTGTGGAATGGAAGTACTCCATAATTATATTGGCAAAAAATGGGTTTGTAAAACTATGGAATGGAAGTACTAATTAATTATATTGGCAAAAATGGGGGTTCTAAAACTGTGGAATGGAAGGGCTTAATTATATTGGCAAAAATGGTGGTTTGTAAAACTGTGGAATGGAAGGGCTCTTAATTATATTGGCAAAAATGGGGTTGTAAAACTGTGGAATGGAAGGGCTCTTAATTATATTGGCAAAAATGGGGTTTGTAAAACTGTGGAATGGAATTACTCTTAATTATATTGGCAAAAAATGGGGGTTGTAAAACTGTGGAATGGAAGGGCTCTTAATTATATTGGCAAAAATGGGGGTTGTAAAACTGTGAAAGCTCTTAATTATATTCGCAAATGGTTGGATACTGTGGAAATACTTTAATAATTATATTGGCAAAATGGGGGTTGTAAAACTGTGGAATGGAAGGCTCTTAATTATATTGGCAAAAATGGGGGTTGTAAAACTGTGGAATGGAAGGGCTTTTAATTATATTGGCAAAAATGGGGGTTGTAAAACTGTGGAATGGAAGGGCTCTTAATTATATTGGCAAAAATGGAGTTTGTAAACCTGTGGAATGGAAATACTCATAATTATATTGGCAAAAATGGGGTTTGTAAAACTGTGGAATGAAAAGGGCTCTTAATTATATTGGCAAAAATGGGGTTTGTAAAACTGTGGAATGGAAGGTACTCTTAATTATATTGGCAAAAATGGGGTTGTAAAACTGTGGAATGGAAGGGCTCTTAATTATATTGGCAAAAATGGGGGGTTGTAAAACTGTGGAATGGAAGGGCTCATAATTATATTGGCAAAAATGGGGTTGTAAAACTGTGGAATGGAAAACTATTCACAAAAATTGGGGTTGTAAAACTGTGGAATGGAAGGCTCTTAATTATATTGGCAAAAATGGGGGTTTGTAAAACTGTGGAATGGAAGGGCTCTTAATTATATTGGCAAAAATGGGGTTGTAAAATGGGGGTTGTAAACCTGGGTTTGGAATGGAAGGGCTCTTAATTATATTCGCAAAAATGGGGTTGTAAAACTGTATTGGCAAAAATGGGGCTGTAAAACTTATATTGGCAAAAATGGGGTTGTAAAACTGTGGAATGGAATGGCTCTTAATTATATTGGCAAAAATGGGGGTTGTAAAACTGTGGAATGGAAGGGCTCTTAATTATATTGGCAAAAAATAGTTTAAAAAACTGTGGAATGGGCAATAATTATATTGGCAAAATGGGGTTGTAAAACTGTGGAATGGAAGTACTCATAATTATATTGGCAAAAATGGGGTTGTAAAACTGTGGAATGGAAGTACTCTTAATTATATTGGCAAAATGGGGGTTGTAAAAATGGGGGCTCTTAATTATATTGGCAAAACTGGGTTGTAAAATGGAATAGGGCTCATAATTATATTAGCAAAATGGGGTTGTAAAACTGTGGAATGGAAGTACTCTTAATTATATTGGCAAAAATGGGGGGTTGTAAAACTGTGGAATGGAAGGCTCTTAATTATATTTGCAAAAATGGGGGTTGTAAAACTGTGGAATGGAAGGGCTCTTAATTATATTGGCAAAAATGGGGTTTGTAAAACTGTGGAATGGAAGTGGCTCTTAATTATATTGGCAAAAATGTTTGTAAAAAAATGGGGGTTATTATATTGGCAAAAAAACTGTGGAATGGAAGGGCTCTTAATTATATTGGCAAAAATGGGGTTTGTAAAACTGTGGAATGGAAGGAATATAATTATATTGGCAAAAATGGGGGTTGTAAAACTGTGGAATGGAAGGGCTTTTAATTATATTGGCAAAAATGGGGGTTGTAAACTGTGGAATGGAATGGAATGGGGTTGTAAAAACTCTGGAATAATAATTATATTGGCAAAAAATGGGGTTTAAAATGCCTGTGGAATGGAAGGGCTCTTAATTATATTGGCAAAAATGGGGGTTGTAAACCTGTGGAATGGAAGGGCTCTTAATTATATTGGCAAAAAAATGGGGTTGTAAAACTGTGGAATGGAAGTACAATTATTATATTAAAAAATGGGGGGTTGTAAAACTGTGGAAATGGAAGGGCTCTTAATTATATTGGCAAAAATGGAATGGTGGCTCTTTATATTAAAATGGGGGTTGTAAAACTGTGGAATGGAAGGGCTCATAATTATATTTATTGGCAAAAATGGGGGTTTTGTAAAACTGTGGAATGGAAGGGCTCATAATTATATTGGCAAAATTGGGTTTGTAAAACTGTGGAATGGAAGTACTCTTAATTATATTGGCAAAATGGGGGTTGTAAAACTGTGGAATGAAAGGGCTCTTAATTATATTGGCAAAAATGGGGGTTGTGGAGATGGAAAAACTAAGGAATGCAAAAATGGGGTTTGTAAAACTGTGGAATTAACTATATTGGCAAAAATGGGGTTTGTAAAACTGTGGAATGGAAGTACTCTTAATTATATTGGCAAAAATGGGGTTTGTAAAACTGTGGAATGGAAGTACTCTTAATTATATTATCAAAAATGGGGTTGTAAAACTGTGGAATGAAAGGGCTCTTAATTATATTGGCAAAATGGGGGGTTGTAAAACTGTGGAATGAAAGGGCTCTTAATTATATTGGCAAAAATGGGGTTGTTGTGGAAAAGGGCTCTTAATGGATTGGCAAAAATGGGGTTGTAAAACCTGTGGAATGGAATGGGCTCTTAATTATAAAAATGGGGCTTGTAAAACTGTGGAATGGAAGGGCTCTTAATTATATTGGCAAAAATGGGGGGTTGTAAAACTTGTGGAATGGAAAGGGCTCTTAATTATATTCATAAAAAAATGGGGTTGTAAAACTGGAATGGAAGGGCTTTTAATTATATTATGGCAAAAATGGGGTTGTAAAACTGGAATGGAATGGAATGCAAAAAGGGCTCTTGGAAATTATTATATTGGCAAAAATGGGGTTTGTATGCCTGTGGAATGGAAGGGCTCTTAATTATATTGGCAAAACTGGGGTTGTAAAACTGTGGAATGGAAGGCCTAATTAATTGGCAAAAATGGGGTTGTAAAACTGTGGAAAAAAAATGGGGGTTGTAAAACTGTGGAATGAAAGGGCTCTTAATTATATTGGCAAAAATGGGGTTGTAAAACTGTGGAATGGAAGGGCTCTTAATTATATTGGCAAAAATGGGGGTTGTAAAACATGGAATGAAAAGGGCTCTTAATTATATTGGCAAAAATGGGTTTTGTAAACTGTGGAATGGAAGGGCTCATAATTATATTTGTAAAACTGTGGAATGGGGGTCAAAATGTAAAACTGTGGAATGGAATGGAAGAGCTCTTAATTATATTGGCAAAAATGGGGTTGTAAAACTGTGGAATGAAAGTACTCTTAATTATATTGGCAAAAATGGGGGTTTTGTGGAAAAACTGTAATTATATTGGCAAAATGTGGGTTTGGAACAAAATGTGGAATAAAAGACTTGGCAAAAATGGGGTTGTAAAACTGTGGAATGGAAGGGCTCTTAATTATATTGGCAAAAAATGGGGTTGTAAAACTGTGGAATGGAGGGCTCATAATTATATTCGCAAAAATGGGGGTTTGTAAATGGAATGGAAGTACTCTTAATTATATTGGCAAAAATGGGGGTTGTAAAACTTATGGAATGGAAAGCTCTTAATTATATTGGCAAAAAATGGGGTTGTAAACCTGTGGAATGGAAGGGCTTAATTATTGGCAAAAATGGGGAGTTTGTAAAACTGTGGAATGGAAGGGCTCTTAATTATATTGGCAAAATGGGGTTTGTAAAACTGTGAATGAAAAATGGCTTTTAATTATATTGGCAAAAATGGGGGGTTGTAAAACTGTGGAATGGAAGTACTCTTAATTATATTGGCAAAAATGGGGTTGTAAAACTGTGGAATGAAGTACTCTCTTAATTATATTGGCAAAAATGGGGGTTGTAAAACAATGGAATGGAAGGACTCTTAATTATATTGGCAAAAATGGAAGGGTTGTAAAACTGTGGAATGGAAAGGGCTCTTAATTATATTAGTAAAATGGGGGTTGTAAAACTGTGGAATGGAAGGGGCTCTTAATTATATTGGCAAAAATGGGGGTTGTAAAACTGTGGAATAGGTAAGTACAGTGGAATGGAAGTACTCTTAATTATATTGCAAAAAATGGGGGGTTGTAAAACTGTGGAATGGAAGGGCTCATAATTATATTGGCAAAAATGGGGTTGTAAAACTGTGGAATGGAAGTGCTCTTAATTTATGGGGTTTGGCAAAAATGGGGGTTGTAAAACTGTGGGAATACATTAAAAATGGGTTTTGTAAAACTGTGGAATGGAAGGGCTTAATTATATTGGCAAAAATGGGGTTGTAAAACTGTGGAATGGAAGTACTCTTAATTATATTGGCAAAATGTTGCTGTGGAAAGAATGGGGGGGTTGTAAAACTGTGGAATGGAAGACTCTTAATATATTATCAAAATGGGGGTTTACAAAACTGTCTAAATGGGCTCTTAATTATTTGCAAAAATGGGTTTGTAAAAATGGAATGGAAGGGCTCTTAATTATATTGGCAAAAATGGGGGTTATTAAAAACTGTGGAATGAAAAGGCTCTTAATTATATTGGCAAAATGGGGGTTGTAAAACTGTGGAATGGAAGGGCTCTTAATTATATTGGCAAAAATGGGGGTTGTAAAAACTGTGGAATGGAAGGGCTCTTAATTATATTGGCAAAAATGGGGTTGTAAAACTGTGGAATGGAATGGCTCTTAATTATATTGGCAAAAATGGGTTTGTAAAACTGTGGAATGGAAGGGCTCTTAATTATATTGGCAAAAATTGGGGTTTGTAAAACTGTGGAATGAAAAGTACTCTTAATTATATTGGCAAAATGGGGTTTTGTAAAACTGTGGAATGGAATAATTATATTGGCAAAAATAGGTGTTGTAAAACTGTGGAATGGAAGGGCTCTTAATTATATTGGCAAAAATGGGGGTTGTAAAACTGTGGAATGGAAGGGCTCTTAATTATATTGGCAAAAATGGGGTTTGTAAAACTGTGGAATGGAAGTAACTCTTAATTATATTGGCAAAAATGGGGGGTTGAATTGTAAATACAAAAATTTTTGTAAAACTGGAAGGGCTCTTAATTATATTGGCAAAAAATGGGGTTGTAAAACTGTGGAAAAGAAAGAACTCTTAATTATATTGGCAAAAATGGGGGTTGTAAAACTGTGGAATGAAAAGTACTCTTAATTATATTGGCAAAAATGGGGTTGTAAAACTGTTGTAAATGCATAATTAAAACTGTAAAATGGGAAGGGCTCTTAATTATATTGGCAAAAATGGGGGTTGTAAAACTGTGGAATGGAAGTACTCTTAATTATATTGGCAAAAAATGGGGTTGTAAAACTGTGGAATGGAAAGGGCTCTTGGCAAAAATATTGTAAAAAATGGGGGGTTCTTAATTATATTGGAAAAAACTGTGGAATGGAAGGGCTCTTAATTATATTGGCAAAAAATGGGGATTGCAAAAACAGTGGAAAAAGGGCTCTTTATTATATTGTGTTGTAAAAATGGAAAGTACTCTTAATTATATTGGCAAAAATGGGGGTTGTAAAACTGTGGAATGGAAGGCTTTTAATTATATTGGCAAAAATGGGGTTGTAAAACTGTGGAATGAAAGGGCTCTTAATTATATTGGCAAAAATGGGGGTTTGTAAAACTGTGGAATGGAAGTACTCTTAATTATATTGGCAAAAATGGGGGTTTGTAAACCTGTGGAATGGAAGGGCTCTTAATTATATTGGCAAAAATGGGGTTGTAAAACTGTGGAATGTAAAGTACTCTTAATTATATTGGCAAAAATGGGGGTTGTAAAACTGTGGAATGGAATGGAAATACTCTTAATTATATTGGCAAAAATGGGGTTGTAAAACTGTGGAATGGAAGGGCTCTTAATTATATTGGCAAAAATGGGGGTTGTAAAACTGTGGAATGGAAGGGGCTCTTAATTATATTGGCAAAAAATGGGGGTTTGAATGAAAAACTGTGGAATGGAAAGTACTCTTAATTATATATTGGCAAAAATGGGGGTTGTAAAACTGTGGAATAAAAAGGGCTCTTAATTATATTGGCAAAAATGGGGGTTGTAAAACTCAATTATATCAGATGGAAGGGACTCTTAATTATATTGGCAAAACTGTGGGGAAGTACTTTTAATTATAAAACTGTGGGATGGAAGGGCTCTTAATTATTTGGCAAAAATGGGGTTTGTAAAACTGTGGAATGAAAGTACTCTTAATTATATTTCCAAAAAATGGGGTTGTAAAAACTGTGGAATGAAAGGGCTCTCTTAATTATATTGGCAAAAATGGGGGTTTGTAAAACTGTGGAATGAAGGGCTTTTAAGTATATTGGCAAAAATGGGGTTTGTAAAACTGTGGAATGGAAGGGCTCTTAATTATATTGGCAAAAAATGTGGGGTTGTAAAACTGTGGAATGGAAAGGGCTCTGTGGAATTAAATTATATTGGCAAAAAATGGGGTTGTAAAACTATGGAATGGAAGTACTCTTAATTATGTTGGCAAAAATGGGGGTTGTAAAACTGTGGAATGAAAGGGCTCTTAATTATATTGGCAAAAATGGGTGTTGTAAAACTGTGGAATGGAAGTACTCTTAATTATATTGGCAAAAATGGGGTTGTAAAAATGGGGGTTGTAAAACTGTGGAATGGAAGGGCTCTTAATTATATTGGCACAAATGGGGGTTGTAAAACTGTGGAATGGAAGTACTCTTAATTATAGTGGCAAAAATGAGGGTTGTAAAACTGTGGAATGAAAGGCTCTTAATTATATTGGCAAAAATGGGGGGTTGTAAAACTGTGGAATGGAAGTACTCTTAATTATATTGGCAAAAATGGGGGTTGTAAAACTGTGGAATGGAAGGGCTCTTAATTATATTGGCAAAAATGGGGGTTTGTAAACTGTGGAATGGGGCTCTTAATTATATTGCAAAAATGGGGGTTGTAAAACTGTGTGGAATGGAAGGGCTCTTAATTATATTTGGGCAAAAATGGGGGTTGTAAAACTGTGGAATGAAAAGGCTCTTAATTATATTGGCAAAAATGGGGGTTGTAAAACTGTGGAATGGAAGGGCTAATTATATTGGCAAAAATAAAATGTGGAATGAAAAGAAAAATGGGGTTGTAAAAAACTGTGGAATGAAAGAATCTTAATTATATTGGCAAAAATGGGGTTGTAAAACTGTGGAATGGAAGGGCTCTTAATTATATTCGCAAAAAATGGGGGTTGTAAAACTGTGGAATGGAAGGGCTCTTAATTATATTAGCAAAAATGGGGTTGTGCAAAACTGTTGGAATGGAAGGTCTCTTAATTATATTGGCAAAAATGGGGGTTGTAAAACTGTGGAATGGAAGGACTCTTAATTATATTGGCAAAAATGGGGGTTGTAAAACTGTGAATGAAAGGGCTCTTAATTATATTGGCAAAATGGGGGGTTTGTAAAACTGTGGAATGGAAGTACTCTTAATTATATTGGCAAAAATGGGGGTTGTAAAACTGTGGAATGTAAGGGCTCTTAATTATATTGGCAAAAATGGGGGTTGTAAAACTGTGGAATGGAAGTACTCTTAATTATATTGGCAAAAATGGGGGTTGTAAAACTGTGGAATGAAAGGCTCTTAATTATATTGGCAAAAATGGGTGTTGTAAAACTGTGGAATGAAAGTACTCTTAATTATATTTGCAAAAAATGGGGGTTGTAAAACTGTGGAATGAAAGAACTCTTAATTATATTGGCAAAATGGTGGTTGTAAAACTGTGGAATGGAAGAACTCTTAATTATATTGGCAAAAATGGGGTTTGTAAAACTGTGGAATGGAAGGGCTCTTAATTATATTGGCAAAATGGGGGTTGTAAAATTGGGGGTATGCAAAAATAGAGTTTTGTAAAACTGTGGAATGGAAGTACTCTTAATTATATTGGAAAAAATGGGGTTTTAAAACTGTGGAATGGAAGGGCTCAAAACTAATTGTATTGGCAAAAATGGGGGTTGTAAAACTGTGGAATGGAAGGGCTCTTAATTATATTGGCAAAAATGGGGTTGTAAAACTGTGGAATGAAAAGTACTCTGGCAAAAATGGGGTTTGTAAAACTGTGGAATGGAAATACTCATAATTATATTGGCAAAAATGGGACTTTAATTTTAAACCTGTGGAATGGAAGGCTCACTTAATTATATCAGTTAAAAATGGGGGTTATAAAACATGGAATGGAATTACTCTTAATTATATTAGTAAAAATGGGGTTGTAAAACTGTGGAATGAAAAGGCTCTTAATTATATTGGCAAAAAATGGGTTTGTAAAACTGTGGAATGGAAAGGGCTCTTAATTATATTGGCAAAAATGGGGGTTGTAAAACTGTGGAATGGAAGGGCTTTTAATTATATTGGCAAAAATGGGGTTTGTAAAACTGTGGAATGAAGTACTCTTAATTATATTGGCAAAAATGGGGGTTGTAAAACTGTGGAATGGAAGGGCTCTTAATTATATTGGCAAAAATGGGGGTTGTAAAACTGTGGAATGAAGGCTTTTAATTATAGCAAAAATGGGGGGTTGTAAAACTGTGGAATGGAAGTACTCTTAATTATATTATGGGGGTTGGCAAAATGGGGTTGTAAAACTGTGGAATGGAAGGACTCTTAATTATATATATTGGCAAAAATGGGGGTTGTAAAACTGTGGAATGAAAGGCTCTTAATTATATTGGCAAAAAAATGGGGGTTGTAAAACTGTGGAATGGAAGGGCTCTTAATTATATTGGCAAAATGGGGTTGTAAAACTGTGGAATGGAAGTACTTTTAATTATATTGGCAAAAATGGGGGTTGTAAAACTGTGGAATAAAGGGCTCATAATTATATTGGCAAAAAGCCAGGTTTTGTAAAACTGTGGAATGTAAAGGGCTCTTTAATTATATTGGCAAAAATGGGGGTTGTAAAACTGTGGAATGAAAGGGCTCTTAATTATATTGGCAAAAATGGGGTTGTAAAACTGTGGAATGGAAGTATTCTCTTATATTTATATTGGCAAAAATGGGGTTGTAAAACTGTGGAATGCACATAAAACTGGAATTAGGGCTTATATATTGGCAAAAATGGGGTTGTAAAACTGTGGAATGGAAGACTCTTAATTATATTGGCAAAAAATGGGGTTGTAAAACTGTGGAATGGAAGGGCTCTTAATTATATTGGCAAAAATGGGGCTTGTAAAACTGTGAGAATGGAAGGGCTCTTAATTATATTGCAAAATGGGTTTGTAAAACTGAGGAATGGAAGGGCTCTTATTATATTGGCAAAATAGGGGGTTGTAAAACTGTGGAATGGAAGGGCTCTTAATTATATTGGCAAAAATGGGAATTTGTAAAACTGTGAATGGAAAGCTCATGGAATGAAAGAATGGAAGTACTTAATTATATTGGCAAAAATGGGGGTTGTAAAACTGTGGAATGGAAGGCTCTTAATTATATTGGCAAAAATGATAGCAAAAATGTTGTAAAACTGTGGAATGAAAAAGGCTCTTAATTATATTGGAAAATGGGGGTTGTAAAACTGTGGAATGGAAGGGCTCTTAATTTATTGGCAAAATGGGGGTTGTAAAACTGTGGAATGAAAAGGGCTCTTAATTATATTGGCAAAAATGGGGGTTGTGGAAAAACTGTGGAATGGAAGTACTCTTAATTATATTGGCAAAAATGGGGTTGTAAAACTGTGGAATGAAAAGAACTCTTAATTATATTAATAAAAATGGGGTATTTGTAAAACTGTGGAATGGAAGGTCTCTTAATTATATTGGCAAAAATGGGGGTTGTAAAACTGTGGAATGGAAGGCTCTTAATTATATTGGCAAAAATGGGGGTTGTAAAACTGTGGAATGGAAGTGGAATGTCAAAAAATGGGGTTAATTAAATTGTGGAAAAAAGTTCTTAGTATATTGGCAAAAAAACTGTTGTAAATGGGGGTGGAAAAACTGTGGAATTAATTTTATTTGGCAAAAATGGGGGTTGTAAAACTGTGGAATGGAAGGGCTCTTAATTATATTGGCAAAAATGGGGGTTGTAAAACTGTGGAATGAAAAGGTCTCTTAATTATATTGGCAAAAATGGGGGTTGTAAAACTGTGGAATGAAAGGGCTCATAATTATATTGGCAAAAATGGGGTTGTAAAACTGTGGAATGGAAGGCTCTTAATTATATTGGCAAAAATGGGGTTGTAAAACTGTGGAATGGCTCTTAATTATATTGGCAAAATGGGGGTTTAAAACTGTGGAATGGCTCTACTCATAATTATATTGGCAAAAATGGGGAATAAAACTGTGGAATGAAAACTCTCTTAATTATATTGGCAAAAATGGGGGTTCTAAAAAACATGGAATGAAAGAATCTTAATTATATTGGCAAAAATGGGGTTTGTAAAATGAGAATGGAAAGTACTTTAAATTATATTATTGGCAAAATGGGGTTGTAAAACTGTGGAATGAAAAGGGCTCTTAATTATATTCGCAAAAATGGGTGTTGTAAAACTGTGGAATGGAAGTACTCTTAATTATATTGGCAAAATGGGGGTTTGTAAAACTGTGGAATGTAAAGGCTCTTAATTATATTGGCAAAAATGGGGGTTGTAAAACTGTGGAATGGAAGTACTCTTAATTATATTGGCAAAAAATGGGGTTTTAAAAAACTGTGGAATGAAAAGGGCTCTTAATTATATTGCAAAAATGGGGGTTTGTAAAACTGTGGAATGGAAGGGCTCTTAATTATATTGGCAAAAATGGGGGTTTGTAAAACTGTGGAATGAAAGGGCTTTTAATTATATTGGCAAAAATGGGGGTTGTAAAACTGTGGAATGGAAGGGAAATTCAATTATAATGGCAAAAATGGGGTTGTAAAACTGTGGAATGGAAGTACTCTTAATTATATTGGCAAAAATGGGGTTGTAAAACTGTGGAATGAAAGGGCTTCTTAATTATATTGGCAAAAATGGGGGTTGTAAAACTGTGGAATGAAGTACTCTTAATTATATTGGCAAAAATGGGGTTGTAAAACTGTGGAATAATGCAAAATGGGGCTAAAACTGTGGAATGGAATATTCTTAAAAATGGGGGTTGTAAAAACTGTGGAATGTAAGGACTCTTAATTATATTGGCTCAAATGGGGGTTTGTAAAACTGTGGAATGAAGGGCTCTTAATTATATTGGCTTAAAAAAATGGGTTAATATCCAGCAAAAATGGGGTTGTAAACTGTGAGAATTTTATTATATTATATTTCAAAAATGGGGTTGTAAAACTGTGGAATGAAAGGGGCTCTTGGCAGAAATTATATTGGCAAAAATGGGGGTTGTAAAACTGTGGAATGAAAAATGGGGCTTTGGAATAATTATATTGGCAAAAAAATGGGTGTTGTAAAAATGGGGCTTGGAATGAAAAAGGGCTCTTAATTATATTGGCAAAAATGGGGGTTGTAAACAGTGTGGAATGGAAATTGTATGCAGAATGTGTTGTAAAAATTATAGTGGCAAAAATGGGGTTTGTAAAACTGTGGAATGAAAGGACTCTTAATTATATTGGCAAAAATGGGGGTTGTAAAAATGTGGAATGGAAGGCCTCATAATTATATTGGCAAAAATGGGGGTTGTAAACCTGTGGAATGGAAGGGCTCTTAATTATATTCGCAAAAATGGGGGTCGTAAAACTGTGGAATGTAAGTACTCTTAATTATATTGGCAAAAATGGGGGTTGTAAAACTGTGGAATGGAAGGGCTCTTAATTATATTCACAAAAATGGGGGTTTTGTAAAACTGTGGAATGGAAGTACTCTTAATTATATTGGCAAAAATGGGTGTTGTAAAACTGTGGAATGACTCTCAATTATACAAAATGGGGTTGTAAAATAATTATGGCAAAATGGGGGTTGTAAAACTGTGGAATAAGGGCTCTTAATTATATTTGCAAAAATGGGGGTTTTGTAAAACTGTGGAATGGAAGTACTCTTAATTATATTGGAAAAATGGGGTTGTAAAACCTGTAATATTGAAACAAAATGGGGTTGTAAAACTGTGGAATGAAAAGTACTCTTAATTATATTGGCAAAAATGGGGGTTGTAAAACTGTGGAATAAAAGGGCTTTTAATTATATTGGCAAAATGGGGGTTTTAAAACTGTGGAATGGAAGTACTCTTAATTATATCGGCAAAATGGGGGTTGTAAAACTGTGGAATGGAAAGGGCTGTAATTTTATTGGCAAAAATGGGGGTTGTAAAACTGTGGAATGGAACTACTCTTAATTATATCATTGGAAAAATGGGTTTTAAAACTGTGGAATGAAAGGGCTCTTAATTATATTGCCAAAAAAAATGGGGGTTGTAAAACTGTGGCAAATGAAAAGGCTCTTAATTATATTGGCACAAAATGGGGTTGTAAAACTGTGGAATGGAAGGGCTCTTAATTATATTAGCAAAATGGGGTTTGTAAAAATGGAATGGGCTCTTAATTATATTGGTAAAATGTGTTTAAAACTATTGAATGGAAGAATGTAGTATATTCAAAAAATGGGGTTGTAAAACTGTGGATGAAAGGTCTTTTAAATTATATTGGTAAAATGGGGTTTGTGGAAAAACTGTGGAATGTGGAATGGGCTTTTAATTATATTGGCAAGAATGGGGTTGTAAAACTGTGGAATGAAGGGCTCTTAATTATATTGGCAAAAATGGGGTTAAATAAAAGAATGGAATGAAAGGGCTCTTAAAATTATATTGGCTAAAATGGGGTTTGCAAACTGTGGGGACTCTCTCCAATTTTGTCTAAAACTGTGGAATGGAAGTACTCTTAATTATATTGGCAAGAATGGGGGTTGTAAAACTGTGGAATGAAAGGGCTCTTAAGTATATTGCTAAATGGGGCTTGTAAAAACTGTGGAATGAAAAGGGCTCTTAATTATATTAACAAAAAAAATGGGGGTTTGTAAAACTGTGGAATGGAAGATACTCTTAATTATATTGGCAAAAATGGGGTTTGTAAAACTGTGGAATGTATCTTCAATTATACCCGCAAAATTATATTGGCAAAAATGGGGTAATTATATTGGCACAAATAGGGGTTGTAAAACTGAAATAAAAGCTCTTAATTATTAAAAAATGGGGTAAAACTGTGGAATGAGGGCTCTCAATTATATTGTCAAAAAATGGGGTTGTAAACTGTGGAATGGAAGTACTCTTAATTATATTGGCAAAAAATGGGGTTGTAAAACTGGAATGAAAGGACTCTTAATTATATTGGCAAAAATGGGGGGTTGTAAAACTGTGGAATATGCTGGAATGAAAAGGGCTCAATTAATTATATTGGCAAAATGGGGGTTGTAAAACTGTGAATGAAAGGGCTCTTAATTATATTGGTAAAAATGTGGGTTGTAAAACTGTGGAATGAAAGGGCTCTTAATTATATTCGCAAAAATGGGGTTGTAAAACTGTGGATGAAGCTCTTAATTATATTGTAAAAAGTTTGTAAAACTGTGGAATGAAAGGTCTCTTAATTATATTGGCAAAAATGGGTGTTGTAAAACTGTGGAATGAAAAGTACTCTTAATTATATTGGCAAAAATGGGGAGTTTGTAAAACTGTGGAATGTAAGTACTCTTAATTATATTTGGCTAAAATGGGGGTTGTAAAACTGTGGAATGGAAGGGCTCTTAATTATATTGGCAAAAATAGGCGTTGTAAAACTGTGGAATGAAGGGCTCTTAATTATATTTGCAAAAATGGGTGTTGTAAAAAAAACTGTGGAATGTAAGTACTCTTAATTATATTGGCAAGAATGGGGTTGTAAAACTGTGGAATAAAATTATGGAATGAAATGGGGCTCTTAATTATATTGGCAAAAATGGGGTTTAAAACTGTGGAATGAAAGGGTACTCTTAATTATATTGTAAAACACAAATGGGGGTTTGTAAAAACTGTTGGAATGGAAGTACTCTTAATTATATTGGCAAAAATGGGGGTTGTAAAACTGTGGAATGAAAAGGGCTCTTAATTATATTGGCAAAAATGGGGTTGTAAAACTGTGGAATGGAAGTACTCTTAATTATATTGGCAAAATGGGGTTGTAAAACTGTGGAATGAAAGATAGTATTTAATAAAAAATGGGGGGTTTAAAACTTTTTAATTATATTGGCAAAAAATGTGGTTGTAAAACTGTGGAATATAAGGGCTCTTAATTATATGGCAAAATGGGGTTGTAAAACTGTGGAATGAAAAGTACTCTTAATTATATTAGCAAAAATGGGGTTGTAAAACTGTGGAATGAAAGGGCTCTTAATTATATTGGCACAAATGGGGGTTGTAAAACTGTGGAATGAAAAGGGCTCTGGCACAAATTATATTATATTGGCAAAAATGGGGGTTGTAAAACTGTGGAATGAATGAATTAAAAGGGGCTCTGTTAATTATATTGGCAAAAATGGGGGTTGTAAAACTGTTGAATGGAAGGCTCTCAATTATATATGCAAAATGGGGGTTGTAAAACTGTGGAATAAAAGACTCTTAATTATATTGGCTTTAAAAAATGGGGATTTGTAAAACTGTGGAATGGAAGGGCTCTCAATTATATTGGCAAAATGGGGTTGTAAAAACTGTGGAATGAAGTACTCTTAATTATATTGCTTAAAAATAGGGTTGTAAAACTGTGGAATGGAAAGGGCTCTTAATTATATTGGAAAAATGGGGGTTGTAAACTGTTGAATGAAAGGCTCTCAATTATATCGGAAAATGGGCAACAAAAAACTGTGGAATGGAAGGGCTCTTAATTATATTGGCAAAAATGGGGGGGTTGTAAAACTGTGGAATGAAACTATTATATTGGCAAAAATGGGGCTTGTAAAACTGTGGAATATAGTATACTTATATTGGCAAAAATGGGGTTGTAAAAACTGTGGAATGAAAAGTCTAATTATATTAGTAAAATGGGGTTGTAAAACTGTGGAATGGAAGGGCTCTTAATTATATTGGCAAAAAATGGGGGTTGTAAAACATGGAATGAGGGGAATGATTTACAAAATGGGCTTGTAAAAAATTACTAGCATAGGGCTCGGAAAAATAGGGGTTTGTAAAAACTGTGGAATGAAAAGACTCTTATTATATTGGCAAAAATGGGGGTTGTAAAACTGTGGAATGTAAAGGGCTCTTAATTATATTGGCAAAAATGGGGTTATAAAACTAAGGAATGGAAGGGCTCTTATTATATTTGCAAAATGGGGGTTTGTAAAACTGTGGTATAGAAAAGAATATAATTATATTGGTAAAATGTGGGTTGTAAAACTGTGTGGAATGAAAGGGCTCTGGTAATTATATTTGCAAAAATGGGTGTTGTAAAACTGTGGAATGAAAGGTCTCTTAATTTTATTTGCAAAAATGGATGTTGTAAAATGTGGAATGTAAGTACTAAAAAATTATATTGGCAAAAATGGGGTTGTAAAAAACTGTGGAATGAAACGCTCTTAATTATATTGGCAAAAATGGGGGTTGTAAAACTGTGGAATGGAGGTACTTTTAATTATATTGGCAAAAATGGGGGTTGTAAAACTGTGGAATGAAAAATCTCAATTATATCAGCAAAATGGGGTTGTTGTACAAATTATATTGGAATGTTGTAAATGGAATGAAAGCTCTGGATTATATTTGCAAAAATGGGTGTTGTAAAACTGTGGATAATAAGTACTCTTAATTATATTGTCAAAAATGGGGTTTGTAAAACTGTGGAATGAAAGGGCTCTTAATTATATTGGCAAAAATGGGGTTGTAAAACTGTGGAATGGAAGGGCTCTTTAGTATATTGCAAAAATGGGGGTACAGTATATTCGCAAAACTGTGGAATGGACTGGAGGCTCTTAATTATATTGGCAAAAATGGGGGTTGTAAAACTGTGGAATGGAAGGTCTCTTAATATATTGGCAAAAATGGGGGTTGTAAAACGATGGAATGGAAAAAGGGCTCCTGTAATTATATTGGCAAAAAATGGGGGGTTGTAAAACTGTGGAATGTGAAAAGGGCTCTTAATTATATTGTCAAAAATGGGGTTGTAAAACTGTGGAATGAAAGTGCTCTTAATTATATTGGAAAAAATGGGGGTTGTAAAACTGTGGAATGGTAAAGTACTCTTAATTATATTGGCAAAAATGGGGTTGTAAAACTGTGGAATGGAAGGGCTTTTTAATTATATTGGCAAAAATGAAATTGGGATTTGTAAAACTGTGGAATATAAGGTCTCTCAATTATATCGGCAAAAATGGGGGTTTGTAAAACTGTGGAATGAAAGGGCTCTTAATTATTATTGGCAAAAATGGGGTTGTAAAACTGTGGAATGGAAAACTCTTAATTATATTGGCAAAAAATGGGGTTTGCAAAACTGTGGAATGGAAGGGCTCTTAATTATATTACAAAATGGGGAGAATGGAATGGAAGTACAATTAATTATTGGCAAAATGGGGTTGTAAAAATGGAATGGACTCTTATAATTATATTGGCAAAAAATGGGGGTTGTAAACTGTGGAATGTAAGGGCTCTAATTATATTGGCAAAATGTGGGGTTTGTAAAACTGTGGAATGGAAAGTACTCTTAATTATATTGGAAAAAATGGGGTTTTAAAACTGTGGAATGGAAGGTCTCTTAATTTATTGGCAAAAATGGATGTTGTAAATCTGTGGAATGTAAGTACTCTTAATTATATTGGCAAAATGGGGGAGTTGTAAAAACTGTGGAATGGAAGGGCTCTTAATTATATTGGCAAAAAATTGGGGTTGTAAAACTGTGGAATGAAAGTACTCTTAATTATATTGGCAAAATGGGGGTTGTAAAAAAAAAACATGGAATGGGTACCACTCATAATTATATTGGCAGGAATTGGGGTTGTAAAACTGTGGAATAAATTATATTGGCAAAAATGGGGTTGTAAAAAAATGGAAGGGCTCATATTTGTAAAACTGTGGAATGTGGAATGGTCTCTTAATTATATTGTCAAAAATGGGGGTTGTAAAACTGTGGAATGTAAGGGCTCATAATATATTGTAAAAATTTGTAAACTGAAAATGGGGGTTAATTAAAAAAAAAGGGTTTACATAAAATGAAAATGGGCTCTATAATTATATTGGCAAAAATGGGTGTTGTAAAACTGGTGTGGAATGTAAGTACAATTATATTGGCAAAATGGGGTTTGTAAAACTGTGGAATAAAAAGCTCCATAATTATATTGCTTAAAATGGTGGTTGTAAAACTGTGGAAGTACTCTTAATTATATTGGCAAAAAAATGGGGTTGCAAAACTGTGGAATGAAAGTGGCTCTTAATTATATTGGCAAAAATGGGGTTGTAAAACTGTGGAATGGAAGTACTCTTAATTATATTGGCAAAAATGGGGGTTGTAAAACTGTGGAATGTAAAGGGCTCATAATTATATTGGCAAAAATGGGGTTTTGTAAAACTGGGCTCTCAATTTATATTATGGCAAAAATGGGGTTGTAAACATGTGGAATGGAAGGGCTCTTAATTATATTAGCAAAAATGGGTTTGTAAAACTGATGGAATGGAAAAGCTCTTAATTATATTGGCAAAAAATGGGGTTGTAAAAACTGTGGAATGGAAGTACTCTTAATTATATTGGCAAAAATGGGGGTTGTAAAACTGTGGAATGTAAAGGGCTCTTAATTATATTGGCAAAAATGGGGGTTGTAAAACTGTGGAATGGAAGGCTCTCAATTATATTCGGAAAAATGGGGTTGTAAAACTGTGGAATGAGTACTCTTTTATTATATTGGCAAAAATGGGGTTGTAAAACTGTGGAATGGAAGCTCTTAAATATTCATTTAGCAAAAATGGGGTTATATTAGCAAAAAATGGGGGTTGTAAAACTGTGGAATGAAAAGGGCTCTTAATTATATTGGCACAAAATGGGGGTTGTAAAACTGTGGACTGGAAGGTCTCTTAATTATATTGGCAAAAATGGGGGTTGTAAAACTGTGGAATGAAAGGGCTCTTAATTATATTACTAAAAATGGGTTGTTGTAAAACTGTGGAATGGAAAATGTGGAATGTAGTACTCTTAATTATATTTGGCAAAAATGGGGGTTGTAAAAACTGTGGAATGAGGGCTCTTAATTATATTGGCAAAATGGGGTTGTAAAACTGTGGAATGAAAGTACTCTTAATTATATTGGTAAAAATGGGGTTTGTAAAACTGTGTTAGGAAAAAGGGCTCTTAATTATATTGGCAAAAATGGGGGTTTAAAAACTTTGTGGAATGAAAGGGCTCTTAATTATATTGGCAAAATGGGTGTTGTAAATGGAAGTACTCTTAATTATATTGGCAAAAATTGGAATGTGGAATGAAGGGCTCTTAATTATATTGGCAAAAAATGGGGTTGTAAAACTGTGGAATGGAAGTACTCTTAATTATATTGGCAAAAATGGGGTTTGTAAAACTGTTGGAATGAAAGAATACTTAATTATATTGGCAAAATGGGGTTGTAAAACTGTGGAATGAAAAACTCTTAATTATATTGGCAAAAATGGGGGTTGTAAAACTGTGGAATGGAAGGGCTCTTAATTATATTGGCAAAAATGGGGGTTGTAAAACTGTGGAATGAAAAGGCTTTTAATTATATTGGCACAAATGTGGTTGTAAAACTGTGTGGAATGGAAGGGGCTCTCAATTATATTACAAAAATGGGGGTTGTAAAACTGTGGAATGCAAAAGGGCTCTTAATTATATTGGCAAAAATGGGGTTTTGTAAAACTGTGGAATGAAAGACTCTTAATTATATCGGCAAAAATGGGGGTTGTAAACCTGTGGAATGAAAGGGCTCTTAATTATATTGGCAAAAATGGGGTTGTAAAACTGTGGAATGAAAGGGCTCTTAATTATATTCGCAAAAAAATGGGGTTTGTAAAACTGTGGAATGAAAAGGGCTCTTAATTATATTTGCAAAAATGGGGGTTGTAAAACTGTGGAATGGAAAGTACTCTTAATTATATTGGCAAAAATGGGGGTTGTAAAACATGTGAGATGGAAGTACTCTTAATTATTGGCAAAAATGGGGTTGTAAAACTGTGGAATGAAAGAGGGCTCTTAATTATATTGGCAAAATAGGGGTTGTAAAACTGTGGAATGGAAGGGCTCTTAATTATATTGGCAAAATGGGGGTTGTAAAACTGTGGAATGGAAGGGCTCTTAATTATATTGGCAAAAAATTAGGGTTGTAAAACTGTGGAATGGAAGAGCTCTTAATTATATTGGCAAAAATGGGGTTGTCAAACTGAGGAATGGAAGGGCTCTTAATTATATTATTGGCAAAAATGGGGGTTGTAAAACTGTGGAATGGAAGTAATCATAATTATATTAGCAAAAATGGGGTTGTAAACTATGGAATGGAAGTACTCTTAATTATATTAGCAAAAAATGGGGTTTGTAAAACTGTGGAATGGAAGGGCTCTTAATTATATTGTCAAAAATAGTGGTTTGTAAAAACTGTGGAATGGAAGTACTCTTAATTATATTGGCAAAAATGGGGTTTTCTAAAACTGAATGGAATGAACTCAATTATATTGGCAAAAATGGGGGTTGTAAAACTGTGGAATGGAAGTACTCTTAATTATATTGGCAAAATGGGGGTTAAAAACTGAGGAATGGGGCTCTTAATTATATTAGCAAAAATGGGGGTTGTAAAACTGTGGAATGAAAAGGGCTCTTAATTATATTGGCAAAAATGGGGGTTTGTAAAACTGTGGAATGGAAGGGCTCATAATTATATTCATAAAAATGGGGGTTGTAAACTGTGGAATGAAAGGACTCTCTTAATTTTATTTGCAAAAAATGGGGTTGTAAAACTGTGAATGGAAGGGCTCTTAATTATATTGGCAAAAATGGGTGTTGTAAAACTGTGGAATGAAAAGTACTCTTAATTATATTGGAAAAATGGGGTTGTAAAACTGTGGAATGGAAACTCTGTAATTATATTGGTAGGGTTGTAAACTTATGGAATGAAAGGGCAAATTAATAGAGTTTGCAAAACTGTGGAATGGAAGGTACTTTTAATTATATTGGCAAAAATGGGTTTGTAAAACTGTGGAATGGAAGGGCTCTTTATATTATATTGGTTTATAAAATGGAATGGGTTGTAATATTCACTGTGGAATATAAAATGAATGTAAGTACTCTTAATTATATTGGCAAAAATGGGGGTTGTAAACCCTGAGGAATGGAAAGAGGGGCTCTTAATTATATTGGCAAAAATGGGGGTTGTAAAACTGTGGAATGGAAGGGCTTTTAATTATATTGGCATAAAATGGGGGGTTGTAAAACTGTGGAATGGAAGGGCTCTTAAATATTGGCAAAAATGGGGGTTGTAAAACTGAGGAATGGAAGGCTCTTAATTATATATTGGCAAAAATGGGGGTTGTAAAAACTGTGGAATGGAAGAACTCTTTAATTATATTGGCAAAAATGGGGGTTGTAAAACTGCGGAATGTAATTACTCTTAATTATAGTGGCAAAAAAAAAATGGGGGTTGTAAAACTGTGGAATGAAAGGGCTCTTAATTATATTGGCAAAAAATGGGGGTTGTTGGAATGGAGGGGCTCTTAATTATATTATGGCAAAATGGGGTTCATAAAACTGTGGAATGGAAGTACTCTTAATTACATTGGCAAAAATGGGGTTGTAAAACTGTGGAATGAAGGGCTCTTAATTATATTGACATTAAAAAATGTGGGTTGTAAAACTGTGGAATGGAAGTACTCTTAATTATATTGGCAAAAATGGGGGTTGTAAACATGTGGAATGGAAGGGCTCTTAATTATATCGGCAAAAATGGGGGTTGTAAACCTGTGGAATGGAAGGGCTCTTAATTGGTAAAAATGGGGGTTGTAAAACTGTGGAATGGAAGGGCTCAAAAATGGGGGGTTTGTAAAACTGTGGAATGGAAGGGCTCATAATTATATTGGAAAAAATGGGGGTTGTAAAAAAACTGTGGAATGGAAGGCTCTCTTAATTATGGGGGTTGTAAAATTGTCTCTTAATTATATTGGCAAAAATGGGGTTGTAAAACTGTGGAATGGAAGGTCTCATAATTTATTGGCAAAAATGGGGTTGTAAAAACTGTGGAATGGAAGGGTACTCATAATTATATTGGCAAAAATGGGGTTGTAAAACTGTGAATGGAAGTACTCTCATAATTATAATGGCAAAAATGGGGGTTGTAAAACTGTGGAAATGAAGCTCATAATTATATTGGCTTAAAAAATGGGGTTATAAAACTGAGGAATGGAAGTACTCTTAATTATATTGGCAAAAAGTGGGGTTGTAAAACTGTGGAATGGAAGGGCTCTTAATTATAATGCTTAAAAATTGGGGTTGTAAAACTGAGGAATGGAAGTACTCTTAATTACATTGTTAAAAATAGAGGGTTGTAAACCTGTGGAATGGAAGGGCTCTTAATTATATTGGCAAAAATGGGGGTTGTAAACATGTGGAATGGAAGGGCTCTTAATTATATTGCAGCAAAAAATGGGGTTTGTAACTATTGTGGAATGGAAGGGCTCTCTTATATTGGCAAAATGGGGTTGTGAAACTGTGGAATGGAAGGGCTCTTAGTATGTTGGCAAAAAAATGGGGTTGTAAACCTGTGGGAATGGAAGTACTCTTAATTGGCAAAAAGGGTTGTTGTAAAACTGTGGAATGGAAGTACTCTTAAATATGTTGGCAAAAATTGGGTTTGTAAAACTGTGGAATGGAAGTACTATTAATGATATTGGCAAAAATAGGGGTTGTAAAACTGTGGAATGGAAGGGCTCATAATTATATTGGCATAAATGGTGGTTGTAAAACTGTGGAATGGAAGTACTATTAATTATATTGGCAAAAATGGGGTTGTAAAACTGTGGAATGGGAAGTACTCTTAATTATATTGGCAAAATGGGGTTGTAAAACTGTGGAATGGAAGGGCTCATAATTATATTGGCAAAAATGGTGGTTGTAAAACTGTGGAATGGAAGTACAATTAATTATATTGGCAAAAAAATGGGGTTGTAAACCTGTGGAATGGAAGGGCTCATAATTATATTGGCAAAATTGGGGTTTGTAAAACTGTGGAATGGAAGGGCTCATAATTAATTATATTGTGGCAAAAATGTGGGGTTGTAAACCTGTGGAATGGAAACTGTGGGCAAAATGGTGGTTGTAAAACTGTGGAATTACTCTTAATTATATTGGCAAAAATGGGGGTTGTAAAACTGTGGAATGGAAGGGCTCATAATTATATTAGCAAAAAATGTGGTTGTAAAACTGTGGAATGGAAGTACTCACAATTATATCAGCAAAAATGGGGGTTGTAAAACTGAATGGAAAGGCTCATAATTATATTGGCAAAAAAAACTGTGGGGGGTTGTAAACCTGGCAAAAATGGGGGTTGTAAAATGAAAGGGCTCTTAATTATAATGGCAAAATGGGTGTTGTAAAAATGTGGAATGGAAGCCTCATAATTATATTGGCAAAAATGGGGTTGTAAACCTGTGGAAGGTAATTATATTCACAAAATGGGGTTGTAATAGAAATGAACTCTTAATTATATTAGCAAAAATGGGGTTGTAAAACTGTGGAATGGAAGTACTCTTATAATTATATTGGCTTTTTAATTATATTTAAAATAGGGGTTGTAAAACTGTGGAATGGAAAGGCTCTTAATTATATTCGCAAAATGGGGGTTGTAAAACTGAGGAATGGAAGATACTTAACTATATTGCAAAATGGGGGTTGTAAACCTGTGGAATGGAAGGGCTCTAATTATATTGGCAAAAATGGGGTTGTAATGATGTGGACTGAGGCTCTTAATTATAAAACAAAAAGGGGTTTAAAACTGTGGAATGGAAGGGCTCTTAACTATATATTGGCAAAATGGGGGTTGTAAAACTGTGGAATGGAAAGACTTTTAATTATATTCAAAAATGGGGGTTTTGTAAAACTGTGTGGGAAGGGCTCTTAAATATTCATAAAATGGGGGTTGTAAAAACTGTGGAATGAAAGGCTCTCTTAACTATATTGGCAAAAATAGGGTTGTAAACCTGTGGAATGGAAGGGCTCTTAATTATATTGGCAAAATGGGGTTGTAAAACTGTGTTAAAATAATTATATTGGGGTTGTAAAACTGTGGAATGAAAGGGCTCTTAATGGAAGGGCTATATTGGCAAAAAATGGGGTTGTAAAACTGTGGAATGTAAGTACTCTTAATTATATTGGAAGGGCTCAAAAATGGGGGTTTGTAAAACTGTGGAATGGAAGTACTCTTAATTACATTGGAAAAATGGGGGTTACAAAACTGTGGAATGAAAGGGCTCTTAATTTATTGCTTAAAATGGGGTTGTAAAACTGTGGAATGGAAGGGAATTAATTATATTGGCAAAAAATGGGGTTGTAAAACTGTGGAATAAAAGTACTCTTAATTATATTGGCAAAAATGGGGGTTGTAAAACTGTGGAATAAAGGGCTCTTAATTATATTGGCAAAAATGGGGGGTTGTAAAACTGAATGAATGGCAAAATGGGGGCCTGTGGAATTAAGGGCTCTTGTATTGGCAAAAATGGGGGTTGTTGTAAACCTGTGGGGGAATGGAAGGGCTCATAATTGGGTTTGTAAAATTGGAAGTACTAAAATGGCAAAAAATAGGGTTGTAAAACTGTGGAATGGAAGGCTCATAATTATATTGGCATAAATGGGTGGTTTGTAAACTGTGGAATGAGTACTCTTAATTATATTGGCAAAAATGGGGGTTAAAACTGCAAAATGTTGTAAATGGAATGGGGCTCATAATTATATTGGCAAAAATGGGGTTGTAAAACTGTGGAATGGAAGTACTCTTAATTATATGGCAAAAATAGTTTACTGTGGAAATGAAGGGCTCTTAATTATAATGGCAAAATGGTGGTTGTAAAACTGTGGAATGGAAGGCTTATAATTATATTGGCAAAAATGGGGTTGTAAACCTGTGGAATGGAAGGGCTCATAATATATATTGGCAAAAATGAGGGTTGTAAAACTGTGGAATGAAAGGGCTCTTAATTATATTGGCAAAAAATGGGGGTTTGTAAAACTGTGGAATGGAAGGGCTTATTAATTATATTGGCAAAAATGATTGTTGTAAAACTGTGGAATGGAAGGGCTCTTAATTATATTAGCAAAAATGGGGGTTGTAAAACTGTGGAATGGAAGGGCTTATAATTATATTGGCAAAAATGGGGTTGTAAAACTGTGGAATGGGAAGGGCTCTTAATTATATTGGCAAAAATGGGGGTTGTAAAACTGTGGAATGGAAGTACTCTTAATGATATTGGCAAAATGGGGGGGTGTAAAAAAACTGTGGAATGGAAGTACTCATAATTATATTGGCAAAAATTTTGTAAAACTGTGGAATGGAAGTACTAATAAATATGGCTTAAAAATGGGGGTTGTAAAACTGTGGAATGAAAAGTACTCTTAATTATATTATTGGCAAAAATGGGGTTGTAAAACTGTGGAATGAAAAGGGCTCTTAATTATATTGGCAAAAATGGGGTTTGTAAAACTGTGGAATGGAAGTACTCTTAATTATATTGTCAAAAATGGGGGGTTGTAAAACTGTGGAATGGAAGGGCTCTTAATTATATTGGCAAAAATGGTGGTTGTAAACCTGTGGAATGGAAGGGCTCTTAATTATATTGGCAAAAATGGGGTTGTAAACCTGTGGAATGGAAGGGCTCTTAATTATATTGGCAAAAATGGGGGTTGTAAAACTGTGGAATGGAAGGCTTTTAATTATATTGGCAAAAATGGGGTTGTAAACCTGTGGAGATGAAAAGCTCTTAATTATATTGGCAAAAAATGGGGGTTGTAAAACTCTGGAATGGATATTGGCTGAAAAGAAATAATTATATTGGCAAAAATGGGGGTTGTAAAACCTGTGTGGAATGGAAGGGCTCTTAATTATATTGGCAAAAATGGGGTTGTAAACCTGTGGAATGAAGGGCTCATAATTATATTAGCAAAATGGGGGTTGTAAAACTGTGGATGGAAGGGCTCTTAATTATATTCGCAAAAATGGATTGTAAAACTGTGGAATGAAGGGCTCTTAATTATATTAGCAAAAAATGGGGTTGTAAAACTGTGGAATGGAAGAATCTTAATTATATTCACAAAAATGGGGGTTGTAAACCTGTGGAATGGCTCTTAATTGGTAAAAATGGGGGTTGTAAAACAGAGGAATGGAAAGGGCTAATTATATTAGCAAAAATTGGGTTTGTAAAACTGTGGAATGGAAGTACTCTTAATTACATTGGAAAAATGGGGGTTGTAAAACTGTGGAATGGAAGGGCTCATAATTATATTGGCAAAAATGGGGGTAAAACTTGGAAAACTCTTAACTATATTGGAAAAATGGGGGTTGTAAAACTGTGGAATGGAAGGGCTCTTAATTATATTGGCAAAAATGGGGGTTGTAAAACTGTGGAATGGAATTACTCTTAATTATATTGGCAAAATGGGGGTTGTAAAACTGTGGAATGGAAGGGCTCTTAATTATATTGGCAAAAATGGGGAGTTTGTAAAACTGTGGAATGGAAGGGCTCTTAATTATATTAGCAAAAATGGGGTTGTAAAACTGTGGAATGGAAGTACTCTTAAATATGTTGCAAAATGGGTTTGTAAAACTGTGGAATGAATATAATTATATTGGCAAAAGTAGGGGTTGTAAAACCTGTGGAATGGAAGGCTCATAATTATATTGGCAAAAATGTGGGTTTTGTAAAAAAACTGTGGAATGGAGGGCTACTAATTATATTGGCAAAAATAGGGTTGTAAAACTGTGGAATGGAAGGGCTCTTAATTATATTGGCAAAAATGGGGGTTGTAAAACTGTGGAATGGAAGGGCTCATAATTATATTGGCAAAAATTGGGGTTGTAAAACTGTGGAATGGAAGTACTCTTAATTATATTGGCAAAAATGGGGGTTGTAAAACTGGAATGGAAATGCTCTAATTAATTGGCTCTGTGGAATGGAAGTACTATAATTATGTTTAAAAAATGGGTTTGTAAAACTGTGGAGTACTATTATTTATATTGGCAAAAATAGGGGTTGTAAAACTGTGGAATGGAATATATATTGGCAAAAATGGGGTTTGTAAACCTGTGTGGAATGGAAGGGCTCATAATTATATTGGCAAAATTGGGGTTGTAAAACTGTGGAATGGAAGTACTCTTAATTATATTGGCAAAAACTGTGGGGTTGCAAAAAAAAACTGTGGAATGGAAAGGGCTCATAATTATATTGGCAAAAAATGGTGGTTTAAAACTGAGGAATGGAAGGGCTTATAATTATATTGGCAAAAATGGGGGGGGTTGTAAAACTGTGGAATGGAAGGCTCATAATTATATTAGCAAAAATGGGGTTGTAAAACTGTGGAATGGAAGTACTCTTAATTATATTGGCAAAAATTGGGGTTGTAAAACTGTGGAATGGAAGGGCTCATAATTATATTCCATTGGCTGTGGAATGGAAGGGCTCATAATTCTATTGGCAAAAATGGGGGTTGTAAAACTGTGGAATGGAAGGGCTCTTAATTATATTGGCAAAAATGGGGTTGTAAAACCACTGGAATGAAAGACTCTTAATTATATTGGCAAAAAATGGGGGTTGTATTGAGTCAAAATGGGGGGAATTATTTGTTGTAAAACTGTGGAATGAAAGGGCTCTTAATTATATTAGCAAAAATGGGGTTGTAAAACTGTGGAATGAAAGTACTCTTAATTATATTGGCAAAATGGGGGGTTGTAAAAATGTGGGGCCTCATAATTATATTGGCAAAAATAGGACATAAAACCTGTGGAATGGAAGGGCTCTTAATTATATTATAAAAAATGGGGGTTGTAAAACTGTGGAATGGAAGGGCTTTTAATTATATTCCATAAAAATGGGGGGTTGTAAAACTGTGGAATGGAAGGGCTCATAATTATATTGGCAAAAATAGATTTGTAAAACTCTGGAATGGAAGGGCTCTTAATTATATTGGCAAAAATGGGGGTTGTAAACCTGTGGAATGAAAAGGGCTCTTAATTATATTCGCAAAAATGGGTGTTGTAAACCTGTGGAATGAAGGGCTCTTAATTATATTAGCAAAAATGGGGTTGTAAAACTGTGGAATGGAAGGGCTCTTAATTATATTATTCAAAAAATGGGGGTTGTAATACTGTGGAATGAAAGGGCTCTTAATTATATTCAGCAAAAATGGGGGTTGTAAAACTGTGGAATGGAAGGGCTCTTAATTATATTGGCAAAAATGGGGGTTGTAAAAACTGTGGAATGGTAGGGCTTTTAATTATATTCGCAAAAATGGGGGTTGTAAAACTGTGGAATGGAAGGGCTCTTAATTATATTGGCAAAAATGGGGGTTGTAAAACTGAAAGTTGGAAGGGCTCTTAATTATATTGGCAAAAATGGGGGTTGTAAACCTGTGGGATGGAAGGCTCCTTAATTATATTGTCAAAAAATGGGTTTTGTAAAACTGTGGACATTGGAGGAAAATACTCTTGGAATGGAAGGGCTCATAATAGTGGCAAAAATGGGGTTTGTAAAACTGTGGAATGGAAGGACTCTTAATTATATTGGCAAAAATGGGGGTTGTAAAACTGTATGGGATGAAAGGGCTCTTAATTATATTGGCAAAAATGGGGGTTGTAAACATGTGGAATGGAAGGGCTCTTAATTATGTTTGCAAAAAATTGGGTTTATAAACTGTGGAATGGAAGGTCTCTTAATTAATTGGAAAAAATAGGGTTGTAAAACTGTGGAATGGAAGTACTCTTAATTATATTGGCAAAAATGGGGGTTGTAAAACTGTGGCTCCCTTAATGGGCTATAATTATATTGGCAAAATTGGGGGTTGTAAAACTGTGGAATGGAAGGGCTCTTAATTATATTGGCAAAATGGGGTTTGTAAACTGTGGAATGGAAGGGCTCTTAATTATATTGGCAAAAATGGGTTTTGTAAAACTGAATGGAATGGCAAAATGGGGGGTTGTAAACCTCTTAATTATATTTGTTATGCAAAAATGGGGTTGTACAATTAATTAACTGTAAAAATGGAATGGAAGGGCTCTTAATTATATTGGCAAAAATGGGGTTGTAAAACTGAGGAATGGAAGGGCTCTTAATTATATTGGCAAAATGGGGGTTGTAAACCTGTGGAATGGAAGACTCATAATTATATTGGCAAAAATGGGGGGGTTGTAAAACTGTGGAATGGAAGTACTCTTAATTATATTCGCAAAAATGGGGTTGTAAAACTGTGGAATGGAAGGGCTCTTAATTATATTGGCAAAAATGGGGTTGTAAAACTGAGGAATGAAAAGGGCTCTTAATTATATTGGCAAAAATGGGGGTTGTAAACCTGTGGAATGGAAGGGCTTTAATTATATGGCAAAAATGGGGTTGTAAACCTGTGGAATGGAAGTACTCTTAATTATATTAGCAAAATGGGGTTTGTAAAACTGTGGAATGAAAAGGGCTCTTAATTATATTGGCAAAAAATGGGGGTTGTAAAACTGTGGAATGAAAAGGGCTCTTAATTATATTGGCAAAAATGGGGGTTGTAAAACTGTGGAATGGAAGGGCTCTTAATTATATTCGCAAAAATTGTAAAAAAATGGGGGAAGACTCATAATTTTTCAAAAAACTGTGGAATGGAAGGGCTCTTAATTATATTGGCAAAAATGGGGTTGTAAAACATGGAATGGAAGGGCTCTTAATTATATTGGCAAAAATGGGGGGGTTGTCAAAAAGGGCTTTTAATTATATTGCAAAAATGGGGTTGTAAAATGAAAGGGCTCTTAATTATATTGGCAAAAATGGGGTTGTAAAACTGTAGGAATGGAAGGCTCTTAATTATATTGGCAAAAATGGGGGTTGTAAAACTGTGGAATGAAAGGGCTCTTAATTATATTGGCAAAATGGGGTTGTAAAACTGTGGAATGGAAGCTTTTAATTATATTGGCAAAATGGGGGTTGTAAAACTGTGGAATGAATGGGCTCTTAATTATATTGGCAAAATGGGGGTGTAAAACTGTGGAATGGAAGTACTCTTAATTATATTGGCAAAAATGGGGGTTGTAAAACTGTGGAATGAAAAGGCTCTTAATTATATTGGCAAAAATGGGGGTTGTAAAACTGTGGAATGGAATTAATTATATGGCAAAAATGGGGGTTGTAAAACTGTGGAATGAAAGGGCTTCTTATATTGGTAAAAATTGAGGAATGGAAGGGCTCTTATATATTGGCCAAAAATGGGGGTTGTAAAACTGTGGAATGAAAGGGCTATTAATTATATTGGCAAAATGGGGGTTGTAAAACTGTGGAATGGAAGTACTTTTAATTATATTGGCAAAAATGGGGGTTGTAAAACTGTGGAATGGAAGGACTCTTAATTATATTGGCAAAATGGGGGTTGTAAAACTGTGGGAATGGAAGGGCTCTTAATTATATTGGCAAAAATGGGGGTTGTAAAACTGTGGAATGGAAGGGCTCTTAATTATATAGGCAATTAATTATAAAAATGGGGGTTGTAAAACTGTGGAATGGAAGGGCTCTTAATTATATTGGCAAAAAATGGGGGTTGTAAAACTGTGGAATGGAAAGGGCTCTTAATTATATTGGCAAAATGGGGGTTGTAAAACTGTGGAATGGAAGGGCTCTTAATTATATTAAAAAAAATGGGGGTTGTAAAACTGTGGAATGGAAGGGCTCTTAATTATATTGGCAAAATGGGGGTTGTAAAACTGTGGAATGGAAGGGCTCTTAATTATATTGGCAAAAATGGGGTTGTAAAACTGTGGAATAAAAGGGGTTCTCTTAATTATTATTGGCAAAAATGGGGGTTGTAAAACTGTGGAATGGAAGGGCTCTTAATTATATTGGCAAAATGGGGGTTGTAAAACTGTGGAATGAAAAGTACTCTTAATTATATTACAAAATGGGGGTTTAAAACTGTTGGCAAAAATTGGGGTTGTAAAACTGTGGAATGGAAGTACTCTTAATTATATTGGCAAAAATGGGGGTTGTAAAACTGTGGAAATGAAGGGCTCTTAATTATATTGGCAAAAATGGGGGTTGTAAAACTGAGGAATGGAAGGGCTCTTAATTATATTGGCAAAAATGGGGGTTGTAAAACTGTGGAATGAAAAGGGCTTTTAATTATATTGGCAAAAAATGGGGTTGTAAAACTGTGGAAATGGAAAGTACTCTGAATTATATTGGCAAAAATGGGGTTTTAAAACTGTGGAATGAAAGGGCTCTTAATTATATTGGCACAAATGGGGCTTGTAAAACTGAGGAATGGAAGGGCTCTTAATTATATTGGCAAAAATGGGGGTTGTAAAACTGTGGAATGAAAGGGCTCTTAATTATATTGGCAAAAATGGGGGTTGTAAAACTGTGGAATGAAAGAATCCTTAATTATATTGGCAAAAATGGGGGTTGTAAACTGTGGAATGAAGGGCTCTAATTATATTGCTCACAAATGGGGTTGTAAATTATGGAAGAAACTCTTAATTATAAAAATGGGGGTTGTAAAACTGTGGAATGGAAGGCTCTTAATTATATTGGCAAAATGGGGGTTGTAAAAACTGTGGAATGAAAGGGCTCTTAATTATATTGGCAAAAAATGGGGTTGTAAATTATATGAAATGAAAGAATGGAAGTACTCTTAATTATATTGGCAAAAATGGGGTTGTAAAACTGTGGAATGGAAGGACTCTTAATTATATTGGCAAAATGGGGGTTGTAAAACTGTGGAATGAAAGGGCTCTTAATTATATTGGCAAAAATGGGGGTTGCAAAAAAAACTGTGGAATAGAAGGACTCTTAATTATATTGGCAAAATGGGGTTGTAAAACTGTGGAATGGAAGTACTCTTAATTATATTGGAAAAAATGGGGTTGTAAAACTGTGGAATGAAAGGGCTCTTAATTATATTGGCAAAAATGGGGTTGTAAAACTGTGGAATGAAAGGGCTCTTAATTATATTGGCAAAAATTATATTGGCAAAAATGGGGGTTGTAAAACTGTGGAATGAAAGGGCTCTTAATTATATTGGCACAAATGGGGGTTGTAAAACTGTGGAATGGAAGTACTTTTAATTATATTGGCAAGAATGGGGGTTGTAAAACTGTGGAATGAAAGGGCTCTTAATTATATTAGCACATATGGGGCTTGTAAAAGTGAGGAATGGAAGGGCTCTTAATTATATTGCCAAAAATGGGGGTTGTAAAACTGTGGAATGAAAGGGCTCTTAATTATATTGGCAAAAATGGGTGTTGTAAAACTGTGGAATGGAAGGGCTAAAACTGTTAATTATATTGGCAAAAATGGGGTTGTAAAACTGTGGAATGTAAGGGCTCTTAATTATATTGGCAAAAATGGGGTTTGTAAAACTGTGGAATGTAAGTACTCTTAATTATATTGGCAAAAATGGGGGTTGTAAAACTGTGGAATGTAAGGGCTCTTAATTATATTGGCAAAAATGGGCGTTTTAAAACTGTGGAATGAAAGGGCTCTTAATTATATTGGCAAAAATGGGTGTTGTAAAACTGTGGAATGAAAGGCTCTCTTAATTTAAAATTGTAAGGGCTCAAAAATGGCAAAAAATGGGGGTTGTAAAACTGTGGAATGGAAGGGCTCTTAATTATATTGGCAAAAATGGGGTTGTAAAACTGTGGAATGCAAAAATGGGGGTTTATACTTCTGGAATGGAAGCTCTTATATTGGCAAAAATGGGGGGTTGTAAAACTGTGGAATGGAAGGTCTCTTAATTATATTGGCAAAAATGGGGCTTGTAAAACTGTGGAATGAAAGGGCTCTTAATTATATTGGCAAAATGGGGGTTGTAAAACTGTGGAATGAAAGGGCTCTTAATTATATTGGTAAAAATGGGGGTTGTAAAACTGTGGAATGAAAGGGCTCTTAATTATATTACTAAAAAATGGTTGTAAAACTGTGGAATGAAAGGTCTCTTAATTATATTGGAAAAATGGGGGTTGTAAAACTGTGGAATGGAAGGGCTCTTAATTATATTGGCAAAAATGGGGGTTTAAAACTGTGGAATGGAACTACTCTTAATTATATTGGCAAAAATGGGGTTGTAAAACTGTGAATGAAAAGGGCTCTTAATTATATTGGCAAAATGGGGCTTGTAAAACTGTGGAATGGAAGGGCTTTTAATTATATTGGCAAAAATGGGGGTTGTAAAACTGTGTAAAACTTCCAGTATGAAAGCTTTTTTTAATTATATTGGCAAAAATGGGGGTTGTAAAACTGTGGAATGAAAGTACTCACTTAATTATATTTGGCAAAATGGGGGTTTGTAAAAACTGTGGAATGAAAGGGCTCTTAATTATATTGGCACAAATGGGTTTTTTGTAAACTGTGGAATGGAAGGCTCTTAATTATATTGGCAAAAAATGGGGGTTGTAAAACTGTGGTATGAAAGGGCTCTTAAATTATATTGGCAAATATGGGGTTTGTAAACTGTGGAATGAAAGAACTGTAATTATATTGTAAAACTGTTGTAAAACTGTGGAATGGAAGTACTCTTAATTATATTGGCAAAAATGGGGTTCTAAAACTGTGGAATGAAAGGGCTCTTAATTATATTGGCAAAAATGGGGGTTGTAAAACTGTGGAATGAAGTACTCTTAATTATATTGGCAAAAATGGGTGTTGTAAAACTGTGGAATGAAAGGGCTCTTAATTATATTGGCAAAAATGGGGGTTGTAAAACTGTGGAATGGAAGTACTCTTAATTATATTGGCAAAAATGGGGGTTGTAAAACTGTGGAATGAAAGGGCTCTTAATTATATTGGCAAAAATGGGGGTTGTAAAACTGTGGAATGGAAGGGCTCTTAATTATATTGGCAAAAATGGGGGTTGTAAAACTGTGGAATGAAATGGGTACTCTTAATTATATTGGCAAAAATGGGGTTGTAAAACTGTGGAATGTAAACTTAATTATATTGGCAAAAATGGGGGTTTAAAACTGTGGAATGAAAGGCTCTTAATTATATTGGCAAAAATGGGGGTTGTAAAACTGAGGAATGGAATGGGGTTTTAAAATTATATTGGCAAAAAAAATGGGGTTGTAAAACTGTGGAATGAAAGGGCTCTTAATTATATTGGCAAAAAATGGGGGTTGTAAAACTGTGGAATGTAAGGCTCTAATTATATTGGCAAAAATGGGGTTGTAAAACTGTGGAATGAAAGGTCACTCAATTATATTGGCAAAAAATGGGGGGTTGTAAAACTGTGGAAATAAAACTTTTATTATATTGGCAAAAATGTTGTAAAACTGTGGGAAAAGTGCTCTTAATTATATTGGCAAAAATGGGGGTAAAACTGTAAAACTCTTAATTATATTGGCAAAAATGGGGTTTGGAATGGAAGGGCTCTTAATTATATTGGCAAAATGGGGGTTGTAAAACTGTGGAATGAAAAGGTCTCTTAATTATATTGGCAAAAATGGGGGTTGTAAAAGCATGGAATGAAAGGGCTCTTAATTATATTGGCAAAAATGGGGGTTGTAAAACTGTGGAATGAAAGGGCTCTTAATTATATTGGCAAAAATGGGGCTTTGTAAAACTGTGGAATGGAATGAATTATATTGGCAAAAATGGGTGTTTATAAAATTATGGAATTACTCTTAAAATTGGCAAAAATGGGGGTTGTAAAAATGAAAGGGCTCTTAATTATATTGGCAAAAATGGGGTTGTAAACTGTGGAATGGAAGTACTCTTAATTATATTGGCAAAAATGGGGGTTGTAAAACTGTGGAATGGAAATGCAAAATGGGGGTTGTAAAACTGTGGAATGGGCTCTTAATTATATTGGCAAAATGGGGGTTGTAAAACTGTGGAATGGAAGGGCTCTTAATTATATTGGCAAAAATGGGGGTTGTAAAACTGTGGAATGAAAGGGCTCTTAATTATGTGGGTTTAAAACTGTGGAATGAAAAAATGCAAAATGGGGTTGTAAAACTGTGGAATGTAAGGGCTCTTAATTATATTGGCAAAAATGGGGTTGTAAAACTGTGGAATGAAAGGGCTCTTAATTATATTGGCAAAAATTATAAAATGGAATGGCTCTCTTAATTATATTGGCAAAATGGGGGTTGTAAAACTGTGGAATGAAAGGGCTCTTAATTATATTGGCAAAAATGGGGTTTGTAAACTGTGGAAAACTGATGAATTATAATTATATTGGCAAAATGGGGGTTGTAAAACTGTGGAATGAAAGGGCTTTTAAAATTATATTGGCAAAAATGGGTGTTGTAAAACTGTGGTATGAAAGGGCTCTTAATTATATTGGCAAAAATGGGGGTTGTAAAACTGTGGAATGAAAGGGCTCTTAATTATATTTGCAAAAATGGGGGTTGTAAAACTGTGGAATGAAAGGGCTCTTAATTATATTGGCAAAAATGGGTGTTGTAAAACTGTGGAATGTAAGTACTCTTAATTATATTGGCAAGAATGGGGGTTGTAAAACTGTGGAATGAAAGGCTCTTAATTATATTGGCAAAAATGGGTGTTGTAAAACTGTGGAATGGAAGTACTCTTAATTATATTGGCAAAAATGGGGGTTGTAAAACTGTGGAATGAAAGGCTTTAATTATATTGGCAAAAATGGGGTTGTAAAACTGTGGAATGGAAAGGCTTTTAATTATATTGGCAAAAAAATGAAGTTGTAAAACTGTGGAATGAAAAGACTCTTAATTATAAAAAATAGGGGTATATAAAACTGTGGAAAAGGGCTCTTAATTATATAGGCAAAAAATGGGGTTGTAAAACTGTGGAATGGAAGTACTCTTAATTATATTGGCAAAAAAATGGGGGTTGTAAAACTGTGGAATGAAAGGGCTTTTAATTTATATTGGCAAAAATGGGGTTGTAAAACTGTGGAATGGAAGAACTCAATTATATTGGCAAAAATGGGGGTTGTAAAACTGTGGAATTTGAAAGGGCTCTTAATTATATTGGCAAAAATGGGGTTGTAAAACTGTGGAATGAAAGGGCTCTTAATTATATTGGCAAAAATGGGGGTTGTAAAACTGTGGAATGAAGGGCTCTTAATTATATTGGCAAAAATGGGGTTGTAAAACTGTGGAATGAAAGGCTCTTAATTATATTGGCAAAAATGGGGGGGTGGAATGAAAGGCTCTTAATTAAAACAAAAATGTTATAAAACTGGAATGAAAGGGCTTTAATTTTATTCGCAAAAATGGGGGTTGTAAAACTGTGGAATGAAAAGTACTCTTAATTATATTGGCAAAAATGGGGGTTGTAAAACTGTGGAATGAAAGGGCTCTTAATTATATTGGCAAAATGGGGGTTGTAAAACTGTTGAATGAAAGGGCTCTTAATTATATTGGCAAAAAATTATAAAATTACTCTTAAATATTGGCAAAATGGGGGTTGTAAAACTGTGGAATGAAAGGGCTCTTAATTATATTGGCAAAAATGGGGGTTGTAAAACTGTGGAATGAAAGGGCTCTAATTATATTGGCAAAAATGGGGGGTTGTAAAACTGGAATGGACTCTTAATTATATTGGCAAAAATGGGGTTGTAAAACTGTGGAATGAAAAGAACTCTTAATTATATTGGCAAAATGGGGGTTGTAAAACTGTGGAATGGAAGGGCTCTTAATTATATTGGCAAAATGGGGGTTGTAAAACTGTGGAATGAAAGGGCTCTTAATTATATTTGGCAAAAATGGGGGTTGTAAAACTGTGGAATGAAAGGGCTCTTAATTATATTGGCTCTGTGGAATTAATTATATTGGCAAAAATGGGGTTGTAAAACTGTGGAATGAAAGGGCTCTTAATTATATTGGCAAAATGGGTGTTGTAAAACTGTGGAATGGAAGGTAATTATATTGGCAAAAATGGTGGGTTGTAAAAACTGTGGAATAACTCAATTATATTGGCAAAATGGGGGTTGTAAAACTGTGGAATGAAAGGGCTCTTAATTATATTGGCAAAATGGGGGTTGTAAAACTGTGGAATGGAAGGCTCTTAATTATATTGGCAAGAATGGGGTTGTAAAACTGTGGAATGAAAGGCTCTTAATTATATTGGCAAAAATGGGGGTTGTAAAACTGTGGAATGAAAGGGCTCTTAATTATATTGGCAAAAATGGGGTTGTAAAACTGTGGAATGAAAGGGCTCTTAATTATATTACAAAAATGGGGAAAACTGTAAACTGGAATGAAAAGGGCTCTTAATTATATTGGCAAAAATGGGGGTTGTGGAAAACTCTGTGGAATGAAAGGGCTCTTAATTATATTGGCAAAATGGGGGTTGTAAAACTGTGGAATGTAAGGGCTCTTAATTATATTGGCAAAAATGGGGGTTGTAAAACTGTGGAATGAAAGGCTCTTAATTATATTGGCAAAAATGGGGTTGTAAAACTGTGGAATGAAAGGGCTCTTAATTATATTGGCAAAAATGGGGTTGTAAAACTGTGGAATGAAAGGGCTCTTAATTATATTGGCAAAAATGGGGGTTGTAAAACTGTGGAATGAAAGGGCTCTTAATTATATTGGCAAAAATGGGGTTGTAAAACTGTGGAATGAAAGGGCTCTCAATTATATTGGCAAAATGGGGGTTGTAAAACTGTGGAATGGAAGGGCTCTTAATTATATTGGCAAAAATGGGGTTGTAAAACTGTGGAATGAAAGGGCTCTTAATTATATTGGCAAAAATGGGGTTGTAAAACTGTGGAATGGGGCTCTTAATTATATTGGCAAAAATGGGGTTGTAAAACTGTGGAAAAAAGGGCTCTTAATTATATTGGCAAAAATGGGGGTTGTAAAACTGTGGAATGAAAGGGCTCTTAATTATATTGGCAAAAATGGGGGTTGTGGAAAAGGGCTCTATTGGAATGGGGAAAAGAATACTCTTAATTATATTGGCAAAAATGGGGTTGTAAAACTGTGGAATGAAAGGCTCTTAATTATATTGGCAAAAATGGGTGTTGTAAAACTGTGGAATGGAAGTACTCTTAATTATATATTGGCAAAAATGGGGGTTGTAAAACTGTGGAATGGAAGCTCTTAATTATATTGGCAAAAAATGGGGTTGTAAAACTGTGGAATGAAAGGGCTCTTAATTATATTGGCAAAAATGGGGTTGTAAAACTGTGGAATGGAAGGTACTCTTAATTATATTGGCAAAAATGGGGGTTGTAAAACTGTGGAATGAAAGGGCTCTTAATTATATTGGCACAAATGGGGGTTGTAAAACTGTGGAAATGGAAGTACTCTTAATTATATGGCAAAAAAGGGTTGTAAAACTGTGGAATTATACTCTTAATTATAAAAATGGGGGGTTGTAAAACTGTGGAATGAAGTACTCTTAATTATATTGGCAAAAATGGGGGTTGTAAAACTGTGGAATGAAAGGGCTCTTAATTATATTGGCAAAAATGGGGGTTGTAAAACTGTGGAATGGAAGGCTTTAATTATATTGGCAAAAATGGGGGGGTTGCTCTTAAAACAAAATGGGGGTTGTGGAATGAAAGTACTCTTAATTATATTGGCAAAAATGGGGGTTGTAAAACTGTGGAATGAAAGGGCTCTTAATTATATTGGCAAAAATGGGGGTTGTAAAACTGTGGAATGGAAGGGCTCTTAATTATATTGTCAAAATGGGGGTTGTAAAAAATGAAAGGGGGGCAAAAATGGGGGGTTGTAAAACTGTGGAATGGAAGGCTCTTAATTATATTGGCAAAAATGGGGTTGTAAAACTGTGGAATGAAAGGCTCTTAATTATATTGGCAAAAAATGGGGTTGTAAAACTGTGGAATGAAAGGCTCTTAATTATATTGGCAAAAATGGGGGTTGTAAACTGTGGAATGAAAGGGCTCTTAATTATATTGGCAAAAATGGGGGTTGTAAAACTGTGGAATGAAAGGGCTCTCAATTAATTATATAAAAATGGGGTTGTAAAACTGTGGAATGAAAGGCTCTTAATTATATTGGCAAAAATGGGGTTGTAAAACTGTGGAATGAAAGGGCTCTTTAATTATATTGGCAAAAATGGGTTTTGTAAAACTGTGGAATGGAAGGGCTCTTAATTATATTGGCAAAAATGGGGTTGTAAAACTGTGGAATGAAAGGCTCTTAATTATATTGGCAAAAATGGGGTTTGTAAAACTGTGGAATGTAAGGGCTCTTAATTATATTGGCAAAAATGGGGGTTGTAAAACTGTGGAATGAAAGGGCTCTTAATTATATTGGCACAAATGGGGCTTGTAAAACTGAGGAATGGAAGGGCTCTTAATTATATTGGCAAAAATGGGGGTTGTAAAACTGTGGTATGAAAGGGCTCTTAATTATATTGGTAAAAATGGGGGTTGTAAAACTGTGGAATGAAAGGGCTCTTAATTATATTCGCAAAAATGGGTGTTGTAAAACTGTGGAATGAAAGGTCTCTTAATTTTATTTGCAAAAATGGGTGTTGTAAAACTGTGGAATGTAAGTACTCTTAATTATATTGGCAAAAATGGGGGTTGTAAAACTGTGGAATGAAAGGCTCTTAATTATATTGGCTAAAATGGGGTTGTAAAACTTAATTATATATATTGGCAAAAAAAATGGGGTTTGTAAAACTGTGGAATGAAAGTACTTTTAATTATATTGGCACAAATGGGGGGTTGTAAAACTGTGGAATGAAAGGGCTCTTAATTATATTGGCAAAAATGGGGGTTGTAAAACTGTGGAATGAAAAGGGCTCTTAATTATATTGGCAAAAATGGGGTTGTAAAACTGTGGAATGGAAGTACTCTTAATTATATTGGCAAGAATGGGGGTTGTAAAATGAATGAAAGGGCTCTTAATTATATTGGCAAAATGGGGTTGTAAACTGTGAATGGAATGGAAGTACTCTTAATTATATTGGCAAAAATGGGGGTTGTAAAACTGTGGAATGAAGGGCTTTTAATTAAATTGGCAAAAATGGGGGTTGTAAAATGTGGAATGGAAGTACTCTTAATTATATTGGCAAAAATGGGGTTGTAAAACTATTGGAATGGAAGTAGGGCTCTTAATTATATTGGCAAAAATGGGGTTGTAAAACTGAATGGAAGGGCTCTTAATTATATTGGCAAAATGGGGCTTTTAAAATTATATTAATTATAAAAATGGGGGTTGTAAAACTGTGGAATGGAAGGGCTCTTAATTATATTGGCAAAAATGGGGTTGTAAAACTGTGGAATGAAAGGGCTCTTAATTATATTGGCAAAAATGGGGGTTGTAAAACTGGAATGTAAGGGCTCTCAATTATATTGGCAAAATGGGGGTTGTAAAACTGTGGAATGAAAGGGCTCTTAATTATATTGGCAAAAATGGGGTTTTAAAACTGTGGAATGGAATGCAAAAGGTAAAACTCTTAATTATATTGGCAAAAATGGGGGTTGTAAAACTGTGGAATGGAAGGCTCTTAATTATATTATGCAAAATGGGGGTTGTAAAACTGTGGAATGAAAAATGGGGGCTCTTAATTATATTGGCAAAATGGGGGTTGTAAAACTGTAAAACTTAATTATATTGGCAAAAATGGGGCTTGTAAATGTGGAATGGAAGGGCTCTTAATTATATTGGCAAAAATGGGGGTTGTAAAACTGTGGAATGGAAAGTACTCTTAAATTATATTGGCAAAAATGGGGGTTGTAAAACTGTGGAATGAAAAGGGCTCTTAATTATATTGGCAAAAATGGGGTTGTAAAACTGTGGAATGGAAAGGGCTCTTAATTATATTGGCAAAAAATGGGGTTGTAAAACTGTGGAATGAAAGGCTCTTAATTATATTGGCAAAAATGGGGGTTGTAAAACTGTGGAATGAAAGGTCTCTTAATTATATTGGCAAAATGGGGGGTAAAACTGTGGAGTAAAACTGTGGATTTTTTTTTTAATTATATTGGCAAAATGGGGGTTGTAAAACTGTGGAATGAAAGGGCTCTAATTATATTGGCAAAAATAGGGGTTGTAAAACTGTGGAATGAAAGGGCTCTTAATTATATTGGCAAAAATGGGTGTTGTAAAACTGTGGAATGTAAGTACTCTTAATTATATTGGCAAAAATGGGGGTTGTAAAACTGTGGAATGGAAGTACTCTTAATTATATTGGCAAAAATGGGGGTTGTAAAACTGTGGAATGAAAGGGCTCTTAATTATATTGGCAAAAATGGGGGTTGTAAAACTGTGGAATGGAAGTACTCTTAATTATAAAAATGGGGTTGTAAAAATGTGGAATGAAACTTTTAATTATATTGGCAAAAATGGGGTTGTAAAACTGTGGAATGGAAGTACTCTTAATTATATTGGCAAAAATGGGGGTTGTAAAACTGTGGAATGAAAGGGCTCTTAATTATATTGGCAAAAATGGGGGTTGTAAAACTGTGGAATGTAAGGGCTCTCAATTATATCGGCAAAAATGGGGGTTGTAAAACTGTTGAATGTGCTTTTAATTATATTGGCAAAAATGGGGTTGTAAAATGGAATGAAAGGGCTCTTAATTATATTGGCAAAATGGGGGTTAATTATGGAATGTAAGCAAAAATGGCAAAATGGGGTTGTAAAACTGTGGAATGAAAGGGTCAAAAATGGGGTTTTAAAACTGTCTTTAATTATATTGGCACAAATGGGGTTGTAAAACTGTGGAATGGAAGGGCTCTTAATTATATTGGCAAAAATGGGGGTTGTAAAACTGTGGAATGAAAAGGGCTCTTAAAATTGGCAAAAATGGGGTTGTAAAAAAAGGGCTCTCAATTATATCCTTAAAAATGGGGGTTGTAAAACTGTGGAATTGAAAGGGCTCTTTTAATTATATTGGCAAAAATGGGGGTTTTAAAACTGTGGAATGAAAGGGCTCTTAATTATATTATTGGGGCTTGTAAAACTGAAATGAAGGGGTCTCTTAATTATATTGGCAAAATGGGGTTGTAAAACTGTGCTCTTAATTATATTGGCAAAAAATGGGTTTGTAAAACTGTGGAATGCTCTTAATTATATTCGCAAAAATGGGGGTTGTAAAACTGTGGAATGAAAGGGCTCTTAATTATATTGGCAAAAATGGGGGTTGTAAAACTGTGGAATGAAAAATACTCTTAATTATATTGGCAAAAATGGGGGTTGTAAAACTGTGGAATGGAAGGGCTCTTAATTATATTGGCAAAAAATGGGGGTTGTAAAACTGAGGAATGTAAAAAAGGGCTCTTAATTATATTGGCAAAATGGGGGTTGTAAAACTGTGGAATGAAAGGGCTCTTAATTATATTGGCAAAAATGGGGTTGTAAAACTGTGGAATGAAAGGGCTCTTAATTATATTGGCAAAATAAAACTGTGGAATGGAAGCTCTTAATTATATTGGCAAAAATGGGGGGTTGTAAAACTGTGGAATGTAAGGGCTCTCAATTATATTGGCAAAAATGGGAATGGTTGTAAAACTGGGGTTGGAATGAATGGGCTCTTAATTATATTGGCAAAAATGGGGGTAAAACTTGGAATGAAGGGCTTTTAATTATATTGCAAAAATGTTGTAAAACTGTGGAATGTAAGGGCTCTCAATTATATCGGCAAAAATGGGGGTTGTAAAACTGTGGAATTGAAGTACACTTAATTATATTGGCAAAAATGGGGGTTTTAAAACTGTGGAATGAAAGGGCTCTTAATTATATTGGCACAAATGGGGCTTGTAAAACTGAGGAATGGAAGGGCTCTTAATTATATTGGCAAAATGGGGTTGTAAAACTGTGGTATGAAAGGGCTCTTAATTATATTGGTAAAAAATGGGGGAATTCTTAAAACTGTTGTAAAAATGAAAGGGCTCTTAATTATATTGGCAAAAATGGGGGTTGTAAAACTGTGGAATGAAAGGGTTCTCTTAATTTTATATTGGCAAAAATGGGGGTTGTAAAACTGTGGAATGTAAGTACTCTTAATTATATTGGCAAAATGGGGGTTGTAAAACTGTGGAATGGAAGGGCTCTTAATTATATTGGCAAAAATGGGGGTAAAAACTGTGGAATGGCTCTTAATTAATTGGCAAAAATGGGGGTTGTAAAACTGTGGAATGAAAGCTCTTAATTATATTGGTAAAAATGGGGTTGTTGTAAAACTGTAGAGGGTTGTAAAAACTGTGGAAGGGCTCTTAATTATATTGGCAAAAATGGGGGTTGTAAAACTGTGGAATGAAAGGCTTTTCTTAATTATATTGGCAAAAAATGGGGGTTGTAAAACTGTGGAATGTAAGGCTCTCAATTATGAAAAATGGGGGTTGTAAAACTGTGGAATTACTCTTAATTGGCAAAAATGGGGTTGTAAAACTGTGGAAAACTCTTAATTATATTGGAATGGGGCTTGTAAAACTGAGGAATGGAAGGGCTCTTAATTATATTGGCAAAAAATGGGGTTGTAAAACTGTGGAATGGCAAAAATGGGGTTGTAAAAACTGTGGAATGTAAGGGCTCTTAATTATAAAGGCAAAATGGGGTTGTAAAACTGTGGAATGAAAGGGCTCTTAATTATATTGGCAAAATGGGGGTTGTAAAACGAAAAATGGAATGGAAGGGCTCTTAATTATATTGGCAAAAATGGGGGTTGTAAAACTGTTGGAATGGAAGGTACTCTTAATTATATTGGCAAAAATGGGGGTTGTAAAACTGTGGAATGAAAGGGCTAAAACTGTGGAATAATTATATTGGCAAAAATGGGGGTTGTAAAACTGTGGAATGAAAAGGGCTCTTAATTATATCGGCAAAAATGGGGGTTGTAAAACTGTGGAATGGAAGTACTCTTAATTATATTGGCAAAAATGGGGTTGTAAAACTGTGGAATGAAAGGGCTTTTAATTATATTGGCACAAATGGGGTTGTAAAACTGTGGAATGTAAGGGCTCTCAATTATATCGGCAAAAATGGGGGTTGTAAAACTGTGGAATGGAAGTACTCTTAATTATATTGGCAAAAATGGGGGTTGTAAAACTGTGGAATGAAAGGGCTCTTAATTATATTGGCAAAAATGGGGGTTGTAAAACTGTGGAATGGAAGGGCTCTTAATTATATTGGCAAAAATGGGGGTTGTAAAACTGTGGAATGAAAGTACTCTTAATTATATTGGCAAAAATGGGGGTTGTAAAACTGTGGAATGAAAGGGCTCTTAATTATATTGGCAAAAATGGGTGTTGTAAAACTGTGGAATGAAAGGTCTCTTAATTTTATTTGCAAAAAATGGGGTTGTAAAACTGTGGAATGTATTATGGTTACTCTCAATTATATTGGCAAAATGGGGGTTGTAAAACTGTGGAATGGAAGTACTCTTAATTATATTGGCAAAATGGGGGTTGTAAAACTGTGGAATGAAAGGGCTCTTAATTATATTGGCAACAAATGGGGTTGTAAAACTGTTGCTCTCAATTATATCGGCAAAATGGGGGTAAAACTGTGGTACTCTTAATTATATTGGCAAAAATGGGGGTTGTAAAACTGTGGAATGAAAGGGCTCTTAATTATATTGGCAAAAATTGGCAAAATGTGGGCTCTTAATTATATTGGCAAAACTGTTGTAAAATGTGTGGAATGAAAGTACTCTTAATTATATTGGCAAAATGGGGTTTAAAACTGTGGAATGAAAGGGCTTTTAATTATATTGGCAAAAAATGGGGGTTGTAAAACTGTGGAATGTAAGGGCTCTCAATTATATCAGCAAAAATGGGGGTTGTAAAACTGTGGAATTGAAGTAAAACTGTGGAATAATTATATTGGCAAAAATGAGGGTTTTGTGGAAAAACTTAATGTGGCAAAAATGAAATGGGCTCTTAATTATATTGGCAAAATGGGGTTGTAAAACTGTGGAATGGCTCTTAATTAAGGCAAAAATGGGGGTTGTAAAACTGTCTTAATTATATTGGCAAAAATGGGGGTTGTAAAACTGTGGAATGAAAGGGCTTTAATTATATTGGCAAAAATGGGGGTTGTAAAACTGTGGAATGTAAATACTCTTAATTATATTGGCAAAAATGGGGGTTGTAAAACTGTGGAATGAAAGGGCTCTTAATTATATTGGCAAAATGAGGGTTTTAAAATTATATTGGCACAAATGGGGCTTGTAAAACTGAGGAATGGAAGGGCTCTTAATTATATTGGCAAAAATGGGGGTTGTAAAACTGTGGTATGAAAGGGCTCTTAATTATATTGGTAAAAATGGGGGTTGTAAAACTGTGGAATGAAAGGGCTCTTAATTATATTGTAAAAATGGGGTTGTAATTATATTGGCACAAATTATATTCGCAAAAATGCTCTTAATTATATTCGCAAAAATGGGTGTTGTAAAACTGTGGAATGAAAGGTCTCTTAATTTTATTTGCAAAAATGGGTGTTGTAAAACTGTGGAATGTAAGTACTCTTAATTATATTGGCAAGAATGGGGGTTGTAAAACTGTGGAATGAAAGGGCTCTTAATTATATTGGCAAAAATGGGTGTTGTAAAACTGTGGAATGGAAGTACTCTTAATTATATTGGCAAAAATGGGGGTTGTAAAACTGTGGAATGAAAGGGCTCTTAATTATATTGGCAAAAATGGGTGTTGTAAAACTGTGGAATGGAAGTACTCTTAATTATATTGGCAAAAATGGGGGTTGTAAAACTGTGGAATGTAAGGGCTCTCAATTATATAGGCAAAAATGGGGGGTTGTAAGACTGTGGAATGGAAGTACTCTTAATTATATTGGCAAAAATGGGGGTTGTAAAACGATGGAATGAAAGGGCTCTTAATTATATTGGCACAAATGGGGGTTGTAAAACTGTGGAATGAAAGGGCTTTTAATTATATTGGCACAAATGGGGGTTGTAAAACTGTGGAATGTAAGGGTTCTCAATTATATCGGCAAATTGGGTGTTGTAAAACTGTGGAATGGTAGTACTCTTAATTATATTGGCATAAATGGGGGTTGTAAAACTGTGGAATGAAATGGGCTCTTAATTATATTGGCACAAATGGGGGTTGTAAAACTGTGGAATGCAAGGGCTCTCAATTATATCGGCAAAAATGGGGGTTGTAAAACTGTGGAATGGAAGTACTCTTAATTATATTGGCATAAATGGGGGTTGTAAAACTGTGGAATGAAATGGGCTCTTAATTATATTGGCTCAAATGGGGCTTGTAAAACTGAGGAATGGAAGGGCTCTTAATTATATTTTCAAAAATGGGGGTTGTAAAACTGTGGTATGAAAGGGCTCTTAATTATATTGGCAAAAATGGGGGTTGTAAAACTGTGGAATGAAAGGGCTCTTAATTTTATTGGCAAAAATGGGGTTTGTAAAACTGTGGAATGGAAGTACTCTTAATTATATTGGCAAAAATGGGGGTTGTAAAACTGTGGAATGAAAGGGCTCTTAATTATATTGGCACAAATGGGGCTTGTAAAACTGAGGAATGGAAGGGCTCTTAATTATATTGGCAAAAATGGGGGTTGTAAAACTGTGGAATGAAAGGTCTCTTAATTATATTGGCAAAAATGGGGGTTGTAAAACTGTGGAATGGTAGGGCTCTTAATTATATTGGCAAAAATGGGGGTTGTCAAAATGTGGAATGGAAGGGCTCTTATTTTTATTGGCAAAAATGTGTTTGTAAACCTGTGGACTAAAAGGAATGTTAATTTTATTGGAAAAAATGTGCATTGTGAACCTGTACAAAGAAACGGCTCTTCATTTTATTGGCATAAATGGGGTGAGTAAATAAATGAAAGGAGGACCGTTTTCAATTTTATTGGCATAACGTTTTTTAATTTTATTTGCACAATTATTGGCATAAATGGGGTTGGCAAAAAATGAGGAATTAAACGATTCTTAATTTTATTAGCAAAAATATGGGATATAAATAAATGATTCCTACTAATGGATGTATTCATATTTATTGGAAATCATGCCTTATGCCCAGCAGAATATTCCAACAATTGTCAAAAACAGAAACGATATTCAATCTGAGATATCTGAAATGATTTGATGTGGTATGAATTCTTTGAGAATCTAACACTTTCATGACATATTGAAAGCAAGTGGATAACAACGAGTAACATATTTAATGACTGGGAATAATTAGTAGGACTGGGACAAATAGGAATGGTAAAGATTTTTAAAAGTACATAGAGCAACAAAAGACGGCACATCGTGCAGATGGAATCATTTCATTATTTTCTGCTCAGTTTAAAGAATTCATTACATTTCTGATCAAATGCAGCATCATATACGGCAAATACTCCGAAAAGGACATCAACAAATTAATACAGAAAGACGTATTTTACGGTCTAATCTTAAGCTTGTTATATCAATAATATTATGTATGTCAATAGAGAAAAGAACAATTCATTTGGACATCACAGAAAATAACATTAACATATATTTGTTCATTTGAGTAGCGATCTCTTTCTAATATATATTCTCTTAAACTAACTCTCAATGTGATTCTTTTCGTTTTTTTCTTGTTTGTGTGTGTGTGTGTGTGTATGTGTGTGTGACTGTCTGTGTGTATGTGTTTGCAATCAAAAGATCTCTTCTTTTGCGGGGGGGATTTAGTATATGTAGAACTCACTAGTCATTTTCCAGGATTTGGGTTATACTATCAAAAATGGTGTGCTGGTTGCTTAGACGTAGACATATTTTAAATTCGCCAAAAATGATCGTGTTTGTAGTTGACGCTGTTATATTTTTTTTACTATTGGATGCGTGTATTATATCTGTGTTTTCGTAAAGTTTATTGCGTTTCGTGTTGTTTTAAATAGGTCCTTTTTGAGTTATGATCACAAAGATGTAAGATCAACCGTCTTGATAAATGAGTAGCGTTTTGTCCAATGTAATTATTCAAAAATTTGTTTTCGCGAGAAACACATTTTCCTGTGCTGCATTTGGATTCATTCATAATGTTGGTCTTGCATCGTTTTGATTTCACAGGAAAGGTGTTATTACGGAATATAAGGCTGGCTGCTTTATTTTTTTTTTTTGTAAATAATTAAGATGAACTTCGAGTAGAATAGTGCATAGTTTAATAATTTCCCTTAAAGTGAATTTATCTTATATATATATAATCAGATTTTGAATCTGAAACATGTATAATTTATCTATCAATTGATACAAGACAGAAGGTATGGTTGTCAACAATAAGTTGTGGTAGTTCACTCATAGCAGTAGAAATTAGCCTCGTGTTCACGGACATAAAAGCCACATTTGATAGGAAAGAAAACGTACAGGAATAACAGGGAAACTGTAGTAAAATACAGGAAAAGCATAGTAAATTGTATGTTAATTTCATACAATTTATTTTTTTGTGTGTGTTGGTGTGTGCATTTTTTAGTTTACCATTGCTTTATGGTACATGTAATAAAAGAGAGAAATCACTCCGTAGTATTACAAACGATATCACAGAGAGAAGTTGGACACGCGTTGCCCGTGTAAATGTTTGTGGCGAAGAGATTGAATTTAACGTCTTTTGGCATGATGTTCGTATTTCCAACAGGAACACTTTTTGTTGCATGCAAGGAGTTATTATCTTTATTTTTTATTTATTTTCAAAAGAGTTTAAATGTTATTGTTTTTTTTTTTATTTTATTCATAATTTTCATTATTATTTTATATTTATTTTTTATTCATTTATAATAATAATAATGTCTCTGCAAAGTACTACCCAAAATGCGAATTACGAATTAGTGATGTCAAACTGAAGCAAGTACAGAAGTTGAAATATCTAGGAAGCGTTTCAATGAGTGACAAAATATATATGCCACCGAAATCCGAAGTAAACAGAAAACCACAAATAAACTATTTAACAAGTTTATGGAAATCAATTATAACCCGGAATGGTAGCAGTAATAAAAAAGACAAACATTGCTAAGAGCTTGAAAGTAAAGGATATTGTGGAGCGCCATAACGTCCTGAAGGGACATTGCACAAAGAAAAAAAATAAATCTATGTACGTAAGCTGACTTAATGCTTATTTTTAGGTACGGAATATTAATTAGAAAGCGCTGTCAGTTCATCACTGGATCAAAATTCGATCTAAATATTTCGAACTGTATATACATACAGTTGAATTTTATTTTTAAGGTTTAATTTATTTATATCTCTGTCTCTGCTTTATTTTTATTTTCGGTTATATTCCGTTTCTTCTACTTTGCACTCCTTCCAGCACCTGATAAAGAAAGATGAAAAGTTCCGATTGCCAAAGATCTCTTCTCTGTTAAAAGACCCAAAGGAAGCGTGAAAAATAAAACAGTCACAAAGGAAAATAAATCGGATATGATCAGCTATCCGAGCCGGCCTTGGGAAACTTTTGTCTTCAAGAAGAGAATATGATATGAAAGTCAACTGACACACAAGACATAATCAGTCCGGAGTTTATTTTTTGTTGTATCTTTTTTTCTTTCTTTTTTTATTCGAAGTGCTCCGAATGCTCAATGATACCAGAGTTCTCTATTACATACAGACATTCTTGTGTCACTCCCTCACCGTCCTAGAGATCGATAAAATGGTCACGTGCGTCAGTCACGATCGTGAGGCAAAGATCTTCCAAATAAAATCATAAATACATAAGTAAATATTTTCTTACACACATATATATAATCGTCAAAGATATTTCCTCTCCACAAAAAATGGCCAAAAGTGACTTTATTAGTATTCAAAATGATATATATTTTTTTTACCCCTTGTCACCCCATGCAAGCCAGTAAAACTACTAAGACACAAGGGGTTATTAGGTGTGGAACAATTAGAAAACAGAAACATTATTGAGGAGCAGTAAAAGGAAAGCGTAATCAGGACAGTAGATAGCGATTAACATTGAATTTAAATTTTTGCAGATTAAAGTTGGCTGAAAAGCATGGGACCGGAAGGGAGTTTCACAGACAAGAGAGAGAAAAGAAACAGTTAACACAGAAGTTAGGGGCCACATCTCGCTAGCTCAACAGTAAATTGATGAGATCTCGACACCGGTCTAGTATTGCGCTTAAATAGTCTAGGTACCATAGCGAAAAGCGCATCCGAACAAATAAATATATATATATATATATATATATATATATATATATATATATATATATATATATATGGTATACCAATCTGTCTTGTCCACAGAATTGATCTGGGAATTTAACTATATATATATATATATATATATGTGTGTGTGTGTGCGTCGAATTGTAAAAAGAACGAATAGTAAGATTTCAGCGTTCAAAATATTAATTTAAAACAGAGCTCAATACAAAAGTAGAACCGTAAATATTTATTTATTATGCAGTGTTACATTAGAACATGTACGTACCCACTACAAAACTGTACATCTTGTTTCAACGTTAAATTTTTTTTTAACGTTTCATCAGGCGGTGAATCTCGATGCGACTGACTCAGCAGACAAACCTACCAAGTTTTCACCTAAGCGGATCGTCAGGGAAGGCTGTCTAAAAAGATAAAAAAGGTCGGAATACTTATAGTCAATAAACAAAAAAACATAACCACGTGAACAAATAAAAAAAAACAAAACAAACAAACGGGGGAGGGGAGTGGAGAACCATTTATTCAAATTGAGAGAAAAAAAGGGTTGGGGGGTTAGAGAGAAACTCTGCCAACAGTGGGTAAGAAATCATTTATTCAATCAGCCTTCCCTGACGATCCACTTAGGTTAAACCTTGGTAGGTTTGTCTAGTTCTCTAGGTTTAACTAGGTCAACTCTACTTACTGTGTTGAGCACTTTATTTAGCTATTTTGCCTACTCGTATCGGTTTTTTTTTCTTTGGGCTTTGGATTTGCATGCTAGACGATTATTTTCGACTAACGTACATGTTCTTGGCTCTTTCTTTTTTTCCCTTTGGTATTGTTTTAATTATTTGCAAATCAAAACACTGAAGGTTTTCCGAACGAGTATAATGTCTTATACTTATAAGATTACTACTACTAATATATATATATATATATATATATATATATATATATATATATATATATATATATATATATCCAAAACACATGATTATTTAGTTTCGTGCAGAAACGAAAACTTAGATAACCCACTAAAAGAAAAACTAAAGAAAACTGTCGTTAAATGTGTTAGTTATTTCAGAAATCTTTATTTTTTTACTGATGAGATAAAAATTCTGTTGCTATAAATTACTATTCTAATTTTCTTGATTTAAGCTGAAGTTCTTCTCAAGACGTCATTGTTCAGTGGACCTACTGACGATGTAATTTACCAATACAAAAGAACGGAATATTGCATACACTATTAATCACGTTTCAATCTATTGTCTTCCTGAGACAACAACTTCAGCTCTTTACTGTTGTTGAGGTTTATCAAGTTACACGACAGTAGCAAATACAAAACTATCATAAAGGATGTGCTGGTAGCGTAAGAGTTATCTGTACGGAAAGTGGAATCGGTGAACAGAGTTCAAATTTCAGCCAAGTCTGTTGCGTTCACTTTTGCAACTATTACATGAATCCATCACTTCCCCACTCCCAGAAGCTATTGGTTTTTAATGTCAGAGTAGCCATTGGTGGCTACCAGTCTAGACGAAAGACTTCTCTCATTTAAAACCCGTGGAGAAAGCAACGGGGGTTACTCCATTATTTTTCCCAAGCCGTCATAGCAATCCACAGGTAATAAAAGGATTTGTGGTGATCACTTACATGTGCCACACCTCCGCTTTCTTTAATGTCATTGGTTCGTAAATATATGATACTTATTATATGACAATTTTGCCATCGCACGTAATTTGAATTTTCTCTAAAATCACGGATTGGTCCATTTCCTGACCAATCGCGTATTTTAGTATCTTTCTACGTTTTTGGCGCCAAGCTCGCTGGAGCCTCTGCATCGTTATAAAAAGACTCTCGCTGTTTGCCAACAGACAGTAACAGTTCAATTCTTGGAAAATAAGGCACAACGCTATATTGACATTTTAATTCTTAATTATTACTCAATCGAGTAATCATACTAATTCCTATTGATATCACTCATGAATATTACTTTTTTCTACACTGATAAAACACTGTGGAACTATTCTTTATTTAGCTAAGACTTCAATTGAACTTTGTAGTTAAATAACATTCAATATTGTACTCAACATTAATTAGCTAAACTTTTTATTACGGAAGAAGGGAAGCAACTTTCTTTATACTATTGTTGATATTTGTATATCATTGTTAATATAATATTTTATTAATGTTCACTGAGCTTGATTATTTTTCTCTCGTGTTTTTTGTGCATTATACATGTGGGGTGTTGCCTTACAAGAACACAGCTTTCCTTCTTGATTACATTCACGGTGACCCTAGCCAACAATACTTACAGCACCACTACAGATTCACCAAATTCACGAGGCAACGCTTTAATCATTTCGATAATTGTGAGACAATCTCGATCAACTAGAAATTGTCCCAAACCCCAATATTCACGTTAATATTGCCGTTTTCCTTTATTGATGGCTTCTATATGGTATTAATTTTTACTAGAAAAACCCATGATAATTTCACGATTTTCCTATTTGAACTTTATGATGAGTCTTAAATCTTCATTCAATGATTGAATAAACTCATGGCGAGTTCGATAACAATAAAACATTCGTAGAATGTCCCCTATCACATCGTTAAATATTTGAGCTTAACTTTAACACAATATTGCAATAACAATCATAAATATGAATGCTGTTAGTTATTTTAAGAAGCGGGAAGAAATTAAAAGATTTGAAATTTACAACTTTTTTTTCATTTCACTGAAACAGACGTTAAAAGAGTTGTATCTTCACTTCTATCTTTCATTTTCTCACTGAAGCCAAAAGGCGTCTTTGATATTTCTTTTGTCTTCTCACATTATAAAAACGGAATAGTTCATTGTTTAGTAGGTCTTGGCAAGGTGTAACGGTCGTGCGAACTAAGGAACTTACGTAAGGAGAGACAAGCACAATTATTATACGATGATTATTATTAGCGTACAACATACAATTTTGGTTGCAGGTCATCACTCGTTATTTTTTAAAAAAAGAATAAAATCATTTCTTCTTTTCATAGACTGTATTCAATACTTTCAGAATATGCAAACATATAATTATCTCTCTTCACAAATTCCAATCCAACATCTGTAAGAAGTGCATACAAATGAAAAGATTTGAAGTTGAGAACTTTTTCCATTTCATTTAAACAGCCGTTAAACACTTCTATTTTCTTTTTCTCTCTCTCTTTCATTCATTTTTTCGTTGTAGTGTCCCCCCCTTTCCACGCGATCCAAACGAAATGGTTTATTATTTATGATTTATTGGCTAGAGACATTAAACATTTCTTTCTCTCTTTCTTTCATTTTCTCACTGAAACAAAATAGTGTATTTCCCACTCTTTCCACGAGATCAAAACGGAATAATCCATAATTTATTAAGTATTGGCAGGACGTAACAGCAGTGAGACCTAACGAAGGGTGAGACAAAAACAATATGATTCTAGACCTACTCAAGTAGCCGTCAGATCGATCATTTCTACGGACGTCTAATTCTCCAGTGTTCTTTTCTGTCGTGTATTTTTAGCTCATTCTACAAGTGGTTTTTACCACCCCTTCTTCTTATATACATGATCAGCCACGCCTGATTCCACTTTCTTAGCACTAATTATGGCTTTCCACTGTCCATTCCTCCTTAAATTTAGGGAGTAGTTCACTTTTGTTTTCGTTGCCACAACTGCAAATTGTGTAATACACACAGTTCATAGTCGTACTTTCATCCCTATTAGATTTGGCTCGGTAGAGATTCCAACGTCATTTTGAGCTGATTCAGAATATTGTCCTGATATTGTATGACCCAAAAATTCTTTCCGGCAGACACTCAAGGTATAAGAGACAGACCATTCTGTCTCTGCCCACAGAGGCTGATACTATGTTTGCAGGATAGTTGTTATTATCAACGATACGTTTGATGCTGATTATCTACTGTTGGAATGTATCTGGGTCATCACATGGTTTTTGCATACATTGTGCAGTCTCTTTCTGTATGTATGGTAGGTACTGAACTTAAGGTATTATCCAACATTGTCAAACATGAAAAAGGCCGGATAATTACAACAGAGATCAAGTCCGATTTTAACCAATATAAATAATGATAATTCCACATCCCAAAAGTTGAAAGAAAATATATTATCAACCATTGGGGATTTTATCTTAATTTATTGTCAAACAAGTAACGGATGACTCTTCAGCATATAATTGTATTTTTCAACATCTCAACGATTTTTCTTCATAAAAGGGTCTCTAATGTTATCGGTCCTGGCCTGGCATCTTGACATCACTCACTTTCCCACCACCATGACATGTCTTCCCTCTGTCTTTTCTATAGTTATTTTCATGGCAGTTGCTCAAATGTGCTCTTCTCCTTAGTATCTCATCCACATGAATTTAAGCATACTACTAGATTAATAATTAGATTTCAGTGTTTTACCTTAACATAGTTTGATATAACCATAAATTCTTTTTTGATATTTTCTTTTCTTGCACTTTTCACCTTGGAACTTTCTTTCAATTTCTTACTTCCCTGCCACAGACACTTTCAAAAATTTAAATGCACCATTGATCGTCATCTCTGTCTTCTTGGTATAGTAACACAACAACAAGAGTTCTACATATAAAATATTTTGTTGCTTGTTATCATATAGGTTCTATGTCACCATATGATTTGTTTTGATGTGTTATGATTTGTCTATATTTTGAGATGAGGTATTATGTACACTATTTACATTATTCGACTATTGTCCTCATCTTTGTCACCATATTTATTACATTTCGGCTGTTGTACACTCTGGCATTCTTCAGGTGGTTGGAATGTCGAACTGAACCCTTTATTTGGCTCATTGGGGTAGACTGTTCTAGTTCCACCTGCCATGTCTAATGGATGTCAGTTATATCCTGTTAATTCCCCTCTCCAAGTTCTCCACTGCCTTAACCAGGTATTGAACTCACACTCTTTGGTTCCTGTCACTGGATCTAACTAATGCTTTCATCCACTGTGCCATGTGTCTTTGACTTCAAGAGTGTGAGTTCAATACCTAGTTAAGATGGTGGAGAACTTGGAGAGGGGAATTAATGGGAGATACCCGATAACTGGCATCCATTAGACATGGCATGTAGAACTAGAGCAGTCTACCCCAGAGAGTTATATAAAGGGTTCAGTTCAACATTCCAACCACCTGAGGAAGATGATAACAATAGTCAGAATAATGTAAATAGTGTTATTATTTGTTCACCATTTACAGTCCAAACAACATAAAATTGACAAAATAGGAACATTGGTCTGGTCTGGTTTGGTCTGGTTTGGTTTGGTTGATTTTGTTTTGCGGCATATAAACCTCTATGGGTTATTTAATGCCAAAATTTAAATATTTTGGAAACAATTTTATGGCTTCAACTAAATATATTATGAATGCAATTCTATGCTTTCAACAATATATTTTTTACATAATTTTAGAATTTCAGGGTAAGTGTATGTTTTATTGATATATATTTAATAGATAATCTATTGTAGGTGTTATATATTTTGGTATAAACATATTTTTAAGATAGGGCATTATGCTAACGGTTTCAGTATTTTGAAATAGTACAAAACAAGAAGAGTGGAAGGGGAACAACTATTAATAATAATATAATTAATACTTATATTTAGTTCGTCAAATCATTCTCATTTCCTCCATATTTGACATGTAATGAAAAAAGTTGCATTCAGACAACTGTTTTACATGAAAACTACATGGTAGAACAGACTCCCATGTTGATGTTTCCCTGAACACTAAACTCTTAACCTCTTCAAGTCAAGGCACAATCCTTATCTATCCCCTTTATCTTCATAATATTAATTTCATACCACTTCCTAATTCATTCATCAGACCCCATATTCCTCATAACCATTTTACTTGTAACCATCTACCTTCAAAGATTCTTGATCCTTGTATTGATGAACTCTTCATATATAATAAAATTATAGAAATGTATAGAAATGATATGATGATATAAATAAAAAAATGAAGATAAAAAAAATATATAAAATGCTCAGATTATGGCAGATGAAAATTGTGATTGATTCTTTTGGAAAAAGAAGGATGCCGATTCAGCTGCATTATCTATGTGATCTGTTTGCAAAGTTTGGCGTATATTTCAAAATGATTTTCTGCTTGATAGTACAGCAGCAGCAACAACAATAACAATAACAATGTCCAGAGTATACAACAAAAGGAAACACGGTGGATGCTCAGAATTGTCAAACTAGAACACATAAAAGGACGCAACAAAGTAATGGCGTACCTCCAGTGGGCAATCTGTAAACATTGAAATGTCAAAACCAAAGGCAAATGCTATGAATATAAGCAATCAACTATAAGAGAAAATGATGAGGCTACTATTCTCTGGGACATGCCAGTCTAAACTGATAAAGAAATTAAGGCCAACAGACCTGATATAGTAATGATGGATAAAATTGAACGTGTCTACTCATCGACATACTGGTTCCCCAAAAAAAGATAAACCTCCCTGGCAACTATAGAAAAGCTCTTCAGATAAAAAGATCTGGAAATATAAATTGCAAAAATGTGGAGTTTGAAGACCATAGCAATACCTATGGTAACAGGTGCTCTCAGGGTCAAGAAAGAAATATGAAAATACACTTATAAAATCTCTGACGTCATCAAGGTACAGTGTGTAAATATTTATATGCTGTCACTTGGATTCGCAAAGTGTACACACAGAATGCAAGAAACATTGTTGTAATTTCCATATCTGACCTCTTAGAATACCTTATCTTTGTATCTGATGCACAGAAATTATATACGCCAAGATTGGAAAGACCAAAGTAATACAGGGAAATAATAAAAGTAGTTAATTGATAATTGATTAACGAGATGTATTGACATCTGAACTATTTCAGTATTACAGTCAATCCTATTTAAATAATTAACCCATTAATGTGCACCGTCCCGTTATTTTGACTCTGAGTAATAATAGGTTACAGGTAGAAATCTCTAATTAATACTAATGTAAGAGCCCAGAGTATAGCCAGGTTTATTTCAGGCAAAGCTTTTTTACAATTGAGTTATAAGTTATTTCATAATGAAAGCAAAGTACAGCATTAAGAATCAGAAAAATTTAATTAGAAATAATGAAAACAGTATTGAACTGATATATAATATTAAATGTAGTTCTATGGAAGCATGCGTAGAATACCATGGATGGAACATTTGGACACAGATGAAGTTTTAGAAAACATAGAAAGAAAAAGGACACATACTTATCAGAAAGGGATAGTTACAATTTCAAGGATGCATAGTGAGAAAAGAAGACTTGGAAAGTTAGACACTTACAGGACAGATTGAAGGCAAAAGTGTCAGAGGAAAAAACATAATCTGCTTAGTGATCTTGAGTAAATGGAAAAAGACCAAAATATACTAAGAGCTACAAAGGACAGAAAATTGTGGAGAGCCATGTTTGCCCACTTCCTGAAGAAGATTCTAGTATCCACAGATAATAAATGATGATATGTTGGATCATGCAGTGTCTCACTTCTCTTGTGTGCATTTTAAAGCCCTCAATTTCATCCCAATTCCATGGTCTGCACATTAGTAAGCCTAACTTGTAGATGCCTAGTGATTGCGGTCATATCAACCATTATTACCAGTTTTTTTCATACTAAGAGTAAAAGCATCTTAGTGAGTAGAGTTTAAACTAGGCTATCTTATACTATGAGTTATCAGTAGAGTTGCCTTTTTATCATACCCCTAGTGTTAGTTTGGACTAAATTACATTCTGTTACATTACTGTGAAGGTGTTAACCTGGATTAATATGTCAAATTATAATTTTAACTTTTATTATAACTGCTGAATAATACAGTGGGTATTATTGGGTTAATGTTGATAGAATTTACATAGTTATCAATAAAAATGTAGGGATACAATTTTCAGGTTAGTGATATTTATTTAGATGACCTTAGCACGGAACAAGTCCAAATGGGGCAGGATATTGCGATAAAGAAGAGATTGTGATAATTTTCCATATTGTCTCCATTCCTTGAAAATCAACTTTCAAAAGGATGTATGTTATTTTGAGATCAAACACTAGTACAGATGAAAAATAGGCAATTGTCTAAGCAACCAAGCAGGCTTAAGTTTTCTGTTTATTATCGTGTTTTATTTTTTATGCTTTTTAGGTGACTAATAAAAAGGGGTCTTAATAAGAAAGAAAGATTAGAATTTTTTGATCTGCAATAAACTGGGGGTTTAAATTGAAGGGAAGATTGCAAAATCAAACTAAAACAAAATGGGTTATATTTTAAACAAATGAAAAAATGCTGGGATGATGATAAACAAGGATAAATGTGTTTTAAATTGCAGCACAATAACATTTCTGGAATATAAGATTTCCAAAGATGAAATTTCACCAGACATAAATTTGATGAAAAAAGAGCCATGGGCCTATGATCATATAGATCATGTGCATGTTAATTTTATCAACTCTTTCTCTAGATGGCCTGAAGTGGTTAGAGTTCAAGATAGGAAGGTGGATATAGTAAAGCAAATATTACAAGTAATATTTTCCAGAAATGGGGTGCCAAAAATGTTAGTCTCTGACAATGTACAAGAAATTTTTGGTGAAACTTTGTTCATACTTAAAACAAATTTGATGCCTCCCTCATAAAAATACACCATAGCAATTCAGCAATATCAATTGAACGGATTTGTGGAAAGAATGATGAAAACTTTTAAAATGGGGCTGAAGACGTTTTCCCCATCCAGAGACACCATAGATAGTTAACTATCGAGACTATTGCTGAGTTATGGAACTATTCCCCATGCTGATAAATTGCAGTCACTCTGAATTGATGGGAAAACAAATTAGATCAACTATAATAATATCCTATTCAACAAATGAAAAAATGTGGTACAAAAAAGACAGAGAATCAAGTCCTAAAAAAGCTAACTTTATTTCACAGAAGAAACTTAATAGAGCTATAATAGCAACATGTGGACAGTATTTATTGGCTCATTCTGATCAAAATAAGACCTAGAAAAGTCAAGATAAAGGATGAGGAGGAACCTGGAAGGAAGGAAAGCATGAGTGCTTCTGATAGAGCATGCAAACATAGTAATAAAGAAACTAAGATGGTTAGTTCACACCAATCCAATATGGTGTTGGAAGATCAGAATGAAGACAAGGCCAGACCTAGATTACCAATAAAAAGAACCAGGTACATGCCACAAGAGAGAAAGTGAGATAGAGAGAGATAAGTTCTATAGTTCAAAGAATTCACAGATCAACAAAGGGTATAAAACCTCTTTGTTTCTGGTAGGTGTAGTGACATAGTCAAAGTGGACTTGCCTTATTTTGTATAGAGTTGAGTGACTACTAATAAGTCATCCCCACAAAGCCATGTAAATGATTTTGAACTCTGTTCTACTATATTAGTATACAAATGAAACTTACAAACCAGTGGGCTACAACATTTTCCCAGAATAACCTGGCATATGTAATGACTTTGCAAGCACTGAATGTGTCATCATAAATGATTTTGTCTGAGTTTTTTATATTTACTTAATGTTTAAGCAATTAACGGATTTTAATAAATCCAACATATTTCTTTTACTTAGTAAAAGTTAGCAGATATAGATATTTTAAAGGTCATAAAAAGAGCTGTGCATTTCTTAAGTAGTGTAAATGAGACATGCTTAATTTAATGGTCTGTCATAGATTAATGGTAAAGCACCCTGTATTGGAAATGGTTTCTCAGATTAAAAAGAGAGTAAAAGTTCAATTCCTATAGAGAATTACAGAATCTCTAATAAGACTTTCATTATCTAGACTGGTAGATATTAATTTCACTATTTAAAAAAAATGGGTTAAAATATTTATTTATAAATTTGTTTGGATTTTGTCTCATAAAGAAGATACTGAAAAAGCTGCTTATCTTGTTCAAGAAGCCTTTCCTCCAGCCACTGAAAAAATTGTAGATTTGGTCAGATTTTGGAAACTGGGTCAGACAGAGAATTTTCAGCATCTGTTTGTATATACTGACTCGCAGTAATTTGGGCACTTATTCTGCATTTCCTCAGTAAAGCTGTAGCATTCAAAATGTAAGTATCAGCAAAAATAAGTGTGTCGAAATCCAATTTTCTTAAAGTACATATAAGTGGAAAAAAAGCAAAGGGGCAGCAAATGGCCTGTAAAAAATAAAAGCAGAAAAAAAAAAAATAACAAAACAACATTATCAACAGGAGAACGTCACCTCCATGCAGAACAACTTTCTTCATTGTCGGTTGTTCTCTCTGTAAAGAAATTACAGTTGACATTTCAGTGATTCGTTAGCGTAGAGAAATAAAGAAAAAAAACTGCATTTTTTTCTGCAAACCTCTACAAAAGTAGGTGCAAAGATTGCACTTGGCAGAGTACTGTGCATCAGAGTTTTGTTCACGTCAGTGTCAATATAATTGTCAATTTTAGAAACAAACGTGAATGTAAATGGAAGTAAACTTAACTTTCTGAGAGTAGACCACTGAATATACAAGTTTGAATCAATGGGTCCGCAGTACCTGACGCTTCTGCCATGCTTTATCTTTACTAAAGTCAGATTAGACCAAAAATATACTTTAGCTGGAGCTGCTCAATCTTCACTTTCCAGCGTTGATGGATTCAAAATTGTTTATACATACTTATGTTAGAAGATTTCTTTTCCAAACTGCAGCTTCTTTCCCACAGACACAACATTAAAAGCCATTCACTTCACTATTGCTGATTAGATAGCAAATCTTCAGATCAGCCCTTTTCCAACAGCTCAAATATTTATAACCAGGATGTGCCATGCCACTTCCACAGAGTTGAATCATCCTCATTTCCTTTATGTTCCAAAAATATGAAAAAAGTTCCACTCAGACATTTGGATAGCTTTGTCCCAAGGACACCTACTTTACAGAAAAGATGCTTATGTGAGTGTTTCCTTGAACAATTTACAATTAACTTCTGCAGTTTAAGTGTTATGGTGTAGAACCATAGAAAGATAACACAAACTCGGATGTAAGGTTAAATAGTATATTCTCGGAAACGTAGTACAAAGGTAAATGTTGACTGGAGAGTACTTTCTCTCACTGGTGTCATGACTCAGTGACTTTCACTGGGTTTTCAGAGTTGGTAGCCATATTATATAGGTGTGGAAGTTGGTAGCCATATTATATAGGTGTGGAAGAGTCCATTTGTAGGTAGGTCCCCACAACATTAAGGATCAGTCGTTATCTTCTCTGTGTCAACACAGTCATCGCTTCCTATCACATTTGTTTTTTTTTATCACTTCACTCCAAGCAAGGTGATAATGCCACTAGATCACAGGGGCTTACAGGGAGTGAAAGAGAATAAGAAGAATTCAGTGGGGATGATTGAGGAAAAGGCAAAGAATGAAGAGGGTTCAAGAAGACAGAAGTTGGCAACTGGTATTTACATTTAAATTTTTGAAGATTGTGGTTATGAGGGAAGCAAGAAATCAGGATTTCCACAGGTGAGAAGTTCAAAAAAGAAACTGTTAGAGTAGAAATGGTGGTTGCATCTAGCTAGTTCAAAAGTGAAATGGTGAGACCTAGTTGCCAATCTAGTAGCACATTTAAATTCATGTATTCAAGGCACCAGGGAAAAAAGCTTATCAGAACAGTTACCATGAAAATATTTTTAGAAAAAAAAGAGGGAAGCAATATCATGTCAGTGAAAAAGTGACTGAAATCAAGATGACATTGCATTACAGACTCTTCTTTGAATTTTATCAAGAATCTGAAGATGTACAGCAGGAATGCTAGAACAGATATGGCAACAGCATTCATTGCACAGATTGCACAGATGAATAGTTTGATTTATAAATATGCAAGATGGATTCTGAGAGAAACAGTTTTCTGCCATGACACAATGACCCAACATTCCTTGCAGTAGACATAAGTAACTGATTCAATGTAATCGCTCCACACCATGAAAAACTTTTTAAAAGTAACAGTCTTCCTGAATGTCTTCCAAACATTGTACTAGTGAATTTTAGCATAAAATAGCTTGATACTGTCATTATCTGAATTTAGATCTGAATTTTTTCACTGCACAAGGTTTTATGCGATTAATATTAATGACTGAATTAAGTGCATTAACAAGAAAGTAGGTTATATTGAAAAGTTGATATTTGTTGTGGTAGATACTTTTGTCCTTAATAGGCTGCAGACTTGATATACTGAGATAAATATAAATAAAAACATGTGACTACAAAAATGCAGTGATTGATGTACACTTGGGTACTAAATCAAAGGCTAATATAAATTATTTCCTTCTGTTTCCCTAACTGTGGCACTGTGCTTATTTGGAAGGGCATGCTATATTTTCACATATTATATCTTTATTTAATGGAAAACAACAATAGTACATGAATAACTTCCTATTCTCAAGGAAAAGATTGTAGCTCTTTATTAATTTCATACTTTATGTCTGTTCTTAGAAGATAAAGTTATGCCTTTCCATAGTTACATATACAGTCTGTAAAGCTGGCTTAACAGTTATTCTTGAGTGATGGAGTGAAGTCTTTCCATAGTTACATATGCAGGGGTCACTAAGGCTGAAGTTATCTACTGTTTTTGGAGGATAGTGAAGTCTTTCCATAGTTATATATGCTGTGTCTGTAAAGCTGGGGTTATCCTACGTTCTTGGAGAATGAAATGTAACATTTCTATAGTTACACTATTTACATTATTTGGACTATTGTCCTCATCTTTGTTGCCATATTTATCATAACGTTTTGGTCAATGTATGCTCCGGCCTTCTTCAGGTGGTTGGAATGTCGAACTGAACCCTTTTATTTTGCTTGCTGAGGTAGACTGTTCTAGTTCCACATGCTGTGTCTAATGGATGTCAGTTATCAGTCATGTTCAGTTAGACATTCCAACCACCTAAAAGAAAGGCCAGAGCATGCATTGTCCGAAATGGGATAAATATGGCAACAAAGATGAGGACAATAGTCCGAATAATGTAAATAGTGTACATAATACGTCATCTCAGAAATATAGACAGATTCCATAGTTACATATGATATGTCTGTAAGGCTGGAATTATCCTCTGTTTTTGAAGGATGAAGTGAAGCCTTTAAATAGTTGCATATGCTGTTTTGGTAAGGCTTGGGCGTGTCTTCTGTTCTTGGAGTCTGGAGTGAAATTTGTCATTTTATCTTTCGCTTTTCATTCTTTTTGTTTTGATCTTTTGGCCATAAGATAGTCTAGAATACTGAGCTTCACTTTAATGTCTGTCTGATATTAATCTAGTACAGAAAGACAAGGAAGAGATATAGATGTTACTGCAAATCTAGAACTGTTGCAGGATACCTTAAAAGATTAGTTATTGGTTTATATTAGTCAATCAACTATCTTTGTTCATTGTCTGTGTTGGCTGACAGCAGAGGAATAAAATATTATTAATATTTATTACATTCAAAATTTTGAATTATCTCTCTTCCGACAGTGTTCATTTTTTTTCATTTTCTTTACATCCAGTATTTGTTTGTTTGTTTGTTTGTTTTTTGTTGTAATAGCATTATATTTATTGCATATCACTGTTCGTGCCCACCTTTGCAGACGTTCTCACATAGTTACATTATATTATGTGGTGCAAGTTAAGTGTTACCAGATTAGTTTCTGTAATCTTCATGGTGATAGCTTCTGGATGAAATTTCAAGTTATTTAAAAAACAATGAAATCTTTTGATTCTATATATTCTTTTGACTAGACAAATGAACTAATCAATTGATAACACTTAATAGATGTCTCATTTTGTAGGAGACACCAGATTAATACTTAAAGTAATGACAAATATTCTATATTGTCAGAAGAGCACATTGGTATGGACTTCTGACAATGATGGATTGCTTTTATTTAAATTTTGGGTATAAGACCAAAATAGCATGATGACAGTAGGGAGAGAGCCACAAAGATCTTGAAGAATTGACGTGCCTTTCAAATCCAAATTCCTTAGTGAGGCTAATTAGCAATGGCAAATACTAAAGTGAGGAGTTAGCATACATTCATCATCTACCCATTCTTCCAAGAAACAATGCTAGCACTATCATCCCTTGCATAATAAAGAAAGATATAAAAAAAGAAGTTGTACTTTGTTAATGAAATCAATGATGTAACATTGGGATCTGAAGAACAGAGGTGACACAGAACTCAACATTTGGAACAAAGATTTTTATTTTGAAGAAATATGAGAAAACCAAGTTGTATATATGCTAAACTTTTATGTGAAAACTACCAAACAAAACTCATTAAACAAATGGGTATTTACAGAACTGCGTGAAAAGGTTCTTGAGAAATATTCTTTAATTTGGTTTTGGATCAATTAAAAAGAATCTGTATGTATGGATGTCTGTGAAAGGAAAAAAATATATGGTGATAAGAAAGAAGAGGAGATGAAAGAAGAAGACTAAATAGAACGATTTGAGGGGCTAATTAGTTTACCTGAACAAACATATGATATTTTATCTACTACGCCCACCAAAATCAAACAAAATCAGGTGAAGCTAATTTTATTTTCCTTTTCAAAACCAGGTGCATTAAGTCAATTTTTTAAGCTCTCATTAATTACTGATTGTTTCTGATGTTTTCTGCCATGAACCAATTGTTCTGTGAAAATATTTGTATGTAAAACCTCTAATTTATTGTTACATAAGCTATAGGTTTTGCCCTTTCATAGAGATGAATGAAAGATATATTTTATTGACTGGATGATTCATTTTTTATGACTTATCAACCCTTTGCAGATTATGTAAAACCAGAAAATATTTTGGGATTTAAAGAATGTTTTTGAAAAAATAGTAATTTAGTTATACAATTCTTACTAATTAACCCATAGCTGGGGGAAGAAGAAGTGGATTCATACTTTTCCCAAGATTTTTTGTGCATAAAATATATTGAATATAATAGGATTATCTCTCTTCTGACAGTGTTCATTTTTTCATTTTCTTTGCATCAAGTATTTGTTTTTTTTTTGTTTGTTATAGAATTATATTCATTGCATATCACTGTTCATTCCCACCTTTGTAGACATTCTCACATAGTTACATTATATTACGTGGTGCAAGTTAAGTGTTACCAGATTAGCTTCTGAAATCTTTATCGTAAGAGCTTCTGGATGAAATTTCAAGTTATTTAAAAAACAATGAAATCATTTGATTCTATATATTTTTTGACTAAACAAGTCTTACTAATTAACCCATAGCTGGGGGAGAAGAGGTGGATTCATACCTTTCCCAAGAATATTTATGCATAAGTGAATATAATGAACCCAACAGGAATTGGAACTCAGCTATCTAATTAAAAATTCTGAGCCATTTTCTATCACATCACTCACTCAGCAAATCTTACAGTACGTGGTATTTCCAAGCAGTCACCCACCTAGTTACTAACCAGGTTCGATGTTGCTGAACTTTGGTGATCGTACAGAAACCAGTATTGCAAAATGATGTGGCTGTAAGCCAGATATATTTGAGAAATGGTAATAAGTTTTTTTGTCTATTTATTGTCAATAAAGAAGAAACAAACAGAGAAATAGACAAGATAAAGTTAAAAGTTCAGGCAACATACATCATCTGCATCTTTAACTGGAGGCAATATTTGGGCAAGACTTGATGAGTTTAAACTGTTCTTTATTATTTAAATAAATTCTAACTCTGAAAATTTTAGTTTGCTCACAGTTTTATGATTTTTTCTTTTACTTTTATGCTTGTACAAAGTTCACACCTTCCTTGTATAAACTTGCTACTTTTATCTGAGAAAACCATAGAGAAGTTGTCACCTTTAAAGGCAAAAGTCTATCCATGGTTAAATAGTGTTACATCCTCTCCACCTCTCTTAATTTCCACATTTACACTGCCACAGCTTCACTACTTGTAAATATACAAATATATTTTATATAGACTTTATGAAAGTGATCTTAGTGAAGTTTTTTGCATTAAATTTATTCCTCTAAACTGATTTATTTTCTCATACAAGCCATGATAATCAGCATTATATGGAAAGTATTTCTTCGCCATGAAGGTGTTATCTACTTCTGTGGCAGTTATGCTACCACAGCTACATTACATTATTTACCTACTATGTCACATAAATATCCAGCTGAGTCCAAGTGGTGGAAACTCTCTTTTGTATTTCTGTCCCAAAATGATTTGGTACTTAATTTTATTTTGAGGTTATTAAATTTTTGGTCTCTGAAGAGATGAAAGGATCAAAATAAGACCTAGAAAAGTCAAGATAAAGGATGAGGAGGAACCTGGAAGGAAGGAAAGCATGAGTGCTTCTGATAGAGCATGCAAACATAGTAATAAAAGAAACTAAGATGGTTAGTTCACACCAATCCAATATGGTGTTGGAAGATCAGAATGAAGACAAGGCCAGACCTAGATTACCAATAAAAGAACCAGGCACATGCCACAAGAGAGAAAAGTGAGATAGAGAGAGATAAGTTCTATAGTTCAAAGAATTACAGATCAACAAAGGGTATAAACCTCTTTGTTTCTGGTAGGTGTAGTGACATAGTCAAAGTGGACTTGTCCTTATTTTGTATAGAGTTGAGTGACTAATAAGTCATCCCCACAAAGCCATGTAAATGATTTTGAACTCTGTTCTACTATATTAGTATACAAATGAAACTTACAAACCAGTGGGCTGCAACATTTTCCCAGAATAACCTGGCATATGTAATGACTTTGAAAGCACTGAATGTGTGTCATCATAAATGATTTTGTCTGAGTTTTTTATATATTTGTAATGTTTTAACAATTAACGGATTTTAATAAACCAACATATTTCTTTACTTAGTAAAGTTAGCAGATATAGATATTTTAAAGGTCATAAAAGAGCTGTGCATTTCTTAAGTAGTGTAAATGAGACATGCTTAATTTAATGGTTCATCATAGATTAATGGTAAAGCACCCTGTATTGGAAATGGTTTCTCAGATTAAAAAGAGTAAAAAGTTCAATTCCTATAGAGAATTACAGAATCTCTAATAAGACTTTCATTATCTAGACTGGTAGATATTAATTTCACTATTTAAAAAAAATGGGTTAAAAATATTTATTTATAATTTGTTTTAGTTTTGTCTCAAAGAAGATACTGAAAAAGCTGCTTATCTTGTTCAAGAAGCCTTTCCTCCAACCACTGAAAAAATTGTAGATTTGGTCAGATTTTGGAAACTGGGTCAGACAGAGAATTTTCAGCATCTGTTTGTATATACTGACTCTGCAGTAATTTGGGCACTTATTCTATTTCCTCAGTAAAGCTGTAGCATTCAAAAATGTAAGTATCAGCAAAATAGAGTGTGTCGAAATCCAATTTTTCTTAAAGTACATATAAGTGGAAAAGAAGCAAAGGAGCAGCAAATGGCCTGTAAAAATAAAAGCAGAAAAGGAAAACAATAAAAACAACATTATCAACAGGAGAACGTCACCTCCATGCAGAACAACTTTCTTCATTGTCGGTTGTTCTCTCTGTAAAAAATTACAGTTGACATTTCAGTGATTCGTTAGCGTAGAGAAATAAAGAAAAAAAACTGCATTTTTTCTGCAAACCTCTAAAAAAGTAGGCACAAAGATTGCACTTGGCAGAGTACTGTGCATCAGAGTTTTGTTCACGTCCGCGTCAATATAATTGTCAATTTTAGAAACAAACGTGAATGTAAATGGAATAAACTTAACTTTGAGAGAGTAGACCACTGAATATACAAGTTTGAATCAATGGGTCCCGAAAGTACCTGACGCTTCTGCCATGCTTTATCTTTACTAAAGTCAGATTAGACTAAAAATATGCTTAGCTGGAGCTGCTCAATCTTCTCACTTTCCAGCGTTGATGGATTCAAAATTGTTTATACATACTTATGTTAGAAGATTTCTTTTCCAAACTGCAGCTTCTTTCCCACAGACGCAACATTAAAAGCCATTCACTTCACTATTGCTGATTAGATAGCAAATCTTCAGATCAGCCCTTTCCAACAGCTCAAATATTTATAACCAGGATGTGCCATGCCACTTCCACAGAGTTGAATCATCCATTTCCCTTTATGTTCCAAAATATGAAAAAGTTCCACTCAGACATTTGATAGCTTTGTCCCAAGGACACCTACTTTACAGAAAAGATGCTTATGTGAGTGTTTCCTTGAACAATTTACAATTAACTTCTGCAGTTTAAGTGTTATGGTGTAGAACCAGAAAGATAACACAAACTCGGATGTAAGGTTAAATAGTATATTCTCGGAAACGTAGTACAAAAGGTAAATGTTGACTGGAGAGTACTTTCTCTCACTGGTGTCATGACTCAGTGACTTTCACTGGGTTTTCAGAGTTGGTAGCCATATTATATAGGTGGTGGAGTTGGTAGCCATATTATATAGGGTGGAAGAGTCCATTTGTAGGTAGGTCCCCACAACATTAAGGATCAGTCGTTATCTTCTCTGTGTCAACACAGTCATCGCTTCCTATCACATTTGTTTTTTTTTATCCACTTCACCCAAGCAAGGTGATAATGCCACTAGATCACAGGGGCTTACAGGGAGTGAAAGAGAATAAGAAGAATTCAGTGGGGATGATTGAGAAAAAGGCAAAAGAATGAAGAGGGTTCAAGAAGACAGAAGTTGGGCAACTGGTATTTACATTTAAATTTTGAAGATTGTGGTTATGAGGGAAGCAAGAAATCAGGATTTCCACAGGTGAGAAGTTCAAAAAGAAACTGTTAGAGTAGAAATGGTGGTTGCATCTAGCTAGTTCAAAAAGTGAAATGGTGAGACCTAGTTGCCAATCTAGTAGCACCATTTAAATTCATGTATTCAAAAACCAGGAAAAAGCTTATCAGAACAGTTATATGAAAAATATTTTTAAAAAAAAGAGGGAACAATATCATGTCAGTGAAAAAGACTGAAATCAAGATGACATTGCATTACAGACTCTTCTTTGAATTTTATCAAGAATCTGAAGATGTACAGCAGGAATGCTAGAACAGATATGGCAGCAGCATTCATTGCACAGATTGCACAGATGAATAGTTTGATTTATAAATATGCAAGATGGATTCTGAGAAACAGTTTTCTGCCATGACACAATGACCAACATTCCTTGCAGTAGACATAAGTAACTGATTCAATGTAATCGCTCCACACCATGAAAACTTTTTTAAAAGTAACAGTCTTCCTGAATGTCTTCCAAACATTGTACTAGTGAATTTTAGCATAAAATAGCTTTTGATACTGTCATTATCTGAATTTAGATCTGAATTTTTTCACTGCACAAGGTTTTATGCGATTAATATTAATGACTGAATTAAGTGCATTAACAAAAGAAAGTAGGTTATATTGAAAAGTTGATATTTGTTGTGGTAGATACTTTTGTCCTTAATAGGCTGCAGACTTGATATACTGAGATAAATATAAATAAAACATGTGACTACAAAAATGCAGTGATTGATGTACACTTAGGTACTAAATCAAAGGCTAATATAAATTATTTCCTTCTGTTTCCTAACTGTGGCACTGTGCTTATTTGGAAGGGCATGCTATATTTTCATATTATATCTTTTATTTAATGGAAAACAACAATAGTACATGAATAACTTCCTATTCTCAAGGAAAAGATTGAAGCTCTTTATTAATTTCATACTTTATGTCTGTTCTTAGAAGATAAAGTTATGCCTTTCCATAGTTACATATACAGTCTGTAAAGCTGGGCTTAACCAGTTATTCTTGAGTGATGGAGGAAGTCTTTCCATAGTTACATATGCCCAGGGTCACTAAGGCTGAAGTTATCTACTGTTTTTTGGAGGATAGTGAAGTCTTTCCATAGTTATATATGCTGTGTCTGTAAAAGCTGGGGTTATCCACGTTCTTGGAGAATGAAATGTAACATTTCTATGGATTACACTATTTACATTATTTGGACTATTGTCCTCATCTTTTGTTGCCATATTTATCATAACGTTTTGGTCAATGTATGCTCCGGCCTTCTTCAGGTGGTTGGAATGTCGAACTGAACCCTTTATTTTGCTTGCTGAGGTAGACTGTTCTAGTTCCACATGCTGTGTCTAATGGATGTCAGTTATCAGTCATGTTCAGTTAGACATTCCAACCACCTAAAGAAGGCCAGAGCATGCATTGTCCGAAATGGGATAAATATGGCAACAAAGATGAGGACAATAGTCCGAATAATGTAAATAGTGTACATTCCCCGTCATCTCAGAAATATAGACAGATTCCATAGTTACATATGATATGTCTGTAAGGCTGGAATTATCTCTGTTTTGAAGGATGAAGAAGCCTTTAAATAGTTACATATGCTGTTTTGTAAGGCTTGGGCGTGTCTTCTGTTCTTGGAGTCTGGAGTGAAATTTGTCATTTTATCTTTTCGCTTTTCATTTTTTTGTTTTGATCTTTTGGCCATAAGATAGTCTAGAATACTGAGCTTCACTTTAATGTCTGTCTGATATTAATCTAGTACAGAAAGACAAGGAAGAGATATAGATGTTACTGCAAATCTAGAACTGTTGCAGGATGCCTTAAAAAGATTAGTTATTGGTTTATATTAGTCAATCAACTATTTGTTCATTGTCTGTGTTGGCTGACAGCAGAGGAATAAAATATTTAATATTTATTACATTCAAAATTTTGAATTATCTCTCTTCGACAGTGTTCATTTTTTTTTTTTTTTTTACATCCAGTATTTGTTTGTTTGTTTGTTTGTTTTTTGTTGTAATAGCATTATATTTATTGCATATCACTGTTCGTGCCCACCTTTGCAGACGTTTAGATGTCTCATTTTATCTGTTAAACAGTATGCATTAAAGCTAATGGACAAACATTCAAGAATTGTCAGAATAACTAAAAATGTGTCTAGAGGCATGTTGGAGTAATGGATAGTGGCTCAGATTGAAGAATGAGTAGAATCCATTACATTCACTTACGTGTTAATACCCTCGGTAAAGATATGAATTCCTCCTCTTCTCCACCACCAGCTATGGGTAAATAGCAGGGCAGACTGGGTTCTAAAGCCTTTAGTAGCAACTGGTCGAGGAGAAGGATGACACTGAATTCAAAAAACCTGATTCTCTAGATTGGGGGTTGTGCAGTAGGCTAACAACCTACTCATAAAAAAACTGGCTTGTTATAGAAACTGCAATGATATCTTACAGCCCTATATTCCTCAAGGAATTTAAAGGCATAAATAAATATATATATATATATATATATATATATATATATATATATATATATATATAAAACCAAGTTGTATATAGGATAAACTGACTCCCCTTTGAAAGAGGAAACCACCTTTTGATCAAGTGTGCTTTTACAGAACTGCCATGGAGGTTGTCCCTACAAAAGAGGACACAAGTTTGATCCCTGTCAGTGGACATATTTTCTTAACTAAGATTTCTTCAATGTGCAGACTGATAGTGATAATATACACTATTTCATAGATAAAAATGGGGTATCTATGTCAAATAAAAAGTATCCACTATAATAATATTTGGCATAATTAAAAATTGGTTAAAATAAACAAATTCTATGGAAAAGACTAGACATCAAATAACGATTTTGTGAAATGAATTGGTTCCAAGCCACCTTTAGCCACCCCACCCAAATCTCTTCAGAACACTGGCGATCATGGCTCTCCACAATTTCATGTTTCCAGTCCTTTGTAACTATTGTGGCCTGTTTAGAGGCCAGAAGGAAAGACATAATTTAAGGTAAGTTGAACAAGTGTATTGAAATAACAGATATATACAAAGCAAGAGTGTTATTTAATAAGCAGATAGAGGTGTACATTTGAACGGTGAGATTAACACTGCATCTACGCTCCCCAACCAACTCACACAATTAGTATTTATGAGAGGAGGAAAGTTCATTCTACTGTAGGAGGGTTTACCACAACAGTAACTTTAAGTAATTCTTATCTTTTTGCTTTCTCCTAATCACTGTTCCACCAAGCATATACACAAGCTCATTAGGCAGGTTATTTGCTGCTTTATTCTGCACCTCTTGCTTTAATATGTCCTGTGAGTGTCTAATTTTCCAAGTCCTCTTTTCTCATTATGTGAAATTAAGAATTTCAACTGTCTTCCTGATTCTAAGTGTATACTGAACAGAATTGAACAACTGACCATATGTTAAGTTATCAAGTGACATATCCACTTATCCAGCCTCACCAGTTAAATTTCAAGTTATTTAAAAAAGGCTCGGATATTACAATCTCCGTGTTTCACTGACTAAACAGCTTGTTTGTTTATGACCCCTAGTCATGAGATATCTGTGATCAGTATTGATTTCTGAGATGTCTATACAGAAGCAATAATAAAAAGCAACTAAAAAAAAACAAAATCTTATTATAAAATGCAGATTGTGCAGATTGTGTGTGTGTGTGTGTGTGTGTGTACTTTTATATATTGGATTGGATTTCCTACATTTTCAACCAATTTCAACAAAACACCCAGGACTAGTAAAATTACCTTGTTGGTCATTCTGACAGCGCCCCAAATTGGAAAAAACAATTTTGCAAATGAAACCAATTTGAAAACACGATATATATTTGAGAATGAAAGGAGGGTTTTCATATCGAGTTATACTTATTAAAAAACAAACAGGTTGGTTGTGTGTTCGTTTATATATGGGAGTCGGATTTCCTACATTTTCAACCGATTTCAACAAAACTTCACTTTTTTTGGCAGGTAGTGTTTCTTATTGTCTTGCACACTTTTTTTCTTTATTTTTAATTCAGAATGCTTTAAAATTCCATTTACAAGACAATTGTTTATAATTTTTTCTATTCAATTGGTAGACTCATAACGATTGAAAACAATGTTTTTGTTTGAGTTTGGGTTTGACCAATTCGTAAAAAAAACTAAGACATGCATGTGTTAAACCATAAACAATAATCTTTGTCAATTTTATTTTTCAGTCTTTATGATGGTCAATACTTGATCTATCTCTTACTGTTACATCCCCTGGGCAAACCGGGCTCTATATATTTTAATGAATAAATGAAAAAGTATTTACCACCATTTACATTGTTCTAGTTCAATAAAGATGAGGACACCAGTTCAAACAATATACTGCAGTGGACAAAATAAAGGGTTCAGTTTGAAATTCCAATATATATCACCTGAAGAAAGACCAGAGTGTACAACAGTTGAAACCACAGAATGTGACAATACTGATGAGAACAACAGTCTGAAAAATTTAAATAGTGTAAATAGTTAAAATATATATTTATGTCCCAAAATGTATGTATGTATTTTATGGCCACTCATATTCAAAGATACCCGTCTCTGAAGAGCAGAAAACCAGTCTTTATTTGAGAACTTTGTCAGGTGCATTTGTGTTTATTCAAAAATCCACAGACCAAGTTAAAGGCTAATACTGCAACTATACTGAGTAAACCTTAGTTAGAGTTTCTGGGAAACTTACTTTATCTAGTGAGTTTAAATAATTTGAACAAGGTTTGCACACTCAAGCCTTTGGCTATGATAATGTTATCTTACAGCTATCGTCAGCCTCAAGGGTTCCATCTACCTGGATTTGGCTTAAGTAAGACTATTGGGTCAATCATTGGTATGGTTTGCAGGCACCTTCCAAAGTTTTATCTCTAGTCTGATAAAATGGAGAAAAATTTTCTTCCTGACAAATCGACCATGGTGAGATTTGAATAGGATTTTTCATGGTCAGAATGCAAATGTTCTAACCACTTGGCCATGTAAACTGTTATGTTCAATTATACTGTTATATAGTTACAATATAAAACTCAAAAATATAGAAAAAATGAAAAAAAGCTCTCATTAAAAATTATAAATTATATTTTATTTGAATAGTGAACAAGAATGAAAATTCTTTTATTGTAATAAATAATTTGTTTAGCAAGTTTATTTGACTAATCAAAAAAGAAAAAAAAATCATATTATTAAGCCCTCCCTATCTGAAGTGGCCAGATTAAAGTACTGATGTTTTTATTATTACAGGGTTCTCAAAATTCATTACACCAAATTTTAATCAAGACATAAGCCAATATCTGTCTGGAAAGGAGGAGAGCAAAATAAAAAAAAATTTAAACATTTAAAAAATATATGATTCAAGATATATTTAAAATTATTTTGGATGGAAACACCATTATCAACTTGCCAAATTTTTATAAAAAATTTTAAAAAGAAATAGAATTAGAAAATGAAGAGTTGAAGGAATCTTGGTGGCTGTTCTAAACCATGTTATTTAATCTGATCAGCATACCAAGCAAAGACAACAATTCTCATGAGAGAACATAACTGACCTTCACAATGTTTGGCATCATCTGTAATCCTGTTTCCCAAAAAACATCAACTATGTTTAAGCAATCCAATCAATGCCAAACATATATATCAAAATTTATGGAACAAAACTGCTATTGTTACATGTTTCTAATTATAGAAGAACCTTGTAGACATACTATGCTTAGATAATCCAATACATAGTTTTTCAGTTGTTAAAACCATATATAGGGACAAAGAAAGATCAAGGTATAAAAATTATAGAAGAAATGCAACACACATACTTTGTTGAAATCATTTGATCTTTGTAAAAAAATTTGGATAAAACTAAATAAAAAATTGTAAAAAAAATTAGTGAATACTTCAGTTGAACATATTTTTTTTAGACAGTATGTCGACTTTGATCCATGGCAAGGGTTGCTCAAAATTTGTTGAATGAAATGATATTCCAAACACATAAATTATTAGTGGACCATAAAACTCATATTTTCAAAGATGGTAAAATATCCTTTTTATTTGAATAAGTACACAAAAATTGTCTCAGTGGTAAGACATATTTCCTGATGGGATTTTGTTTGAGAAGATTAACAGATTCTTTCAAAGAATTGATTTTGATTGGAAAAATTCTGCTGAATAAAAAATGATTCATCCTCAGGTTTATGATGGTAAATTAGGGACAAATAAAAACCAGAAATCCTTGTCAAAACATTGCCATAGTTTCAGAGATAGATTATTAAGAATATGAAAATAGAGATGAAACTGTCATGTGAAAACATTTATAGAACCCAGTCTGTCACATGCATTTATTCTGTGAAGACAGGACAGTTCCACCCAAATATAGCAGAAATATTCCATTTTCCCACTGATTTGGCACTTGTATAAGTTAGAAGCATACCAGGATTTGTAAGTGAATATAATCAACCATTTGGAAATGTATCTTTAGTGATGGATTAACAATTCTGTAGAATCAATGTGATACTCACCTTTGCAGGAAGGTACAGCAAACTGCATCCAGTTGTCAGACAGGGGTTAGGGACCAGGTTCGACATTGCTTAACTCAAGCAAACATAATGTTGAATAATGGATATTTATCTATGGAATAACATTGAATTAGCAGCCAACCAGGACTGTTAAAATGGGATTGCCTTTTGTGTTTGTTTAGAACAGTCAAACTTCACTACATGTATAGGGTGACCCCAAAAAATGGGAATTTTTGAAGTGCGTATTGACAGACATGAGCAACTGGCAAGACTACGAGACAGTGACCTTGAGCAAGTAAACATTTCGCCATTTAGAAATCAAGATGAAATTTACAGTATCCCAGCTGAGATGTTGCAGCAGTCAATGAGGAATCTCAACAGCAGATTTCAAGAATGCATTCGTACAGGAGGACGCCATCTACAGGACGTAATTTTTAAAAAATGAAAATTCCATCATTGTTTCTTCAATGGTATGTTTTAAGGTTTCAATGAATAAAATATTTTTCTTCCATCACTCTTGGTTTTATTGGATTGTTAAAAAGTTCCCGTTTTTTGGGGTCACCCTGTATTTCTTAGAAGTCTATGGCCATAAACTCCTGAATTAATACTGAAATAAGAAGGGGCTGAAAAAGAAAAATGTTAGAAAAAAAACATATTTTTTCATTGTATCGATTAGGGAAATGAATGAAGGATGAGACATTTAAAATCGGTTGCAGAATATTTCCAAATTCATCTTAAAAAGACTTTTCTTCTTTTTTTTAAATCACTTAAATTTCACCTTTGTTGGCCTCTTCCCACTTTCTATATATAGAATTTATAATTATTTTCAAATGCTTATCATCACTAGCTTCTATTATCCTTAATTCAAATAATTTTTATTACACCTTCATCATTATTATGCTACTAGGATTGACAGAGACATTGACAGACTGATCAATGATTCGTATCCGTTTTTTCTCCTCTTATCATCTTATTAAGTAAACTCAAGGAAACTATTCTGTAAATGGTAGTTTACAGACTGGGGGTATTTCTCATGAACAGGTAGTTTTCAGTTTCTACTTAACTGAAAGTTATTCAGTCTTGTGGTTCGAATGAACTAGAAAATTGCATTATTTTCTAAGTGAGAGTATTTTATCTGGATTGCGCTAAACAAATGTACAATGAAGTGTCATAGTTTCTGTAGTACAGTAAAGAAAATATACAAAAGAAAACTGATGTAAAAATAAGATAAAAATGTTCTAAAATTTCACAATGAAACCAAAATATTGCTCACAAATGTCATGAACCTGATCAAGCAATGGGGAGAAAAGACTGAAAGAACATTTTTCATTGTTATAGAAATGTAAAATCAAAGATCATATAAATAAATACAAAACTGAATCATTAATTAATAATCATACTATGACTTTTATTGGTATGTCTCTTCAGGACATAAGTGACTATAGTTTTCCACAAATCCTTTTGCTTTATTATTTGTGAATTGCTACAACATATTTGGAGAAGATGTATGTGCGGTTTCCCATTGCCTTGTCCCAAATTTTGAATTTGGAGTAGTCCTTCTTCTAAATGCATTACATCCCGATTTGCTTCTTGATATTTAACTCATAGGTGGGGGGAAAGAGATGGATTCATGCTTTATGCAAGGGCATTTGTATGAAAGTGGATAGATCACCAAGCAAACAGGATTAACTGGAACAAATGGAAATGCAAAATGAAACAATGTGACAGTGTGCAGGCAGAATTACAAATTGAAAATAAAATACGGTATATATATATATATATATATATATATATATATATATATGCAGCTCGTGTAAGAATGTGTGGGTGATGTAATGGAAAGTGGCTTGGAATGAGAAATCAGTTAGCGGTATTTGAATTCGAGTCTAGTTTGTTTCATTCAGTTTCACACTAATACTTATGGAAAAGATATGAATTCATCCATCTTTTCTTTCCCCCAAGCTATGGGTTAAATAGTAGTCCAGACTTAGTTCTTCAACCCTGGGTGGCAAACTGGTATAGAAAGACAATTCAGATTTCAAAACTGTATCTATCCTTGGCATAGCACATTCTATGCCACTATAAAAAAGATCATGGAGTTTACAATAACTGCAGTCAAACTATGGTTGTGTCGATGTATTGTTATTATTATTATTGTAATATATAGTGACAAGTAGTTGAAAGATATGTGTTGATAAGAAACTGCTTAATTCCTCACTTGATAGTGAATGATTCACTTGGAAAATGAATGCTGGATACCTTGTCATTTAGTAAATTGAGATTTCATATAATTATACAAACTTCCTGAAGATGAAAGAATTTTGGAGAGATTGAAATAAGTGGTATTCTGAAGGTGGAAAGTCAGGTGAGTAAGTCAGGTGCAATAGGACATCCCAACCAAGCTCTACAAATTTCTGCATTGTCCTGATAGAAGATGACACCTTCCGGATTGACTAATTCAGGGTATTTTTCATTGGTTGCTAAGAGCAGTACTCCTCGGAATTCAACGCCTGATTTAGTGGCAGGAGGACCTAATGAACAGTACAGACCCACAACATATACCATACCCATAGAGTATCTTCCCTTCACATTACAGTGTATCTTACTTATATAATAATTCTTATGGTAAATACTAAGATACTTATTTGATATGCAATACCAATGAAATCCAGTTAAAAGTTGACTATTGTGGAAAAATTAAGTAAATCTAATAAATAATATTATAAAGAATAACAATAAAAAAAATGAACAAACTGATTTTCGCATGATGTAATTTATAAAGAAACCGGAAGGGTTTCTGGTCACGTGTGTGGCCCCACTTCCGGAAAAGAGAAAATTTTTCTTTTTCAACTTTCCAACGAGACCATCTGGACGTGTGGAGATTCGGCCATCCCAACTCAGCGCGAGATTGACTTGAGCTCGATGATCTTTACCCGTATGTATCATTACTCCCCATAAATTATTTCTGAACCAAAAAGGAAAATGGACATACTAAAATATATCTCAATACAATCAACATAAAAGGAATAAACGTCCGTAGCAGGAAGTCAAGTTTTTCTATGCTTCTTCATGGCCAGCGGTCCCACATGTCACATAACAAACTGAATTCCAAAAGACCGATGTAATGTAGAAAAAAGTGAATGACCGCTTAGAAAACTGCTAATCAAAAAGGGAAGTAACTTGAAAAATTGAATTCTTAGAACGTAAATTAACAACGTACAATTACGTAGAATTTCTTAGACGTTATTTCAATTCCCTAGACATTTTTCAACACTAAAATGAATATTTACACCTTTTTTTTACAAATCCACGAATCATAAACGGTTGTGAGTTACTTTGCTTTTACGATTTTCAGTTGCGTATACGGCCCCTTTTGAAAATGAACGCTATTAGGTAAATTTTCTTCCTTATAGTCCATTGCATTTAAATATTAAAGTTATTATTATAAGTTTATTGTGGTATTTTGTTTAACAAAAATGGTTAACAAATGTGTTGCATTTGATTGTTCTAGTGAATATGTTACAAACAGTTAAGAAGTATCGATATTTTCTTTTCCTCTTGGAAATTCAACTTCATAAAAGAATAGATAAATTTCATTAATCGTATTGATTGGTTTCCCACGAAAAATTCAGTTCTTTGTATGAAACATTTTGAAGAGAAATTTATTTTGAAAGGAAAATGAGAACAACCTGAATAGTGATTTACGTTCAAAACCTACAATACATTCAGAAAAAATAAGAAAACAGTCTTATTTGCTGAACAGAAGGGAATTCAGAAAGCCCCCAAAGCAACAACTGGTCCAAACTGATGAATTACATGATTTTATTTCAGTTGATACGATAAAGGATTTTACTCAGTTGGAAGAAGCAAAGTGTTGTCCTAAAGGGTTTGAATTAAAAAAAATATATTCTAATTTATAGAATAGTCTTTAACCCAGAAACACATTTTCCATCTATAAAAGAATGTATTCGCATTGACCAAAACCTTCACGCCCAGCTCCAGTGCGATGGAAACCCTATACCGTTGACACTGTGGTTTATACATGAACATAATAATAATCTTACAAGATTTAGCTATACTACATACAAAACATGGTGGAAGAACAACCATATTCAATTCTAAAAGAATTACAAAAAAGACAACATTAATAAGCAAGAGGTCGTTCTTCATTTTCTGCAGAACTAACAAGTTATGCCTTACTATTGCGCTGTAAGCCTCATCAAGCCTACAAATTACTTCTGGAGAAATTTCCATTACCATCTTTTTCTATATTAGAGAAAATTAAAAAAACAAATAAACGTTTTCAATGTGGAATGTGTTCCCTGTTCATCACGATAGGCAATGATAGTAATGATGCAACGGAGAAGCAAAACTTTGACTTACTTTCTTGATGAGGTCTTACAGTTTCATCTAACCAAATGGCAAATAAATTTATTGTAAAACAATGAATCCACCACAAGAGTCTACTAAAAGAATTTTGAAAACTTCTCCAAAATGTTTTTTTTTTTTTTACTTTTGAACAGCACAGTGAAAAAGGAATTCACTTTGCAGCAAAAATTGTTGTGAATATATTTTATAACAACAAACGAAAGATTTCATCGGATGAAGTTTGGAAGAATATTGTTAAATGTTTAAAAAAAAAAAGGCATAGGTCAAACAATTTATAAAAAAAAAACTGTTGGTAAAAATGTTTTTACTTGTATTTGTCTTGTATTATTGGTTAATTCTTTAATAACTTTTTTTGTTTGTTTACAAACTTTTATTACTTTTCTGTTTAAAAGAAAATGAAACAACTTGTTTGTGTATTTTTCGACGGTTTTAAAATGTTTTAGATAAAAACAGACATAACTTGACTACAAACCAAATAGACCTGTCACAAATTAGCTGAAATGTGACATGTGGACCCCGAAATATTAGTGGGCCATGGTCCTTTCACTTTCTTTGTTTACATGTTGAAAACACACCTTCACCTAAAAATGCACAAAAAAAACCCCCAGAGAAACTCGTTAATTTCCCTAGCATACATTCAGCAAGGGAAGTGTTCTGGCTATATATTTGATGGGGTATTAGGGTGGTGTTTTGGTACGCAAGGGAGCGGCAACCCGAAAAAGGTGCAAACAATCCATATTCAATCGCCTATGATGGTTATTTTCAGAAATTGGCCATTTTATTGCGTTTGAATAAAGAATCGCAGGTGGATATGAAGCCTAATAAACTCAGCTCGTTAAATTGTGAGGCGAAAAACATCCTAGTTGTAGAAAAATCACTTAGTTGTGGAGCAAGCTAAGTGAACAATAATCCAACCTTTAGAAAGAGAGCTATTTATGTTGCCATAGAGCATCTCATTGTGCTAAAGTGGGATAGTCCATTGCTTGGGCTGTGATTGTCTGCTGGTACCTGAGTGGAGGTATTTCTATATAAATACCAGCTTGATTCAGCTGTTAGTTTGCAGGGTTTGTATTAAGTTACTACCTGCTTTATTTTTGTCTGCCAGCTGGACGCTAGCTTTACACCGGTAAGTGCTGTTTATTATTGTTATTCTACATCTCCTTCCCCCCCCACCCATCGCATGTGGGTAGTGGCCTTTGGGGAGGGATGAGTTCCTTTAAACCTGGCTGGTTGTGCGGAAGTAGTCTGGACAATGCCCGAGGGGTTTTTGTCCGTGTTATTGTAGACGACTGAGCAGTGTTCGACGTTATTCCAGCGTCGAATGTTTGTGGCACTGATGTAGGGGTCTCAGGTAAGGCACTAGGTCTTGGAACTGGAATTGTAGGTGTATCCAGTTTCTTGAGGAATCGGCGATTTCGTAAGGTAATTCTACCTGATCCATCAACTCTGATACGGTATTGGTGGTTGGGGAGGGTTTCAATGACCTGACCTGTTGTGTCCCATCGACGGGTTGTTGGTCGTTGTAGTGCCACTATTTGTCCTTTTTGAAGGGGGTTTAAGGTGTATGCTGTTCTGTTGTATCGCTCTATGAGACGAGCGTTCCGCTGGGGACAGACTTATCTCGCGATTTTGCGCTGCGGTTATCCAATTCGCATGTGGCTTATAGAGTGTGGGGTGGGATGGTATATAGTCACGTAGTCGGCGGTGGAGTAGTAGTTGAGCAGGGGATAGCCCAATGTTTTGAATGGGCGTATTCCTGTATTGGAGGATGGCTCTTGCTGCACGATTATTGTCCAACGATCCTTGGGCTCCTGTGTTGCCATTTACGATTCTCTTTGCCGTTTTGACAGCAAGCTCTGCCCGACCATTGGATTGTGGGTAACCTGCAGATGATAACCTGTGTTTGACAGCCCAGTCTTGTAAAAATTGCTTGGATGTAAAGGATGTGAAGGGTGCCCACCATCAGTGCTGAGTTCCTCGGGAGCACCGTAGGCTTGAAATATGTCTCGGCAAATTGAAATAATCCTTGACGCATTAGCTTCTCCGTGGCTCAAGTGGTATAGATTTAGCCAGCCTGTTAACCTGTCAGCGCATGCTAAGTAACCATGGTTCCCAACATGGAAGATGTCCATGACGATTTGCTGAAATGGCCAATCAGGAGATGGTATCAAGTTGATTGGCTCTTTTGGTTGACTCAGGGCAATTTTTGAGCAGAACGTACAACCTGCTCTAATGTTACGTATTGAAGCATTCATCCCGGGCCAATAAACAGATTCATTGGCACGTGCCTTCATGCCAACTTCACCTTGGTGTGCAGAATGTAGGCTATGTAAGACTTTTGCGCGTTGAGAGGTGGGGATAACGATTCTTTGATCTAATAGCACTAATCCATCGTCAACATTTTAGGCGGTGCCTCACTTCCCAGTATTCGCGGATTTCGGGTGCAGTGAGGCTGCGCGTCCTTTGGAATCCATTTTGTATTACCTCAATTAATTTTTTTTGTATTGCGGGTCGCTGCGTCCCGCCGCACGGATAACGTCTGGTGAGATGAGCTCCAGGTTGTCATTTGCACCAAATGTTGCTAATTGGGTTGTTGATTTGACCCAGTCATCCATATTGCCAGACTCTATGATGTCTGATTGAGAGAGTTCAGCAATGAATACATTTAGGAGTGCCTGTGAGATGTTTGCTGGGTTACGAGAGACAGCATCGGAGGCTCTGTGCCATTTTCCAGGGCAGTGCTGAATGGTGAATCTGTACCTGAGGGTTTTCTCCTTTAACCTGAATAATCGGGGGTTTTGGATTTTACTAAGGTCTCTATCTCCGAATAATCCTTTTAGTGGTTCATGATCTGTAACCACTATGAGATTTGGGCAACCCATTACAAAAATGCGACATTTTTCGAATGCCCACGCAATTGCTGCTGCTTCGCCTTCAATAGGTGCATATCTGCGTTCAGCATCAATGCAGAATCTGCTACCAGCAAATATCAGGCGCCAACTTTCAGGGCAGCAAACTGGGGCTTTGTCAGTGGTGCATGAGCAATACTTCTGCAGAAGTAGGAAGCCCATTCCGTCTTTGCTCCAATCTGGGGCAAGACAGGTTATTCGTTCTTTTTGAAATGTTGCGATGCCTTTTCGGACTAAGTCAACTATGACCTTCTTTGAATGCTGGAATGCATCCTCAAGGCTTTTATTCCATGTAAAGTGTGAGTCTCGTTTTACGAGATCACGAAATGGAAGCATGACTGGGCTCAGTGAGTATGCCCAAGCGACTTGGTTGACCAGCCCAAACCATGATCTGGCATCGGTGAGCGTTTTTGGTATTGGGAAGCTTAATATTGCCTCCAGCATGGATTTAGAAGGGGTTACACCAGAAGATGTTATTTGGAGGCCCCAAACTGCACCGTGTCTTGGCAAAATTGGAATTTTTCTCTATTTAGTACAATGCCGTTTTTGCACAATGGAGGAGAAAATCGAAGGTGTGAAAAAAAGCTCCCTTCAATGTCAAAGTCATAGAGTAGGGTGTCATCCACGATTTTTACTTTGCGGGGATGTCTTTTATTACTTCATCATACCTTCAGGTGTAGGCATCGCCAGATGCTAGGTAACCTTGTGGCATTCTCAGGTACATGAACCTTCCCATTCTGTGATGAAGGTGGTGAGTGGCTGGGACTCTTTATCTAAGGGGATGGAGTGATATCCATCAACAGCATCCAACACTGTTTTCTTTTTGTTTAGGTGGCACTTGTAATGCTAGCTGGAATGGTGACCCTGTATGGTGTGTTTCCCTTTTGCACTGTGAATTCAAGTGTTGGTAGTCTATGGTTCTTCGTGGTTTGCCATTTTTCTTGGCGGTAATTACCATAGTGCTCCACCAATCAGTGGGCATGCCGACGGGTACTGGGGTTATGATACCCCTTTTCACATCTTCCCAAAGGGCCTGCCTTACGGGCTCTTTGAAGTGAAAAGGCACAGGAATTGGGTTATGTCTGGCTTTGGGGACTGCTCCTTCTTTGAGGTGTATATGAGCAGTGGGGCCAGACATTGGTGGAATTCACCATTATTTTTGAACGCCGTTTTCGGCGAATTGATTTAATAGCCAATTCTTGAGCCTATCAATGTTTTGTTCTGTTGGGGGAAAAGGGGGTTTTGGGGCGCGTTGGGAGTTGTCCCTCGACTTTGCATTGTTTAGGGCTCGCGTCTGATTTTTTATGTGTACTTGTCGAGGGGCATGTGTTGCATTGCTGTTTGGGGTAATATTGTAGTCGTTGGGTTTGGGAAGTCTTTTGACAGTATCCCTACGTCAATGCAGGCTGCTTTGCTGAAGTATAGCCGCTTGATCTTTTTGCATATGTATAGGGCTTGTTTAGTTGTTCTTCCTTGGACGATGAATTCCACGGGGAGCCAACCCTGACATACGAGTGTAAAGCCTCACACAGCTCGGACGACTTTTTTTGATGGAATGAGGTTGTTGGTAGTGAGCCCCATATTCAGAAGTCCTCCGAGACATATGGTGGCCCCACTGTCAGGAAAGATCGTCATCCTAGTGCTGTGATTTCTGGGGATATTCTTAACTTGTCTGGGATCCGGTTTTGGCGAGAATGGAACAACATATGCATCAATTTCCCTTACCTGGCCTGTGTCTTTTGATGTATACGTGCCTGTCGTTTGATTGAATGTAATGTGGGCGATAAGTGTGTCCATGGCGGCTTCATTAGCCTCTGGGCTTTTCCTTACTGCTTGAGCCAGTTTCTTAGCCCGGCATACCCTCGATAGGTGATTGGGCTTCCCACAATTACTACATGTTTGTCCCCATGCTGGACATTTTAGACGGCGGGATCCAGTTCCTGAGGTGCCGTGCTGGTGGCTACCACAACCTAAGCAAGCCTGGTGGTTTGGTTTAACATTGCAGTTGCAATAGGTGCTGGTACGGATCCCCTCGTTGGCTTGTGGCGTACCCTTCTGTCTGCGGTATGTTGATAGCCGAGCAGCGGCTGTATCTGAAGCGCCAGCCATTGAGGTTTGGTCTCGCAATGCTGATTCAAATGCCTCAGCATGACGGATATTTTGCTCAAGGGATTTAAGTGCCCCAGCTTTGGCCAGTAGGTCAGCCTGGAGTGTATCATTTGCTATTCCACGGATGATCTGGTCCTTGATGTATATATCAGACAGGTCATGCTCACACGAGGGGCAGGTAAAGTTACAATCAACAGCTACGGCTCTGAGGCGGACAAAGTAACTTTGTATTGGCTCATCCGCATCCTGAGACATGGAGGAAAAACCAAGGCGATGGACAATAGGACTTGACCTCTGGGTGACCAACGTTTCTACCATGTCAAGTAGCTTATCTGGATCAGTGGTAAAGAAGTTAGGGTGCGTGTTGATTATGGCGTTTTGCACAGTCTCATCAGCACAATTGTATAGGTGAATATTAGCTTGGGAGCTTGGCATATTTGTCATCTTGGTAAAGACATCCCAGTCTATTCGGAACTTCCTGAATTGTTGTGGTGTCATCTAGAGATTGCGATGGGGAGGCTTGGCTACTAGTGCCTGAATGCGGGTTGTCTGGGTGGTGGCTTCCTTAGCCTGCTTGATGATACACAGGGCTTCTCCCATTAATGCGACTCCGAGCTCCCTAAGCATGGATCGATCCAGCATATGAAGGCTCTCGATTGTCAGTTTCTCGTCTGCAAACCTTGTTGCATGAGTTTTGGCCGAGTCAGTGGATAGGCCTGCTTCAATGAAGAAGAGTTCCCAATCTTCGGGTGTCATATATCCTGTTTGCAGCGCCATGTAGAAAAATCACGTGGTAGAGATAAACACTTAGTTGTGGAGCAAGCTAAGTGAACAATAATACAACCTTTAGAAAGAGAGCTATTTATGTTGCCATAGAGCATCTCATTGTGCTAAAGTGGGATAGTCCATTGCTTGGGCTGTGATTGTCTGCTGGTACCTGAGTGGAGGTATTTCTATATAAATACCAGCTTGATTCAGCTGTTAGTTTGCAGGGTTTGTATTAAGTTACAACCTGCTTTATTTTTGTCTGCCAGCTGGACGCTAGCTGGGACCTTTACACCGGTAAGTGCTGTTTATTATTGTTATTCTACACTAGTGATCCAGGTATCCGAATGTTTTCAAACGCCCTATGAGGTACGTGAAGTATCTCTAATACCCCGAGTGGTGTGACGTGGATTATTTTTCATCGCCGTTTCGATTTGGCTATCATCAACAACTGCAGACTGGTCTGGACGTTCGCGGTCTTTCAGATTAAATTTTCTACTTGTAAGCCTAGCCGACAAATATGGCAGTATCTCCATCAATTTCTCTGTCCAACGTTTTTCCTTTCCGGAAATAAAAGATCAGCAAATGACGAAAATGATATCCCTTTCCTCTATTTCTCATTAAAAAAAGTGAAACATTTCATATTCCCAGTCTACGCACAAATCCTACAGAAAGGCGCGTTGAAATGTCACCTTTCAGAATATGCAGAGATATCATAAATTTCAGTTACGTGTCAAAGGAAATCATTTATTCAAATGCCACCTATTGGAACATGCTAAACACGTTTGTTCGAACACAATATGTATTTGTTCCTGCTAAATCTAATTGCTCAAAAAGCATATTCTTTACAAACGATGCAGAATTCGGTTTGTGAATAGACAGGGCCAGCGCTAGGGTCTCGCTCCCACAAACCTTGATGCGGGGACCCTTCTCTACTAAATGTTGATTTCAAAGTTTTCCAAAAATGGGGGCCACAAGCTCTCGAAGGACAAGTGTGGGGGGGGGAGGCCGGTGCTTCTTTAAAATTACCAAAAGTTATGGAATTATCCAATTTAAATGAAAATTTCAGTACATATTCATTATTTACTTTTATAATGAATAGTTTGTTGTTTATTTTTTTTAAATCTGAGAAAATTTTATTCTTTTTGTAATAACCACTAATATTTTCATGACTAAATTTTATTCGAAAAACAATGTTTAAGTCGTAAATTTTTACATTTACATAAAGATTAATCGCCGACGCATCTCCGCTGAAAAATGTTTTTTACAAAGATTCCAACACAACACAAACGGGATTGTCTTAAAAATTTATTTTAAAAACAATATTGCAGTTTCCGGGAAAATCTTTCATGTGTTAAAGTCTTTAAATATTTTTTTTAGTTTTTAAGCGATCATTTTCTCGGTTTTATCTTTCTAGAAATGTGAAAGATAGGGACTAGAAACTTTATTTTAATTACTAGCCGTGGACTTCCGGTTAGTAGTATTAGTAAAAAAGAAAGTCAGAGATCCTCCTTAGTGGATGATCTCGGAAGAAAAAATGATTTTACCAAGATATATTACTGTCTTAATTGATTTAAAAGAACAGTTCAGAAAGAAAATTACAATTTAAAAAATAACCGCTACTGCAATTATCAGTTCTGCCCCCCTCCCGAGCAGGAATGGGGTTTCTACGCGGTTAAGAGGTTCGGGATAGTAAACAACGGCCATGTCAGTTATTATAGTTGATGACTGGCAATATAACTTAGGTAGAAAAAACGTAAAAAGTACAAAGAAGCAAAAAAACGCTGCTAAAATCTAGCCATCCAACCTCGTCGGGGCTTTCTGCATAGAACGTACATCACCGGCCATGCAGATACACGATATATATTATTAGTTAATGACTATCAATGTAACGTCACTTTAAAAATAATTTTAAAAAATGGTGGATGGTCATAAAGCTGCTGGAAAAAAATGGCAAAGGCCACAACGGGGCCTGAAAATCGCGCGTCTTCGGTCTGGTTTTTCGGGTGTAAAACACACTGGCCCTGTGAATACATATTTGTATAGGTGTGTATTGATGTAGGTCGGTCCTGGATATGACGATAAACTACATTCAGCAGCAAGGCTTCTGATCGAGAGGTTTTGATGAGTGTGAAAGCACCTCTTAATTACTGTTGTTACCAAGTCCACTGTGACCCGAGGTGGTAGCACCTGCTTGCGTCCCAGCTACGGGCAAATAGTTAATCCCCAAATTGGGATCAAAACACTATGCAAGTATAACAAATTTTATATTTAAAATACCGGCAATAAACTTTCATAGTAAAAAAAATACCAGCAATATATTTCTGTAAGGGAAAAATATTACCAGCTGTAATTTTTGTAACAAAAAAAAAATGCCAGCAATACGTTTTTCTCTCAAAGAAATTACAAATGCTCCCAACAAAATTAAATTTCGGCATTAAATGACCTATAAGAAGTTAATATGCCACTAAACAAACAAACATTGATGTAGGTCATTGTGTACCGTGGGGAGGGTGCATTGATCGGATCATGTATCCAATGAGTGAGCTTCAGCACCATCGGATCATGTATCTAATGAGAAGCTTCAGCACCATCACTCAATGCCGTGTTCGCTGGCTCGGTTACGTCGTGTAACGACCTGATGATCACCTTACCATAGTGATCTATCAGTTCTGCCCGCCATATGCAAACTGGCGATTACCTCGCAGACCATGTAGCCGCTGGAAGGACCTCCAGTAGATTAATCTTCAGCAACTTTCTCTGGAGGAAGTTCCGACGCTCTGCCAAGTCCGTAAGAACTCTAAGAAAAAGATTGCTCTTATGATGGCTAAACGCTTTCATAGCATAAAATTTAGCAACAGCATATATCGTGTCTCAATGTAGATATCTAATCCTAAAGTTTTTTGTCTTTCATCTTCATATTACAAACGTCAGATCTTTATTCGGCAACCATTAAATAATTAGCAAATATCGGAAATAAAGAATAAGCTGCGATGTTGGAAATTAGTCTTTCTTTTTCATTTAATTAATTATGCTAACTGAGTGCCTGATTAAATCACGCTATATAGCCATCTAACTTATAAAACATGTGAAATTATTTTCTAAACTGAGATTCCAATGCATCTTCACCAGCCAATCCTTAATTTCCACCTGAGAATATATAGAGATTTTCCAAGCGTAGCTTAGATGTGGCATAAGGCCGAAAGTATGTGGCGCCCAGTGAGGATCGAACTTACTACTCAGTCGTAATTGTTCTAGGAAGACAAGCGTGCTAACCATTACACCGCCTCGAGGTGCCCCCACCTGAGAATATAAGTTGATACGGTTGCGCAAGTCTTCCTCTTTAACTGCTACCGATCTCGTGTCACAAGAAACGAGAAAGATAATCTACGATAGTTTGCGAGATGTGCGAAAGCAAAGAAGAAAAAGGCGCCATTTTTTTCGACCAGGACTTACAGATCAATTAATCACAAATGTGCCTGGGCCAAAAGTGAATCCAAAATCAAATTTAAATGTGCACAAGTTAATCAAATTTTTAATATATAAAAGGACAATAAACTGAGATGTAGGACTCTAACCTTCATATATATATATATATAGATTCTTTAGACCTCCGAGCGCAGTATAAGTTAAATCGGTAAGTTACAAAGTATGATTTTTCATGTTTTCACGATTAATCGAATGTCTTATTACTTTGAAACCTGTGTTAAGCATGTTTTTTGGTTAACATTCATTGGAATGAGACAATACGTAGTAGTTTAACAGTTCTCTTTAGTTGTAATGACATCCTTCTATATTTTTTATTTTATTTATTTTTTGACGAATTTCGCTATTCCAACACGTTTCACGACATTTGTTACTGCGCTAATCAAATAGATAAATTCTTTCGATACATGACTGACGAGGCAGATTTCTTTCTGCGTAGACCACTTGTTATCCAAGGCTATAGAATTTGGTCTGTCTTGCTATTTACCCATAGCTGGGGAGAGAAGAGGATTCATACCCTTTTCCAAGGGTATTAGCACACAATTGAATGTAATGGATTCAACTAGAATTCGAACTTGGCTCTCTGATTCCTAAATCCGATCTGCTTTGCTTTGATAGATTTTTCTTTCATTATATTTTGTTAAAAAAAAAGAAAACATTCTACAACTTGGTAAACATTTTGGGGTAGAATAGCCGCCCCACCCCGGCTACTACGGCCCTGTATGAATGAGCATGTTATTTTTATCAGTAATAGAGTTGCCTAATTTTTCCACAAACATTAGTCCTCGAGTTGTTTAAATGGTTGTTTAATTTGTTATACTTTGGTCTATAGAATAGAAACGTATTTCAATGTAAGTGAACTAGAACTGGTGGAATTCTTGAATAGTATGAACCACCAAAGTAGATGCGTTTTTTTTTTTCCTGAATGAATGCAAAAACGCGACCCAATATGCAACTATCAGTGTGTAAAGTATCCGATTTAAACGAAATTTTCAGTACTTATTAATGGATCAATTGTATTTTGGGGAGGTAATTTTATTACAAAAATCTTGAAAATATTGCTGGAATCAATTCCCTCCTTTTCTATATCTAGTGTACTTTTTATGGGTGGATTCCCGAATCTTTTGGATAGGTACCATCATGAGATTGTTAAAAAAAAAAAAAAGCATAGCATGATGAAAAAGACGCCAAACTTGACGAAAGCAAAATTATATCGTCTATGCTTGATGTTATTAAGAGAAAAAAATCAAAGTTTATTTTAATTATTTTAAAATTTTTTTCCTTTTTTAGAACATTCTAAATTTTGATTAAAAAAAAAAAAAAAAAAAAAAAACCTTGTTTCTCTTTGTATCACCGGAACTAGTAAAATAGCATATACAATTTTTAGCCTTTTTTTTTTTTTTTTTTTTTTTTTTTTTGACACACATTAATTTGGAAAATCTTGCAAAAATAAAAATAATTGTTGGATGTTAATGAAACTGTCAGAAACTATTCACAGATGATCGAAATTATTATAAATGTTTGTTTTTTTTGGGGGTGGGTATTAAAGTCATGGCAGAAATTTTTTTTTTATAAATTTATTACCCCCCCCCACCTCATAACTAATTTTATGAAAACGCCAGAAATTTGATCGCGTCAGGTTTAGTGATTAAAAGCACAAGGCTTTGAGGAATGCAAATCATGTTTGTTTGTTTTTTGGGTTTTTTTTTTAATTGGAGCCCCGCTACCTGAAAATCAGCTCTGAATTGTAACATACAAAACTCAATAAAACAAAGATATTATTTAATTTCAAATGCTTTTATTTGCTTTTATGAATATGGAAATATTTTCTGAAGGCAAAAAAAATATCCGATGAAAAATGAATTTTTAATACAATTATTTGTTATTTTTTAATTATAATAGATTTTTACATTTTAAGTTGTTAAAATATTATAAAATTAGTTAAAAGCCGCATCGGGTTTCCTAAGTGTCCTTATAAGATAAATGTTTTTTTTTTTTTTTTTTTTTTTTTTTTTTTTCAGCGCATTGTAAATTGTATCATTTTGATTAATCAGAAGATCCGCAATAATTAAAATATGTAATTTTGTGTTTATAATTGGGCTGTAATTAAAGTACGGAAGACCAACCAGAATACAATTAAGTTGCGTTATTTGAGTTAAGCATTGTTCTCCGCTGTTAAGGTAGGTACCTCCACGAGATCGCTAAAAAAAAGAGCATAGCATGATGAAAAAGACGCCAAACTTGACGAAAACAAAATTTTATCGTCTAAATGTTTGTTATTATTAAGAGGAAAGGTCAAAGTATTTTTGGGGTATTTTTTCCATTTTTTAATCGTTCCTAGCACGTCCGAAATTTTCGTTAAAAATCTAGTTTTTTTTTTTGAGTCAGCAAAATTGACCATTTTTTTCCATTTAAATAAAAAAAACTGGAAATCTGACTTTGAAATTTTTTTAAATATCAATTATCATTTTTCAAAACTTATTTTGAGAAAATCAGAAATTATAATGTTTATTTAAAATATTTTGAACCAAACTTAACTTAGCTTTTGTGCCAAAAAGATGTAATTTGAAAATAAAACAAAGCAGATCATAAACTTTCGCGTCTCTTGACATGTGATGAATGATATATTTACGAATTCCATGAGGCTAATTTGTTCTACGGAAGGAGAAAAGTGAAATAATTTACATTTACGTGAACAAATTATTTACCCCGTTATTTTTAACAAACACTTTCAGCGGTCTAATTTTTTTTTTTTTTTTGTACTTAGCTTTCACCTTTACGTTTATGATGCTTTATGGGAAATATATTGTAAAGAAATTAAAATAAAACTGTTAAGAGTGACATTAAATTTCATATTTCTTAAAGGTATCTAATTATAGGTACCTTTCTTATGAAATTTTATCAGAATTGTACATAAAATACTATAATTTTATGTACATTTATTACATTCTACTGTTATTTGTATTTGAATTCATTTTATAAATTTTGATATTTCATTTATGGAAAAATGTCGTAACTGAGATTAATATAAATATAAGATCATATAAATTTCATAAGATGATACTGATACTTGTAGGTACCCTTTTCAGTTGAAATTGAAAAATCAAATTAACTTCTCCACACGTGTTTCGCAAAAGTAAAGGCTTTAACAGCGGAGAACAATGCTTAACTCAAATAACGCAACTTAATTATATTCTGGTTGGTCTTCCGTATTTTATAATTACAGCTCGATTATAAGCACAAAATTACATTTCTTAATTACTGGGTATCTCTTCGGATTAGTCAAAATGATACAATTTACAACGCGCTAAAAAAAGATCTATCTCATAAGGACACTTATGAAAGCCGATGCGGCTTTTTTAACTAATTTTATAATATTTTAGCAACTTAAATGTAAAATCTATTATAATTAATGAAATAACAAATAATTGTATTAAAATTCATTTTTCATCGAAAATTTTTTTTTGCTTTCAGAAAGTATTGTCCACATTCATAAAAACAACTAAAAACAAATAAAAGCATTTGAAATTAAATAATATATTTGTTTTATTGAGTTTTGTATGTAACAATTCAGAGCTGATTTTCAGGTACTGCGTATCCAATTAAAAACAAAAAAAAACATGATTTGCATTCCTCAAAGCCCTGTGCTCTTAATTATTGTAATCACTAAAACCGATGCGATCGAATTTCTAGCGTTTTCATAAAATTAGTTAGGGGGGGTAATAAAATTTTAAAAAAATATTTCTACCATGACTTTCTAAAAAAAACATATTTATAATAATTTCGATCATCTCTGAATAGTTTGTGAAAGTTTCATTAACATCCGATAATTATTTCTATTTTTGCACGATTTTTCAAATTAATGTGTGTCATACAAAAAAACGTGCTAAAAAATTGTCTGTTATTTACTAGTTCCGCTGATACAAATAGAAAAAAGGTTTTTTAATCAAAATTTAGAATGTTCTAAAAAAGGAAAAATAAAATAAAAAAAAAACTTTGGTCTTTCCTCTTAATAATAACATAAGCATTTAGACAATAAAATTTAGTTTTCGGCAAGTTTGGTGTCTTTTTCATCAAGCTATGCTCTTTTTTTAGCGATTTCGTGGAGGTACCTACTTTTAGGGTAATATAGACAAATCCTGGAAAATGTAATTGCAGTAAAAAATTAATGCAATATCAAGTGGGGACATACCGAAAGTTGCCCTTGAACCCTGCCCAGATTAATTCAGTAAAACTCTCCATCTCTCTCTTTATTATATATATATATATATATATATATATATATATATATATATATATATATATACTGAAAATATATGTTGAATATGTTTTTTTTCTTAAATTTAGTAAAATTGCAGATTAAGCCCTGCAATTCAATTGTTGTGAAAATTCCCATTCTGGTGTAAATTTTCATGCTTATTTCGAAAATAACAAAAGTTTGCGGAAGAAAATCGTTTAGGAGTTACCGACAATATGACTTCGGCCTTATTCATGTCTATCCCGGCCGCCATTACTGGTGTTGTTTTACATACGTTTACTTCGAGTAGTATTGCCTGGCAACTTATTTGGTTAACAGCCTTTTTACTAATCTTATTTGTCTTTATTCCTGAGCACATTTAAAGTTCGCGTATTGCACAGAAATCAAGACAAGTGGAGCTTCCACGCATGACTACTCGAGGCAAACGTTTGTAAACATAGCCAGAGTGCGATTCTTCCTTTTTTGCAACTGTTAGATTTTTGTACGAAAGTTAAAAAAAAAAAAAAAAAACTTCTGAATCAATTCTTCTGACTATTCTTCCCTATAGACAGAGTAAAAGCATATAAGCCACTAACTTAAATACAGAATGATTAAAAATAAAACTCAATGAATACGGATATCTATTTTATGAAAGCAAGCCGGGAAGAAAAAATAAAAGCAATTAAACTCAGAAGTATAATTTCGCTAATTTTTAAGTATTTTCTTTTTTATGCATCTTATGAAGTAGAATAATAAAATTATTTATATTAAGTTTCATAAAACTGTATACAATACATATATATTCTTGAAGTATTGGTTATATAAGCATAAACTTATTTTGAAACAAGTAGCCGTTTCTTGATTATTGCACTGTTGGGGTTTCGTATTTTTAATTTTCGCGCGCTTTTGAAGTTGTGGTAACACTAGAAAACTAGCGTTTTCGTCTTATGATATCACATGCTCCGGTGCGTAAATAAATGTTATTTTCATTGTTTTCAGCAAAATGTAAATGTTATGTTTACAAAATTCATTTAATTATTCATTAAATTTACCTAGAAACGCATATCTAGGGAAAAATATTGGATTTCTAAGAATTTTTTTTATATTTTTCGTCTGTAATGGTAGTTAGACGAGGTAAGCCTGAATTTGCTAATGTTTGAAAATTCTAAAGAAAAAAAAAACTGGATTTACATACGGATATTTTACTTTTCATGCGGATCAGCTTCAGGCTATTATCTTTCAAATAAAACCAAAATTCAACTTCAAAGAAGACATTTAAATGTTTTAAAACGTGTTTCGCGGGTTTTTTTTTTTTTTTTTACGAAGTCCATGGCGGTAACTGATGAATACAGTATAAAATAACTCTTTTTTTCTTAAATTTTTGGTCCTGCTATTTTTATTTTTTTCAAGTTTTTTAAGACACACTGTCTTCAGTAAAGGATTTCCTCAGGATTAAATAAAAGCTAAGTGGATTTGCTATTTGTAAATGCATATATACGCTTATGAGACAATTGATGAATGAAACATGCGACAGAACCTAATACACAAAGAGTGAATAGCTTGTTTGGGAGTAAATAAAAGCTACCCCACATTAATGATCACTAAACAGGTCGACCTAATTTCGTAGTGTCCACCTCTGTTCTTCTAAGATTTTGAATTCGGACTTTTTCCTTCTCCGAGAATGGTTGCAACCAAGGCTAAAGAACTTACTCTACCCTGCTATTTTACTGTTATATATGAATGAAAAGTGTCACTGCTGACACCAGAGTTTGGACGTGAATCTCTAGACAGTGAAAATGTAGACCGCAATTTACTACAAATATAGATATCATGCCACTTACTGAAAGGGTTACGATTACGCGTTTGACTATTGTGTTAACCCGGACGTTAAAGGCGAATGTCTCGTGTTTCAAGACAAATTAGTACTTTTATTTAGCAGCTCTACGCAGTCGCGTATTAATTGATAAGTAATCAATAATATTTCCGTTGACTCTTTACTTCTTTGTTGTTAATGTATTTTAATTGCGTTTGATAATTAAATACTTTGCATTGAAGTCTTTCTGTTATTACTTTTATCATGTACGTGTGACAGATATTAGCGCCTATCTGGGGAAAATGGATTCCTACTTTTCCCAACGAAAAGACTCGACCGGGATTCGTTTTCTCTTTCCGTACTGCTAAAATTTCAATCATATCCAATTCTCTACCTGAACATCTTTTGATATGCACAAAACTTTTTGGTAACAAAGCTGACAATTGAGGTGAAATAAATATTATATATGCTCTTGGTATGACCTGAAATTTATATATGAGAGAGTAGTTTAGCCAATTGTTCACTGACCGGTCGTCTTTTTCAGCAGGCTTTGTGTCATGCTACTACCAAATTATCTTAATACGGCAGGAGAGAACCTTTATTTTCTGTAGTAAATTCAAATCTCAACATGGTTTACTGTGATAGGTCTCCCGTGACGGTTACTGGAATGCTTTACCTAGTAAGTATGCCTGCGGTCACGTGTTAAGTGAAATGGGCAATAATGAATTTACGCGTGAATGTGGGTATAGAATTCTGGTTAGCAGAGTTTCTCAGTTTCTAAACATCATCATACATTGACGAGTAAGTCCTCATATGCGAGGAAATGCAAGCGTACGTTTGAATCGAAATGCGTATGGCTGTTTTAGTGGGAAAACGCGCCTGTGTTCGCAACTGTTCTTGTATAAATATTTATATGTATAGCAGTGCATGTAAATTCTATTGTTTTGTCACCCGAAGGGACATCAAAAGAAAAGATGATTTTGGAATAAACATTTTTTTTTCTTTTACCCTAGAATCATGAAAAGCAAATAAAAGAATGAATGAATAAAGTAAAAAACTTAAAATGATAAATTTATTCTTTAAGAATTTTTGTAATGCTGGTTAACGTTTTTGCCGATTTGAATGAGATTTTTCCTCAAAGCAATATTTCCGTTTCCGATCCAACGAATAATAAATGGCGCGCGCGCACACAAACACACACACACGTGTGTGTATTTGGGCAGCAACCTTTCTTTTAAACATATTTAGTTGAATATGATAAATAAGGAATTATTTTTTGTAATGTATCAATTCCAGCCTCGTTCAACACGCGAACCTCGGAATAAACGTTCCTACTAGTATTCAAAACAATACCAAAAAACAAAACAACAAAATTATCTTAAATATGAGTAGAAATTAACAACACCCCAAAACACCCCCTTGAAAATGGTTAGTGGCCGAAAGCATTTGGAACAATCGACAGTACAGAGAATTTTGGCACCCCTTTTACTGATACCAAACGAAAAAAATATAAGAATGAAGTAAAAAAAAAAAAAAAAAAAAAAAATTTTTCTTGTCTGTCATATATCATCTCATGTTATTTTGAAAAGTCCCCGGCCGGACCAACTCCATAAAATCAGTATTCTGATGTTTGTTCATATAATAATATTGCTTTTGGTAAGCGCGGCGCGCCCGTCAAGAACTTTTCAGCCCTCAATGCTTGCATACGGATTTAAATAAAAAAAAAGTATGTTTCATACAACAAATATTTTAAACATAATCTCTTTGTCAATTCAGATAACCCAACGTTTCTCCATTAACTAAATCAATTGCACTAAATGCTTTCAATTTAATTTCAGGTCACATCTGTCAGACTACAGATTTAATGATGCATTCACACACACACTTTATTTAAACGTTATTTATGATGGACACTCATATTCGAGTAGAAATTCTGTCTTAATTAAACAGTACTTTTTAACCAACTGTATCTACTGGTCTGAATATTCCAGAAATCTTGTCAGAAAAATGTATGGTGCTGTGTTGCCATGTAGACGAGGTTACATTTGTCATTCGTGTACATGGCTAGTCTGTCTTCAACGTTTAACGTGTGTAGCAGTGACTTAACTAAGCAGTGTTCAGTTTAACAATGGCAGGATATTCATATCATGAGCAGGCAGATATGATTTTTTTTTTTTTTTTTACATACAGCCGCGCGAATGGTAATGAACGCGAGACTGCACGGTTTTTTTTTTGTTAGATTGCGTTTCCAGATCGAAAGTTGCCGAGTCATCCAACCTTTGCTGCTGTTTTGGTGTGAGGAACCTGACCCCAATATTTGTAAACGTATTTTTGATACATTCTATGTAATATATATATATATATATATATATATATAATATATATATATATACGCACTCACTTTGTGAAGGCCTTTGACTCTGTGTCGCACAAAGACTGCATCTATTTCTTTTTTTTTTTTTAATTACACCACTCCAAGCAAAATGAGAAATGCAAAGGGTATTTTTATATTCTATGTTCTTTCAGGAGGTGAGCAATCATGACTTTCCACAATTCCCTTTCTTTTGTAGCTCTTAATGAGATTTGTTTTTGCTATCTCTCTCAGTCAACCATTTACACAAGCTCATCGTGTAGGTCACTCGCTGATTTCCTCTGTCTCCCTTGCCTTCACTATGTTCTGGGAGTGTCGAGTTCTCCAATCACTCTTTCCTCATGTTACCTTGAACGTCCAGCTGTCTCTTTATGGTTCTACGTACATGTGAGCTTTTTGTTTCTAATTTCTTTAAATCTTTGTTGCAGCTCATATGCTCAGCCTGTGGTATTCCCTGAATTCTTCTTTAGAACCATATTTCTTTTGCTTCAACATTCTGTGAGGAAATTGTTCTGCATTCACTGCCACATAGGATGACCTTTACTAAAAAAAAAAAAACACTTCATTAATCGTGTCTTTGTTTAAAATTATATTTTCATATTTTTTTTTTTTTTTTTTTTTTAAATACTTTGCTTAACTTTTGAAAGACATTATTTACTATTTCAATGACTTTTTGGATATCGGTGCTGTGTTTTCCATTCTATGTTAAATCTTGCAAAAAAATGAAAATGTGTTTGTTTGATTTTGGTATCTCCAATTCGTTGTTCGTATCCCTTTTGCTGATGATCAAAGATTCTGTTTTTTTACAATTGATGTTTAGTCCTTTATTCTCGTTTTCTTTAACTATCTTCTGTAACAGTTTGTGTAGTTTCCTTTCTGTGTCTGTGAGAGAGGATAATAAAATAACAGGCTTCATTTACTCTTTTGGAGATCATAGTTGACAGGTAAACCAGAAGAGTTCCGCAAATTGGAAGTACAAGAGAAAAAAACATTAGGATATAAATTACTTACACTTACCAAGTTCAACAGTAAAATTATGAGACCTAGCTAACAATCTAATACTGCACTTAAATTGGTGACGTCGAGATAGCAAAGAGGAAAGTTCATTGGAACAACTGCTATGAAAATATTTTTTTTAAAAATAAGTCACAGAAGTTACGTTCTAGAAGTGAGAAAGTGACTGAAGCTGGGAAAAATCTGATCACTAATCATGGCAACGTCTGTAACTGGTTCAATTGTCTTTTCCTTTTTTTTTCTCTCTAGAAGACAGTTATATTACAAAATAGTGTTCCGTTATGGGCTGTTTTTTTTTTTTTTTTTTTTTTTCAGTTGTGTGTCTCAAGGGTCTATGCTGACATTCCTGTTTTGTTTTTTTTTAATCTTGTAAGCTTTTTGCGGATGATGCCAAAATGTATCCCAGCATGCATAACTTAAATGAGCATAATGATTTACAAAAGGCTCTCAATTCCTTAGTTGCATGAAGTAACAAATGGATGTTGAAATTTAATGCTGGAAAATGTATTTAAAATTCCAGGAAAGGTTGAACTACAGGAATTTTTCAATGGGATTTATTTAGATGATGTCGAAGCACAAAGTATCTGTGAAATATTATTTCAAAAGACTTTTTACTCAAGAAACGTAATTGAGATTGTCAAGACCAACAAAATGGTTGGTATAATCAAGCATTATTTTAGTTTTCATTGCATCTAAAAGTTGAAAACTGTACATATCAATGATACTGTCAATGGTGGCATATTGGAGTCCACATTTCAAGGATAATGTCGTTACTATGCAGAGTGTGTCCTGAAATACAGCTTGTGCCGGGCAACAGTTGAGATAAATTTTGAAGAAAGGGAATTCAATTACTAGCAAGATATATCTGAATGGTTTCTATCAAACACTAATGAAGCTTTTTATTGCCATACTGAAGTAGTTGAGTGGCAAATCAGCTAAATTATATGGACTATCGTGTCAAACTGTCACAAGGACCAAATCTTTTTGCTATTAAAGTGGTATCTATTTGAAATGCTTTACTAGATAAAACCTTGTTTGTTCAAGATTTTCATCTGTAAGGAAATAGCTCTGCATATACTGGTGTAAAGTAGGACTTGTATTACAGTCATAAACGAAATTTTAAAACCATTTTGATGTGACATTGTTATTTTTTTTTTTTTTTTTTCATTTTGGCATTGCCCTGTATCATATGTGATGGCATGATGCAATAGCTTTTTGCTCTTGCAAAAAATAATATTCACATAGGATTTATGGTACAAAATGTTTTGCTGTTGTGGTAGTATTTGTATAAAGAATTAGGTTTCTAATATAGGAAAGAAATCCTCACTTTCATCTTCAGGAAAGGTCCAAATTGTGATTCTCTGTGATGAAGACTATTCTGAATGTAGTTTGTAGTAAAACAGATGTGCTCACTGTCATTGTGAATTTACAGAATTCAGGGACATTTTGTGACAAAAGAAGTGAATGTCCAAAAAAAAAAAAAAAACAGTACTCAAGATGGTCATTGCTAGATGATCCCCAACAAGTTCTAAGGAGATACAAGCTGCTCTGTTTTAAGATTAAAAATTTTAGTTCTATGATAGTTTTAAATCATCTGAGATTTGTGTCTGGTCGGAAATCATTGAATCCAGTTGGTAAACTATGGCTGACTGAGTCCATGAAATCCAAGCTTCTGGAAACATGAAAGCTGAAGACTGGTGCAAACTTAAGTCTTCAGATGAATCTACCCTGCAACAGTTTGCTATGTGCACCAGAAACATAAGACTGCCTAGTAGAAGATTTGATGAAAATGATACAATTCAGACAGTGACATGCAGAGGTTTGTAGATGCCCAGGGCCATTCCCATCTTCACCTGTCCTCCTCATCATCAGTGTACTTTAACAAATCCTCATCACCACCAGCCAGTGTGGGGAGTTTTGTCCTGTTTTGTGAGCTGGTGTCTGTCAGACCTTTTAGATCAGGGACAAAATCAGCATCAGTATTGACAGGACGGATATCTCTTTAATCATCTGAATTATTCTCACCATAAGGAATATATCCAACTACCAGATATGTTTTTGATTGAACTGTTTGCTGGCTCTGTTTGCATCGTGCTTCTCTCTTAGTGTCACTCTGTCCCACATTGTCACTTTCATATCAATTCCTATAATTTTTATTTTTCTATTATTTCACTGGTCAAAGAGGAACTGCACCTCACATTTGAGAACTTTTATATCACACTTGGTGGGCAGATGATATCCATCAACAACTTTGCATTTCTCATCCTGATGGGAGACTGGGGGAAAAGTAACAGCTACAGATATCTGCTTCATTTCTTTCTGAAATGCATCTTTTTTGCCCACATTCTTGTTCTTAACTTCAATTGTTATACAATTTTCTCAACCTTTCTTCAATTGTTTTCTGGCTTTTCTTTGTCACATTTATATTGCCAGCAATTCCTTAACGTCTCACCTTTCCAGGGAAGTTTGTCCACCAGAAGAACACTTGCAGAGCCAAACAATGCATGGTCTGTGGCTGTCCTCATTAATATAGTAGCCATCTCAATACAAAGTGATCAGATAATACAGTAAGAAAAGAGAAATAGTTAGTAAATGAACAAAATTGAATATAAACATTGACCATTTGTAAGACGTACAGGGTGGTCTGAAAGTCTTGTCACCCTATACCAAAATGTAATTAGAACAAGTAATACTGCAATACAAAGCATATGTACTTGATTCAGTTTATTCACTTTCATTTATTCTGTCACATATTGAGAAGGTCTGTATGAACAACACCATTTTCATGGCACAAAGTGATGGCCTGTGTGATATTTTGCATAGCTTTACTTTGTTGAATATTGTAAACACTCTCTGAACACCATTCTTCAACTGATGGGTATTCTGGTATAATGCAGGTGAAACTCTCTCCCTGTTAATGCCTCACAGAAAATATTATGATGTAGGGGTAGCAAATGTGGCAGACTAATCAGCTTCAATGACCTATCAGCTTCAAATTGGGCATGGACTCTTAGATATGTATAGGGAACAATCCATGGAGTATACAGCTTTGAGCAAAATTTCACTGCTCTCTATTGTAGGCCTCGTTATTACCTGATTTTATTACCTGATTTTATTACCTGATTTTATTACCTTTTTTGAATGGCAGTGCACTGCTCCTCTATTTACACCTCTTTGGCTGCTCATAACTTTTTCCTGAACACAAGGATCCTTCACCTTCTCAAAATCAAAGCAGGAGGCTCTTAGGGATATGCTTAGTTTTCAGTGTCAGTTTGAAGTTTCTCATCCCAAGGTCATGATTGCTGTCTGTGCCAGAGAATGTCCTTGTTTTTTAACTTGATGACACTGGACTTCATGTTGCAGACCCAGAATGAAGTCGATCAGGTTGTGGACATGCCCGTTATGCGAGTGACATGTTGTGCTTCATGACAGCTCATGGTGGGATGGCGGGGGTGTTTGTAATGTTGGTCAAGGTTAGACAGTGGATTCTTCCAAACCCAAGCATTCTGAGACTCCTGTCTTTGGTTTCCTCAATGCTAAATATTCTGACTACTCCTATCCAATTTTCGTATGCACCTGGGCTTATTTTGGCATTCCAATCGCCTTGTATAATTGTCTTTCTTGCAGACATCGTTATGGTGGATTCTATAAAATCATTAAACTTTTCGACTTCCACATCGTAGTCTGAAGTTGAAACATAAATCTTGATGATAGTCATGTTGTATAGTGTGGTTGATACACAAGGCAGAGTGGAGCTGATGATACTTATTGTAGTCTCTTTCCTGACAAAGAATGACATTCTATGCTGATGTTCTCTTCTCCAGAGAACTAAATCTTGTGTCCATCCTCTGTAGATGTTTCACTGATTCCATGCCAGCCTCCCCGTATCTATATATATATATATATATATATGAGAGATACGCGCACTGATACAAATGTCAAAGGGGTCATTGTGACACTATTGATTTTAGACATTAGTATAGGGCTTTTTGTTTGTGGCTTTGAGCCATATTACTCCAGTTGAGTAAGCAGTCTTACTCTGAACAAAATAAGATATTTAAATATCTATAAATTACCTCTAAAAACATTCCATCTGCACCTACAAGGACAGCAGATAAAAGCTCATATATTACATTTGATAATAAAAAAAATATACAAGATACCTGCATAAAAATGATTTATTTAACATATAATCCTTTTGTTTGCAATGAATAATAAACCTGGCTAGAAGATATATCATGTTAATGTAAAGATGTCAGGATATGTATGACAATTTGATCTGAGCACTTATTGTTATGTTATAGAGGAATAAAATGTCACTGCCGACATTTGAGTTTGAACATATTTTGCCAGTGAGCAAACACAGACATTCCCATTATTGAATTAAGTGGATCACATGGCCATAGAGGAAATGCATATCTCGGAAGTTGCATGATGTCTAGGTTGATCTGCATTTTCTAGTCAATCCTGTATTGCTATTCAGATCACTATTTCTACTCTATCCTCTATTACTATATGGACTGCTATTCTCTACACTATTCACTATATGGATTACTATTCCAGTGAGTATTATCTAGCAAGTACTGTCATTAGAAGGCTTCTGACACCAGCATTGTTCAATGGCGTTACTATATTTGTATCTGCTATTACAAGTCTCTACTACAATGAGCATTACAAAAGTGGCAATGCGTATTCATTGGCATCGCAAAAGTGGCAACAAGTTTGTTGACATCACACAAAAAGGTATTTAAGCCTTGTGTATTGTGTGTGCATAAGCATATAAATGAATATGTGCCTGTTTTAAAGTGTGTTTTTCATAGATTTAACTATGAAAGAGTTTTATGCTTTTATGTGCAAAAAAAAAAAAATTATGTCGGTAGATATAAAATTTATATATGCAGCCAGACATATGACTAGGTCGAATCTCATAATGTTGAAGAGCCACTGTTGGAAATTGAAAGAAATCATATTATGTCTGGTAAATGAAATAAGGTAGACAAAACTGTTAAAGGCCTTCAATGTTTGAGTAATTACAAAGTCACAAGTCATCATAACTGAAGCTTTGTTCATACTGACCTTGTTCATGCACCAAACAAGCTACATTAAGCAGTCACTCTCTCAGAAACTGTAATTAATCCTGCTCAGTTTTGATGCAATCTAAAATCTGTGTTGGTTCTGTGAGTGTTGAAGAAATTTGTATCTGAGCAGGTGTCTGCAACAAGGATTCTCTTTCTACTATAATAGAGGTGTACTTGAAACAAATTGTCATATTGTTGTTTTTTATATTAAGACAGAAATCAATTATTTAAATACTTTCTGATAATTAGAATTGGAAATATCTGTTACTTTTTTTGGTGAAATTCTCCTGGTGTTGAATATTGCCTGGTGCCAGGTGAAAACTTGAAGATAATCCTGCCAAAATGACATCTTCTCAGTACCTTTGTCTATGTAGGAAAAATATTGAGAATCAATAGATTGTCTATGACCTTTTTTTTAGTTAACAGTCCAGTGATTGAAATGAACATAGGTTCATGTGCTGTGATTGCGAAATAGATTTTCGTGTCACCTGGCAAAAATATCTTTCCAATTCAAAGGCATTTTAACACTTGCACACCTAAACTGAAACAAATTTTATTGACAGTGTACTGCATTTGTTTGATGTAAAGAGCTTCAAAGATTTGTAATTGCATTTTACAGTTGGAATAGCAGAGTACTGTATTATTGACTGAAATATAGCAGAAATTAGATTGGACACTGGGGATTTATGTTATGCTTATGTTATCTTTTTGGCTGGTTGACAGTTCAATTTTCTCAAGGCAAATATTGTTTTATTGTGTGTGTGTATATATATATATATATATATATATATATATATACAGACACACAAAATGTATGAAAGTGAAAATTAAGGCCAACACCCAGCAGTCTGTTTCTTGATTAAATGCAATTGTCATGTGTATTGTGTTTTGGCATGATTATTTACATATATTAGTCAGTGGTGCACTGTGTAGCTCAATTGTATCATTGTAATAGTTATTGGGTGGGTGGTAACACAAATACACACATGCATGTATATATTTCTACTATACTCAAATAAGGATATCATGGACTTTACTGTTTCTTTCAGTGTACAAATGTTTAGCACTTCATTTCAAAGAAACAAACAGCCAGCCTACCCACACATATAGTGGTGAGGGCTTTGCACTGAACTGCACATACTTTTCGAAAGAAACTAATCCAGATTACTATTGCATATAGTGTACAATAAGGTCACCATAGTCCCTTCTTAAGGTTTTGAATTCAGAGTTGTCTTCTCTTAGCCTGGTTAGTGTTATTCAATGTAATATCACTCTTATCAATTTCAGTCTGCAACTGCCTGAGCCAGAAAATGAGCCATTTATTCATTTAGCATATTCTGGTACAGTCACAAGTATAGTGTACCTTGACATAATGAGTTTGAGAATATTTTTTGGACCCAAAGATAAACAGATAGCATTGATTCGCATGCTAAATTTTAAGAATTTCTAAATGATTTTGAGGAGGAAGCCACTTATTATCCATCAGGGAAAACTGCTCTAAGAATATACAATATCCTTATTTTCACTTTATGTCATCAAAAATGAAAACAAAAGGACAATTAGGAAAGAAAGTGAATTAGAAAATATTGCTTATTTTTACAGCTGAGAACTTTTTACTCATCCACAACCTTCATAAATTATTCAGTCTTTCCATTATTCTTTATTCTGTTTGTAAGAGAATTTGATTAATAGGAAAAAACACCTTGGGAGACTGCAAAAGGCTCCTGGTGCAATTCTGTATTGAGGAAGATAAAAAAAGTTATGTGAGGATGGAATTATGAAGTTGGCTCAAAAACCGGACAAAAATATAAAGAAATTTGTCTCATTTTTTTTTAATAAACTGAATAAAACTTTCAGCCAACCCTGTTCTTGCTTCCTTTGCCAAAACACTCTCTCTCCAATGAATTGGTCCTGTTTCATCAGTTTCCTTGTCAGGTAGGGGCCTTAAAAGGGCGCCTGCTATCTTGTAACATTTTATACACCTTGTCAATATCATTCTGAATCCAACACTAACAGAAAAACCTTCCAGTGTGTAAATTTCTTTATTATATCTTTAAGAGAAAAAGTCAACACTTTCTCTGCCTGTAGTAAAATATGCAAATTGCAAAACTAAAGAATTTCAGTCACTATACATTTTCTATGGGCAGAATACAAATGTGCATCTGGTGTAATGGGTTGTGGCTCAGCATGAGAAATTAAAGAGGTGAGTTCAAATTCTAGCCAAGTTTGTGACATACATTTACTCACAAATACCCATGGGAAAGGTCTGAGTCAAATTCATTGCCTCCCAACTTTTGATTAAATATCAGGACAGCCTGAGTTCTATAACCTTGTTTGACAACCATTCTTGAGGTTATATATATATATATATATATATTTTTTTTGTCACAAAGCAAGACTTAGGTCGTGTGAGTTTTGCATTCTGCTACAAATGGAGAAAGTGTTATACATTGAAGAACATATATACTAATATGAATTTGCATAATTACATGAAAAAGTGACATAAGTTCATGAAAGACACAAATTATCAGTTACACTTGTTCTGACTAAGTCTATTAATGATACAAATGTATTCTCTCTAAATAAAGGACACCTCAACCTGTATTTACTCATTCTGTTGGAATTGACTTTCAAAATGATTTTATCAAATAGAATTTTCAGAGAATTAATAAACTGATGCAATGTGCTTGACAAGTAAAATTATTAGATATGAAAAGTGATCATTATTTTTTTTTTTTTTTTTTTTTTTTTTTTTTTAACCCTAAAGCTAGCAATGACTCAACATTAATTCATTTCATCATCATTAATGTATTTAATAGCATGGTTTCACTATGTAGCATCATTGTGTTTTATTTTGTACATGGCTGAATGAAAGTAAAACATAAAATCAGGTTAATTATATGATCTTCCTGTGTGAACTGTGCATTCAAAGTGTACAGGATGATGACTCTCCATAATATTTTTTTACTTCTGAAAGTAACTCTTGCTACTACTTTTCTATTCTTTTTCCTGCTACTACCACCTTTTTACTAAAACTCATTAAGTAGGCTATTCACTGTTTCACACCAACACTACTTGTTGTGATGTATCTTGTGAGTTTTAAATTCTCCAAGCCTTCATTTCTGTGTGTCACTGAAAATTTATCTATTCCATTTTGTCAACTTAGAGTTAATTTTTTCTTTAAATTTTTTTATTGGTCACATGCTCTGTCTATAATATTCTCAATTGTTGGTCGAACTTGGAGAAAGTTTCTTGAAAATAACCATATGAACAGAAAAAAAACAGGTTGAGATGCATGGCCCCCACAATGATCCAATGAAATGTTATATTACCTTTAATTGTCCTGAGTTCCAATAGTGATGTCACGCTGTTGCACATCATGCTGCCAGACCTCAAAATTAATAACTCCATGTGTGTTGAAGTGCTAGATAGGTGAAGTATCCATATCTGCTTTAGCAGAATTCTGCTCCCCCACACATGGAACATGTGAACAAGAAGTTGGGTGGTGGTGGGTGGGGGTTGCTGAGAATTTTCATGGTCACGTCAATATGTGGCTGCAGAGAAGAATATCAGTGTCGCAACTGTAATAATCACATCTTGAAGGCAGTGATTTTGGATGATATGGTTAACATGAGCAGAAGCCACTATCTGTTATTTCTAAGATGACATTGTTACAATCCTCAAGGCTGAGGGCACATTTACTGAATAAACTTTAGAGTATTTCTAAGTTGGAGATATCTGGAAATACTTTTGAAAATAAACTGATCAATATTTGTCAGTAACTTGCACAGCAAGTATATCAAACTATATATATATATATATATATATATATATATATATATATATATATATAGTAAAGGTAATAAATCTGTTGGTGTATAATCCAAGGGAATCCTGGTAATATAAAATATTAAAAGCTCAATGTATTTATTATTACAGAGCAAATAATTAGTACACAAAATCCAAGATCAACTCATATGGGGAATAACATTATTTCAAACTGACTAAGTTTGTCAGTCTTTTTCAACCCTGGTATAGACTGAGTCAATGTTGGAATTAGAAATTTAACTGACATGTACAAAAAAAAAGGTTGAAAAACTAACACAGAATTTGTTCATTTCAATGTTTCAGTTAGGCAAAAGACAGTGGTCAGGAGAGGGTGAAAAGTATTAAAGGCAAGAGGTTTTATAAAATTAAATTTGACATTAAATTGGGATTATATGAAGAATGAAATGTTAATTTGAAACTAAGAGAGGAATAAAAAGGGGTTATATATATATATATATATATATATATATATATATATATATATCCATGTACAGGGTTGGTACAAGTGGAATAAAAATCTGACAAGCAAAAACACTGTTCTTAAATAGATGCTCATTACAGAGTAGAGCAAATAATATTTATTCAAAATTATAACATGTGTTTTATGACATCACAACAAAATAACCATTTTGTTTCAACACTTCTGGTGTCTTGTCAAGTGATCACTTGATAAGACACCAGAAATGTTTAAACAAAATGGTTATTATTTTTGTAGTTATGTTATAACATGCATATGTCATAATTTTGAATAAATATATATATATATATATATATATATAATTTTCAGTTGCTTAATCGAGACATATCCACAAGTATATTTTTAATTCTGACTTCCCCCTGCCTTTAACTTTTGAAAAAGATGTAACTATTTGTTTTTAATTTTGCCTAAAAAAATCATTTACCAACCATTGCCTGAGGAACTATAATCATAGTATGGAAACATGAAAGCTTCTGTGTAGAGATGTAAAATGTTTTATATTATCTCATATAATAAATATATTATAATATTTTGCTCTATATTGTATAAAGCATTTTTTTAAAAAGTAAATTCATCAAACTGGATTTTTACTTCATTTGTTCTTTCCCTTATTTGGAGATATATGGTGATTGTCACTTCGTGATAACCATCTCCACAACAATTTTTTTTTCAGCCATTATGGGAGCACAGATGACTTTTTAAACCAGCCTTACTTTTACAAGCTTTTGTGCAAATGTTGCACCTGAAAGAGAGACCCCCACCCCAAGACAAACAGGCATGGCATCAATGTGAATTTTCACATGTCTTGCTAATCCAGAAGCTGACTTGCATACTTTATGGCAAAGTATACAAGAAGGCACAAGGATTGATTGCTGGCTTCTTTCAATGGATTGAGCCTGATGAGACGTAAGGTACCTTTGAAGACCTGCTTTTGAAAGAGCAAAATTACCACATGAACAACATACATGTTGTAAGATTATGGGGGAAGGTTGCAATTCAAGATTATCATTATGAAGATTGCGCTTAACATTAGTCTGTTCCACTTTGTTCTTTTCAAACTGTTTACAACCTTGATGAAATGTTGTTTGCCACGAAGGTCGATATTCAGCCTCCAGTTACCACATATCAACTGATATCTCAAGAGCTTTGAGATTGGTTTTGATGCTATCTTTAAGGAACTTTCTAGGTTTGTGTCTGGGATGCTTGCCTGCAGATAGTTCACCATGAAAGGCATATTTAGGCAACCTTGAGTGATCCATGTGCACCAAGTGAACTGCCCAGCACATTTGATTGTGTATGATTAGCTTCTCAATAAAGGGGGTATTAGCTTTCTACAGAAGTTGTGTCTCGGGTATAATATATGTAGTATGAGATATATATATATATATATATAATATGAAGAATTTGTGTAAATGTATTCCAAAGCAATAATGTGTTGAAGTTGAAATTCTTAATTTTCATTAGAATTTAAATAGAAGTTGGGCACATGTATTTGTTCTGAAAGAATCATTTTCTGTTTTGATTACACTTATAAACCTGAAATAACTGACACTATAAAAATTTGTAGGAAAAAAACAAAATTGAAAGTTGCCAAGAACAAGAATGCTTGGAAGATGACTTGTTATTGACCATTTTATTACCTGCAAATAGGTTTCTTTTATCAGGAAGATATTGAATGTTTCTAAGAAAGCATTCAGAAAAAGACTCTTCCTGTTAAATTTTGTATTACCACCCACTGATGAATGAAATCTCACTGTGATGAGATTTTTGAATTATCACTCTCTACAATTTATAGGTGGTGCGAGATTCAAAAGAATTCTTGTCAACTTTTCAAAATGAAAAGATATTCTTTTCACTCCTGCAAAATGTAAATAATCAACTCCAGACACTTAAATTTACTTTGAACTTTTCACATTTCTCATTTTTTCTTTTATAAAAATATCCTGACAATATCTTTGTTAATATTTATTTGTTCAAATTCTGTGTCTTATTATTACTTTGGAATTATGAGTCCACTGAAATCTTTTAGTTGATCAAAAATACCAGGAGCTCATAACTTCTCATCAAAAGAATATATACCCACTACAAGACACAAAAGGAAACAAAGGAATAAAATTCATGTTGATTGAATGACCATTTAACCTCATTGTCTCAAGTATGTTCCTCCATGAACCACTGATAGATTATTGCAAAAAACATGGCCATTATTTAAGACATTAATAATAAAAAGAATATTTCCTTATGGAATGTAAATGCCCAATATATATTATTTTCAAGAGAAATAACTACATGTCATAGATTTTTTTTTTTTTTTTATCTTTTGTATGAATTTCTTTACTAATTATTAGACAACATAAACCCATTAAAGCTGATGTCAACTATTTACTTCATTCTTAATAAACGTAATAGGCTTGATATGTCAAAATTGTCAGCTGATCTCAAAAATGACCTATCAGTTTTTAATATTGAGTATGAAATATCTTGTTAATTTGAATGCTTCCAAAGAAAAACTACTCTTGTAATCATCTTGGAGAACCCTTTTTGATTTCCATCAACATGGCTGATGCTAACCCCCAGGAGTTACGCGTCACCTTCCTAGGTTAATATTTTCCACTGACATAAAGTGGAATGATTACATTGGATCAGATGCTAGGTTTGCTGCTCGGAAAAGTGGTTCAGTGTAATGTTCTATATAAATTTTCATGCCAGAATCTTTCACCTTTGTAAGTCAGCCATTCATCCATGCTTTGAATGTTGCTGTCACATCTGATCTGGTGTAAAGAAGAATTTGCAATATTATCTGTCGTGATCTAGCATTTCGGCTTCAGTCACTTTCCCATCATTTTAACCTAGCTTCCCTATGCTTTTTTTTTATAAATATTTTCATAGTAACTGTTCTGAGGAGTTTTCTACATTTGAATTTATGAATTTAAGGGCAGTACTAGATTGTCAGCTAGGTCTTGTCATTTTACATTTGAAGTTGCTCGATGTAACCATAAGTTAAATTGTTTTTTCTTTCACACATCTTGTTTGTGGAACCTTTATACAACTCTTGGTTTCCAGTTAACTTTGATTTAGAAAATATGAAGAGCATTATTATTTTTTGTCTTCCCTCCTTAATAAAGATTTTTTTAGGTTCTTTTACTCTCAGACCCCACCCCCCAATGTCTTAATGTATTTATTACTTTGTTTCGAGTGAAACAATTGAAATAAAAAAAAAAAATGAGGATTTGTTCTTTTCTATCTGCATTTATACAAAATTATTTCCTGAGCAAAATGAATGGTTTAATTAATCAGTCATTTTTCATGTACATTTCTTAAATTGCAAATTTGTTTGATCAAACTTTTCATACCTTTGTCTATTAAGTTACTGTTTTGCTTCAAATTGGTCTTGACATAGACTTTGCTGTTGCTAGCTTTGTCATCCTGTTGGCAATCTTTTTTTCCAGTGAGATTTTCATTTCACTGTTAAATTAAATATAGAAAATTTTCAACATGCAAAGATTTATATTCAGAATATTGTCCTCTTTGTTGTTGCAATCATCAGTGTTTCAACCATTGTGCCCACCAGCCTTCCTCAGGTGTATATCAGTCTGGATAACCTGGGAATACTGAATGGAACCCTTTATTTAATCTATATATATATATATATATATATATATTATGGTGTAACACACCTATTCTATAGTTAATAGACTCTCCCACCTAATATAAGTAGGAGTAGTAATAGAAATGATGTCAGTCAAATGTCGGACGACAGTTAGTTGAATACGAAAGTATCAGCAACCACAAGATTACTCTGCGTAATACCTATTATATCAACTTAACGTTTTGTACGTCAAACCTATTTTAGGACCAACTTAGTACAAATACAAGCCTCCACTGCGAAATCACTCCACAACAAATATATATATATATATATATAAAATTTGTTCCTCATATATATTTAATATATATATATATATATATATATATATATATGTTCTTTTCCTACATCAACAAAATATCCTTTGTATGTTCAGATAGCATAAGGCTGCATCAGCTTGGGAAGTGAAATTAGTTAAGTTCAAGTTAGATTCCATTCTCTTGCATTCACTTCACACTAATTGTATGCTTCCTTTTTCTTAGTTGTGGGTAGATTTTTTTCTTAGTAGCAGGGTAGATTGTTCTCTGTAGTCTTAGTTTGCCACCAGTTGGCAGTAAAAATGGCTTCACTATCTTTCTCAAAATTCAGATAAGAAAACAAATTTGTGGAAAATCCTGGAAAAACATGGTGTTAAAAACAAAAATATTTGCTTCCATTTCAAGAAAAACCCATTGCTTCCATCTCAGTTGTATAGCCTGGGTGCTTCTTTAAGATATTTAAGAAAACATTAATGTACTTTTATCTATAAACACTTTAAAGAGAATCTGAAAAAGACAGTTTAAATTTCTAGGACACCTAATAAGAAAAGAAGGCTTGGAGAATTTTCAACTTGCAGGATATCCTGAAAACAAGAAAAACAGAAATGAGTAACCAGAGTGGTGGGTATGGTCAAAAGATTGTTCAGGTCCTGAGGAAACACAGTCCTAAACAACCTCCATATTTAGCATCTATTTGTCAATTGTAATACTGAGTATAAATGATTGATTTTTTTATGAAAATCTCCAAATTAAACTTCATGTTCTGTCAGATTTCTATGCACACAAAAAAATACTTTTATTTATCTGACTCACCAGTCTACAAGGTCATTTTATATGGGAAGTCAATATGTGTATTAATGAGCAAAGGACAAAAATTGCCAACTACTGTCAAGCTGGCATCAATATTACACCACTCACTTTTTTTGTGTCCAATAAAGAAGGTGCAGCCATAGGGTTGGTATTCTCAAGATCCAGTACCTTCACCCATCTAGAATGATGAGAATAGACATTTCTCTTTTATGCCAGCCCGAAACTGATGTTGATATATTTTTATTATATGAAACAGTGTGCAGCAAAAATACCTCCCACATATATCTCCCAGAAATACCTTTTACTACCTTACAAGTATGTGGGAGATATTTCTGCTGCATCCTATACAATAACAGCTTGTATCATTTTCTTCTCATAAAAATACTGTTAATAACCTGTTTTTGAGGTTTCAGTTTTATTAATGGACTAAAGAAAATGACTATTTACCATGTCATCAAAGTTTTTCCATTTGGAAAACTGTTATTATCAAACCATGTAATAATTATCAATGTGTATATATTTATATATTTTCTGTCACATTTGGTGTGGGAAATCAATTTAGTCACTTTAATAATCTATGCAAATAAAATATTTATCTGCATTTAGACAAAATTATTTCCTGAGCAAAATGAATGGTTTAATTAATCAGTCATTTTTCATCTACATTTCTTAAATTGCAAATTTGTTTGATCAAACTTTTCATACCTTTGTCTATTAAGTTATTGTTTTGCTTCAAATTGGTCTTGAGATAGCTGTTGCTAGCTTTGTCATCCTGTTGGCAATCTTTTTTTCAGAGAGATTTAAATTAAATATAGAAAATTTTCAACATGCAAAGATTTATATTCAGAATATTGTCCTCTTTGTTGTTGCTATCATCAGTGTTTCAACCGTTATGCCTTCTACCCTTCCTCAGGTGTATATCAGTCTGGATAACCTGGGAATAGTGAACGGAACCCTTTATTTAATCCACACACACACACATATATATATATATATATATATATATATTACACGCGCTCACACATGAGAAAGGCCAGAGAGGACAATAGGCTGCATATAGTGTTAATGATAACTCCCTATCCTAGAATTTTGGACAGAAATTATGAAAAAATATTTGAACAAAAAGCCATTTATATAATACCAGGAGTAATCAATAAATCATAAATGCCATTGAACACTGAAAAAAAAATGAAAAGGAATGAATTAAATGGTTCATTGGCCTTTATTTTTATTGAATCAATATATTGTTTGAAGATTTTGGTATCATTTCATGTCACTATTAAAATTTTCTAACAACTGCAATCATTTTTTAATGGCATTAGTAAACTTATATATATGAAATGGATAAATCTGGCAATTATTTTAATATATTTTCTGTTTATACATTATTTTTACAGATACACATTTACATAAATGCTTTGTTTATAATAAACAGTATTAACAACATTTAACACCCTGAATGTCTGAAAAATTTCATAAAAAAAATATATGTACTCTAACAGGAATCTTACCGACAGAACTGTCATATAGCCTGATGTGCTATACTATTTAGCTACAGAGGAAGTGTCTGATTAGCAAGGTCAAATTACTGTTTTTTTAAACTATAAACTTCCCACGATTTCTGCTGAATGCTAATATCTACTCAAAATGTATCTTAACGTAAACAAATGACATTTCCAAGCAGTAAATGTTGTTAAATCTGTTTATTATAAACAGAGTATTTACTTAAATATTTTTATCTATAAAAATAACATATAAACAGAAAATATATTAATACAGTTGTTGGACTAAGTCAATTTCATATCATATGATATCATTTGTTTATGATAAGATACACTTAGAGCAGATATGAGCATTTGGGAGAAATCATGTCAAATTTGTAGTTTAAAAACAGTAATATAACCTTGCTAACCAGATGCTTTCTCTGTAACTAAATGGTATAGCACATAGTGATATGACAGTTCTGTGTAGGATACAGCTTCAATTCCTGTTGGAGGACACATTTTCTATGAAATTTCTCAGGCATTCAGGTTGGTAAATATTGCTAATAGTATTTATTATAAACAGTGCATTTACTTAAATATTTGTATCCATAAAAATAACATATATATATATATATATATATATATATATATATATATATTGAGAAAATGGCTTACCTCCTCATAGAAAATGGATTTGGACGTGTGTCATATGTAAAGTATTCCAGAAACAAAATGGCAGCTTTATGAGTTGTATATTTAAGAAACGACGGATCTCTGATTCAGATACTGTTGTGAGACTTTTTCCCACCTTTGCAAATCTTACCTCTCACTCAAGCTACAAAAAGTGCTTGATGAGGTGACGTATCAGTGTGACTGTGGTAGCAAGCAGGAGACACATATGGTGGTTTGGTTGACTTATGCTATGCTGTTTGAGGGGAAAGAAACTGATTAGCGATCTTTATTCCAAGCATGAAAAAAGTGACATGTATAAATAGAAAGAGCCTGTCTACTGAACAAGGCTGTTATTATAAGTTATAATACTGTTTATCAACTCTTTAAATGTTATTTAAATCCAAAATGTGATTGAAATTGTAGGGGGTCACTTACAGTTCAGTGTTCTTCAGAAGTCCAACATCTAACTACAGAATAGGATCAACACTGCTTAAATTGGTGTTCAAATAACAGGTTTTTTCAATGTGATTTAAATTATAGGTTGATAAACCTGCACATTTGTATTACTGATACCCAGTCACAAGTGTCATTAACAAATTAATTCAAAATTAAATTAAAAAAAGAACTATTTTTTTTTTTTTCCACCAGACATTGGTAATTTTCCTCAGTATGGCGATAAGTTAGTTGAGTGAACCTCACAGCTTTTTAAGATCTTTTATTTGTCTTTTGCAATTTGATAAACAAAGTGGAACATATATTTGATTAATGCAATTATCACATTATATACTTGAATAAATTGTTTTAGATTTAATGTGCTCCTTGACAACATTCTATAAATTCATCAGTTTTTCTACCATTGAATTTCTATGGATGTCAGTTATCAGGGGCACATGACACAGTGGATAAAGGAGTTAGATCCAGTGACAGGACCCAAGGAATGTGAGTTCAATACCGGGTTAAGGCAATGGAGAACTTGGAGAGGGGAATTAACAGGAGATAACTGATAACTGACATCCATTAAACATGGCACGTGGAACTAGAACAGTCTACCCCAGTGAGCAAAATAAAGGGTTCAGTTCGACATTTCATCCACCTGAAGACGGCCGGAGCATAAAACGGCTGAAATGTTGTAATAAATATGGCAAGAAAGATGAGGACAGTAGTCTGAATAATGTAGTGTACATAATACCTCATCTCGGAAATATAGACAGATACTGACAGAGTTAACATTTACTTGTTTATTACATTAGTCTGTGTTCTCAACCGTGTGCCGCATTATTCTCCGAAATAAACTTCTTATTTTCTATATTTACTACAAAACATTTATTTCCTATTTACAACAAAAATGTTATTGATTATCTTTATATTAGAATTAACAAAATGCAAGGCTCTAGAGTCACTCAAAGTAGTGTTACTAAATGAGGTTTGTGATAGGAATATAAGTAGGTTGTAGGAAGTAAAGATAAGGATAAACTTTTGACTTAATGGTTAAGATTGTTGTATTGTTGTAACCTAGTAAAGGTTACTGAATGAGGAATAACCAAAATGGAGGTTGGAAAGGAAATGCTATCTCTATAGCATCAACAAAATACAATACTTGCCACTGGCATGAAGTAGGTAAACCACTGCTAGTGGTGGACTACTTAGCATATTGCAACACTTAAAATAGTGTCCAATATATTTATGAGGATTGGGACATACCCATGACTGTTCATAGGTGTGCTATATAACAAATATTTAAGGAAGAAACCATGTGACAGTGTGTCCCATGAAGTAGCTTTTGTTGAGAAAAAAAACAGTCTGAATTAAACTGTTTCATTTATGGAATGAGAAGGAAATGTGGGTTATTCAATTCTATGGGTGTAGCCTGACATGTCTGAGCTGTAAAAGTCTGAACTGGTGGAACTAAGGGAGTTCATCTGATCATTTGCCATGGAAATAATGGCACTTGTGACACTGCCTGTGGGGTAAAGTGACTGCAAAGCAAAAAATAAGTCATCCTCTATATATTTATGAAAATGCAAATATTATTAAAGTTATTATTAAAGTTTACCCATGGAATGTATCCTATTTAATTTTCTATTATATACTATGCTGATAATACCATTGACCAATTGTGAGCAACTACAAAGTTTTGGGAAAATGGAAATAAAAAGGATAGTTATACTTTTCAGGAAGAAAAAGTTGAAATTTCTAGATCACATAATGAAGAAGAGGCTTGGAAAATCTGATACTCAGAGGATAGAATGAAGCCAATTGGGATAGAAAAAAGATGTCTAACCTACCTAGTGAGCATGAGTAAATGGATGGCAAAACAAGGGTTAGGAGTGATAACAAAAAAGACAATTTATCAAGACTTACAAAGGACTGGAAGTTATGGAGAGCTATGATCGCTCACATCCTGAAGGGACACGACACACAGAAGAATTGTTTAATGTGAATAGTCATAATGTGGTTAAGTATGATAAGTCAGTCCATTATACTAAGTATTGATTAGTGGTATGTTAACATCTTAGAGTTTGGCTGGCATCATTTTATGGATTCTGTTTACTCTGTGAAGAGAGAGAGACATGGCAACACATAAATTCCTATATACAATCCATTGCCAAAGACATTTGAAAATGTTTTAGTTCTTTGTATCACTTAAGAAAGCACCCATCTCCTGCCATGCTCTCATTTTGGGTATGACAATAATCTATATCAGGCAGCAAGCCCTCTGATCAGGAGATGGGAGGTTTTGAGGAGTGTGGAACCACATTTTCCCTGTCATTGTTCCCAGGTCTACCCTGAACCAGGGTTATTGCATTTGTTAGGGTCTCAGCTATTGGCAAATAGTGAACCCTCAAACAAAAAATCAACAGTATATTTAGTGCTACTATATCTAGTATTCATTTTCTGCTATGCTATGATATCTAGTATTCATTTTCTACTATGCTATATTTGCCAACTGTTGGAAGTTTGAAATATGTTGGGTGTTAAGGTTAAAGTTAGTAAACTGGTTATGTATTAAAAAGTATTAAATAATTTTTATACAAAAAATTTAAAAAATCAGTATACGGTGATTTTAATGTTTGTAAATTGATTTGTATCATTTAAAAAAAAAAAAAACAGTAAACAGGTCATCGTTTTTTTCTGAGCATTTTCCACCAATGAGTGCCTCATCATCATTTACAGCAGGTCACAAAAGCCTATTATAGATATCATACAGCAGTAGCATCATATATTTTTATAGCAAAATGACAATGCAACAATAAAAAAAATATACGTTTTTATAGTAAAATTATCAACAATACATTTTATGATTGACAAACTATATATATATCTAAATAACGTATATTAACCTGACATTATAAAATTATGTACAAAATATCTGTAGCTGAAAGCATAAAATTACATACAAAATATTTAGATTTCAGCTTTAAATAATCCATAGAGGTGTTGATATGCCACTAAACACAATCAACAACCTGCCATGCTCTATTTTTATAAGAGCCAGCTTGGTCAAAAAAAAAAAAAAATGGTGTTTGCCACCATACCTTAGCTGAAGCTGCACAGTCCTTGCTCTCCAGCTTTGAGGGAGTTCAAAAACATTTCTGCAGCTTTGTGGGTAATGAATTGTTTTCTGCCTTAAAACTTCTTTACCACAGATGAAACATCACTTGCCTCTGACTACTCTGTTGCTATTTCCATAAATGTTTTGGCAAATTACATTGGATCTACTAGATCACACCTTCCTAGCTAGGACCTACCAGACTACACATACTGTGTCAACCTCTCCTTATTCCCTTCATCTTCCATTAGTAATGATTAAGTTCAACTCTGATAGGTTCTTTGCAAGAACAAGTGCATTATGGATGGAACGAGCTACCAAGCAGATATTTTCCTGATTGCTGCAATCATAAACTCTTTGAGTCTAAGGTCAACCATTATCTATCCTGCATATTTTCATAATAGGCACATCTTGCTTCTTCCTTGTACATCCTTAAAACAACCTTATTTACTAGCTCCCTATATTGAGTGGCTCTTGAGCCTTGTATTGTATGAACAATAGTAAAAAAGAAGTGAAGTTTATTTAACATATTGGGAAGTACTTAATCCATTAATACTGGATTTTTTATTAACCTACAATCAATACCATGTTATTTTAATTTTTACAATTAATGCTGGATTTTGTGGTAGGAATTAAAGAGTTCAGGAGATTGTGTGCATAACATAGCAATTATCAAATGGGACCAACATGTCAAGTTCAAATTACAGCTGAGGCCATGGCATTCATTTTCGCACAAATACCCTTTGAAAGGTATGACTCCATCTCTTGTCCCCGCCAGAAAGAGGTTATACTGGGCTTGCTAACAAGGGTTGGCAACCAGTCTAGGAGAAAGACAACTCTGAATTCCAAACCAATTGTGTTGGGTAATAACAAATTCACTCTTTAAAATCTCACTTGCTATAGAAACCACAGCAGCAACACCTAGTGTAGTGAGTCTGTGGTCCTAGGGTTCACAGGCGTTTAGAAGACTAAATATCATTAATGGGTAAAGAATCTTAATTGTTTCCCATACATTAGGCCTTTTTTACTATTGAATAGCAGTGATCACATTTCCAATATAAGAATTTAATGTAGTTTATTTGTGTTGGCAGTGCCATCTTCAAAAGTAGACAGAACTTTAAAAGCAACATTTGTTATTACAATACTTGTGAGATATATATATATATATATATATATATATATATATATATATATATATATATATATATATATGAAGAAATTTTGAAAAAACAAACAAAAATCCTTAAATGTAGTTAAAAATGAAAGAAATGTCGACGTCTGACGTTTCGGTTTAATAAACCTTTTTCAAGACAATATTCATCAAAATACAATTCAGTTCAATATGACAAATACGATGGACATAAAAACACAAGTCTTATTCAGAACAGATAACTGAAAATTTTTAAAAATGATCAGCCTTCCGTCTAACATGGTCACGCCGTCATCACATGGGCGACGCTTTCATAACGTATTCCTAAAAGTTTGTGATTATTTTGAAAAGAAAATGAAAAGAATTCTATTAGGTTCTAAAATTCTTATGTGTATGCTTGTCGAGCATCAATCTCGCTAAAAAAGGGGAAATATTAAAGAAACCAGGTCCAGTATTCACCGCGCGTGAGATGGATATTATACCTGCTTCATAAATCCTCCTGAGATTTTTATTATGAAAATATTTATCTGTCGGATTTATATCCATTTACACTTGCTTATATATATATATATCACTGAATTATTTTCTTACTGGTTTTTTCCATCTTGATTATGGTTAGGGTGCATACTAATAAATTGGTAATTTTATTGTTTCTTTTTCTTTTTGCTTTAGTTTTTTTTTCTAAAATAATATAAAGTTAATTTCCTCCACAACAACATGGTTCAGATAAATAGATGTATACAATAAAGAAATCATTTTAAATATTGTATCTTTCTTATTTAGCTTTGTTGCATTTTTGACAAAGTCACTGTAATTTTGAATATGCAATAGGTTAATTGCTCCCCAAAACATGTTTCAAGATTTTGCTAATATTTCTGCTTGTCTATGAAGAGCCTTTTCAGTTCCAGATATCATGGGTTATATAAGAAAGTGCATTTTTGGTACACCATAACGTCTGAATATTTTGGGTTGTTTCACTTCACCAGTTCAGACTTTTACAGCTAGGATATGACATCACTATTTATATAGAGATGAATCAATTCCATTACCTCCACATTTCATTTGTAACGAGAAATCTATCTATATTCCTTTTAATTCAATTCAAAGTTATTTTCTTCTATGATAATTGATCACATTCCTCATATAGTGATATTATCTAGACAGTTAAGTGTTCATTCCAGTCCTTCTTCCTTAATAAACATGTCCATCATTCACTGAAAATGACAACCATATACATAACTGCACTTTTTTTTTTTTTTTTTTTTTTTTACAATGATGTTCAGCCTTTATAAAACCCAAGTGTCACTAGAAGTTCAGTTTGTTATGTGGGTAAGATAATGGTTAACCCTAGCCTTGACCAGGGGAAGTGACTGTAGGGTGAAAAATAATTCATCATCCTCAAGGATGTGGAGATGCTTTTAGACCTGAGACTGGAAAGTGAAGACTGGGCAGCTCCTGCCCATATATGGAAGTAGTACTTTATTTTCTAGTGTTTGTAAAGTTAGAGGATAGTAAGGAGAAGTCGGGTACTTAGTGGAGTGGTACAGGGATGAACTTTTAAAGATTATATCACACACCTCAAGCGATCTTGCTCTTGGATGTTTTCTTGGTGATATGAAATACGAAGATCTACAGTGCAGAAAACATGGTAATGGACAAGTTTATTTACAGTCTCATCAATATGTGAGAGATGACAGCTATCAAGTAGTGAAAATTTGTTCATTTTTCTGTATCATCAATTGCATATCTTGTTTTCCATGGGCGCTCTTTAATACAGACTACTTAAGCTCATTATGGTGATTTACTGGGCTCTATGATGCCCTCCTCAAGGAGTCTTTGTCTTGTTTGATAAATTTGAAGGTACTGCTGCAATTTAGTAGCAATTGGTAGACACTCTGGCTTTCAATTAGCAAACAATGCTGGTGGTTGAACAGAGTGCTTAGACTGCATATTACAAGGGGAGGTAGTTTTCCACCATACAATAAGACCACATATGTACAATAATCTGGCAGGATCTTTGAGCAAACTCTGTAGTCATGTCCATTCATTTGATGAGTCTCTTTGTTATATCCTGTTACTTCAACCAAAAGCAAAGCTAAAGTCATTGAAAGAGTACTGTTAGAATGATAGAATTTCAAGGAATCATATTCAACCATTCTATGATAGTATAACTTTGTACTACCACTATGATTAGACCATCTTTCTCCCTTCTATTTACAAAAAAAAAAAAAAAAAAAAAAACCTATTTCCTTCTTCAATGAACTTGGTGTAGCAGCCAAAATTTTGTTATTATATACAGTTGGGGCACTTGTAAAGGCATTAGAACAATGCAGATGTGCATAGTCCTAACTTCAGCTGACAGATTTAAATGCTGGGCAGTCAAAATATTATTATGAAACTCCTCAAAAAAAAAAAAAAAAAAAGTAAGCATTTTCTCTTTTTAAATCAAGCAGACAGATTTGTGGGCAATAAATTCATCTCTTGTATGGTTTTTGAACTGGGCGTAGCAGCATTCACTATTGATGTTATCAATCTAGAATTATAGGAGTTTGAATTCTTCAGTACTGTTTTTAATGTTCTTATCTCATGAAACATCGCCACTGAATCAAGCACCTTATTTTCCAATAATCATTGCTTGATAAAAGAAGACTGCAATGAAGGCATGCTTTAATGCAGTTACTCCTCTGAAATTTTCAGAGCCTGGAAATATTTATCCAAAGACTGTTATTTCTGCTGAAGATGGATGGCCAATTGAGGTCATGCTAAAACCTTATTAGTGGACTTGACAAACACATTGATGGCTTCCTCATATGTTATGTTTTCTAAAAATTGTTCTGTAAATCCTGGCAAGAGGTAGGATATTTTCTCAGACTTACTTTGTCTACATCACAGCTTGATGTGAATAGAAGAAAATTTTGAAAGGCTTTGAACCAATTCCTGTGTAGAACTTTCTGAACTGGGGACACAGTCAAACGTCTCTTGTCTAAGCAATTTTTACATGATTCTTGAAAAAGCCCAGTGTTAGTTCAAAGTCCAGATCCTCTGAAAACTCTTATGCTGAATAAATTGTAATAATAAAGAGAAAATGTAAACCTCACTCTAAGGATTTATTCAAGATAAAAGTGTAACACTGTTACAACAACTTGTCAATAAGCTAAAGTGAAAATGTTATGAAAGACTATTCCTTACAAATGCAAATAAGGTGGTGTCTGGCCAAGTCATTTCATTAGAATAAAACCATTCAACTTTACAACGTAGTGATATATTTAATTTCAGATATATTATTACTTAAAAGCTATTTCTTTTGTTTTTAGTGGGTAATTGAATCTGAGTAGTAGAGGCACCATATATTTATTAAACCATATATTT